>JAUMHI010000032.1:1437867-1474763 GCA_032359435.1 Enteromius unitaeniatus
CTGAGACTTTTCATTTCTTTGTCATTGGACAAACTTACAAAATCAGCGAGGGGTCAAATAATTATTTCCTCCACTGTGTGTGTATATATATATATATATATATATATATATATATATAACACACACATACAGTATATTTTCAGAATATATTTGCATGTATATACATATATATAAAACAACCCTTTTTTTCTGAAATATATACATGCATGCTTACTTATCCAAAATAAAGGTTTTTGTTCACATAATATATGTGCTGTGTATATTTATAATGTATACACAAATACTGTGAGTATTTGTGTATAAATTATAAATATACACAGCACATTTATTATGTAAACAAAAACCTTTTATTTTGGATCCGATTAATCATAAATGATTATAAATTATTACACATTATATGTATAAAACACACTACTGTTTCAAAGTTCTGTTTTCAGCATTAATAATATGAAGAAATATTTATTGATCAGAAAAATTGCAATTAAGGATTTCTGGAGGATCATGTGACACTGAAGATGCTGAAAAAAATCAGGGTTACATCACAGAAATAAAATATAGTCAAATAAAAAAGGGTTACTTTAAATTGTAATATCATTTCACAATATTACTGATTTTTATTGTAGATTTTAAACTAAGAGACCTCCATTACATCATGTATTCTCTTTCAATGTGACTTTAATTTCATTTTCCCATAGTATTATTATTATTATTATTATATATAGATGTATTTATATATCACTGATTCTTGAGAAGCGGGACAAAACAAGGTGCAAATTTGAAAAGATAAATGAAAGTCAAATGTATCTTATGTGTATAACCGACTAATTTGTCGGAATGTGTATTTTTTTTTTACCTTGGACTGTGTATTATAATTTCAGCTTTAACAGCATTCAATGTTTTTAACATTTCAAAACACATTCTCCTGTCTGCAGACAGATTTCACTTTCACATGTGACCAACAATTCCTCAACAAATATAAAATATCATAATGAAATATTATCAAAATGTTCACAACGAACAAACAGTGAGTATGTTACTGTTCCTAAGTATTGTGATACATCTTTGGAACACAAATGATCTATTTGCTCAGTATGTCTGCTGTAACATGGTAACCTTTAAAAACAGTCATATGAACAAATAAAGCAATTAGTTGTCATCTCTATCCATTTACATCCACCAGGATCTTAATATTTACATTTAAACATATTAACAAATTATCCAAAAAAACACATATGATCATAATACAAACTGTATTATGTAAATCCTAGGACCTGCTTCAGAGAGTAAAATTATCTAAATATTTAAAATGATTTCCATAGGAATTGGAAGATGGTGTTGACATATCATGGTTGTGACAAAGTAAATATTAACATTAGGATAACATTAAATATTCAGAAACTACCAAACTTCCCGGTTGATGTCTGACAGTGATGTACTCTTCATAGGAGGAATGGGGCGAGGGGGTCTTTGTGACAGCTGCCCCTGATATATCCTGATTCTTTTTTTTTTACTACACAACTTAGAAACCTTATGAAACGTGCATGTCGCTGACAAACAAAACGCTTTGATATGAGATATATCATATTATTAAGTGTTGCCTTTGATAAAACAAGCTTTTTCATGATTGAAAGACATTTTTTATTTATTTTGTAGCATATGAATGATTGAACCCTTCTCTGTGAACACACTTTAGATATACTGAGAAGACAGGTGTCATAGGTTTGATATAATAATGCTAATTGTAATAATGTATAATTGTTTTAAATACATTCTATTATCAATCCCCATAACAATTACAATTGAAAAGATTTTCCTTTTTAAACCTATTAGCAGCTGGCATACATGGACAAATATTATATACATTTAATTATTTGCAATTTTTAAGTGGTGCAATATCTTATAAAAAATCGTATAAAAAGTATCGTTTTTGTCTAATTGAGATTAATATATATGCAATGTAAAGCATTACAAAAATAATCAAATATTAACTTTTTTACTTCCAATTAAATGTACATAAAAAACATTTGATTATCATGTTTATATAATATATATACTCTTTAGTTATTTAAGCTTTTAAAAAGTGTTTATTCATCTATGTGCGGCGGGAAAAAATACACCCTTAATTCAGCCAGAATAAGTGTGTTATTGAACCGAAGAATATAAAACATATTTTTTTTTAAAACATCAGGAATGAAGCAACTTAGTTAAAAACAATTTTAGCTTTAATCATTTATCATAGGAAAATAAACAGACATCTTGTAGGTCTTTAACAAGCAAACTGGCCTTTTTTTTTTTTTTAAACAAAGTTTAAATTGCATATGTTCCATTTTTTACCAGGGAGGAATCACATAAAACCAACAAGCAAGTTTTCCGTCCTGGTCCACTCACATGGTAAACATTTTTTCCTCTTCAATTTACAGTATAATGCTGGTATTTCAGGATAAATACTTAAAGGCAGTGACAAAAAGCGTTTGTCAGTGGAACTGAGAATAAAAGACCTCAATATGAAGCTCTAAAACAAAGTACAGAAAAACACAAAGGCATTCAAAGAGAACCGTCAGACTATAGCAATAGCAAGGCTGTTCAGTGTTTTATTGCTGATTCAATTTGAACTACATCAAGCCTCTTTTCCCAACAGGCTTAGTAACAAAGCACACGGCGTCTTCATCAAATCATACACGTCTCTAGAAAAGCTGGCGACGCTGAGGTAGTTACGAGGTGTAGCAGGGCAGGATCTCAGACGCGTCTCCTAAACCCTTGACCTCGGTCATTTGCCAAAGTCCCAAGTTTAACACCTTAAGGCAGGGCAGCTGCGTGATTCTCTCCAGTCCTCTTTTGGTGATTTTGGTGCAGCCGTACAGGTCTATCCCGGTCAGCTGCGTCAGGTGATCCGCTATGAGCTCGAGGCCCTTGTCCGTGATCCGCACGCACTGGCCGATGTTTAGCGTCTTGAGCTCGTGCATCTGCCGGACCATCCGGTTGATGCCGTCGTCGCTGATGTGGCACGAGCAGAGCGACAGGGACTTGAGCTGGTACAGTCCCTGCGCGATATAAGCCAGGCTCTGGTCGCCCACTTTGTCGCAAAAAGACACATCCAGGCCGTACAGCCTCAGAGCGCCCATGGAGAGGTGCATGATCCCCGTGTCGCTGATGTTGTCGCACGAGCGCAAGTTCAGAGTCCAGAGGTGGGTCATGTGTGACAGATGGATCATGCCGGCGTCGGATATGCCGCCGCAAAAGCTCAAATTGAGCACTTTCAGCTTGTTTAGGCCCTTGGAAATGTGCTTGAGCGACAAGTCGGTCAGTTTCTGACAGTCCTGCAAAGTGAGGTGCTCCAAACTCAAGCAGCCCTCCGCGGCGCTCCGCGTCATCCCTGCCAGGTGTCCGATGCCCACGTCCGAGACGTGTCTGCAGCTTCTCAAGTTCAGGCTTTTGAGATTATGAAGCCCCCAAGCGATAAGCAGCAAGCCCGTGTTGGTGATATTACTGCACCCGCCGAGATCCAGCAGCTCTAGGTTCTTGAGGTACTGCGCGATCCTGCCCAAACTGGAATCGGTGATCTGCTTGCACAGGCTCAGGTTGAGTATCCTCAGTGACGGGATGTCCTGGACGAACGCGTGCCCCAGGCCGTTGTCCGTTAGGTTGTAGCAACCGCTCAAGTTAAGGCTCTCGATGTTCGGCATGCCCTGGATAACGTAGCTAAGGCTGCGCCTCAGGCTGAGGATCTGGACTTTCTTGATGCCTCTGGTTTGGAGGCTGGGGAACAGCGACGGGTTTGCTCTTCTCAGGTGGAGTTTGGCTTCTACTCCTCTCCAGACGGATTTGTGGTACGAGGCGTCTCTCCAGGCCGTGCACACTTGCGCTACTCTACCTTTGCCTTTGACGTCCAGGTAGTTGAAGATCATCGCTAAGATCTCAGGGAAGAGGCTCGAGACGTGGATCTCCATTTCTAAGAGCGGCTCGTTAGCTTAGCGAAGTTACTAGTCTGGTTTTCTGCCGACGGAGACCGCATGTAAAAGAAATGCCGCGAGAAAGGGAAGTAAACGAACAACGAAAATAAAAAAACCGAACGCGCTTTGTTGCATTTAAAACTTGGTCTGGGATTCATTCGCTTGGAGTAACCAGCTTACGTCGCTGTATTTGCACCGCCAGCTTCTTCGTAGCGACTATTTCCAGATCGCGGCGCATGTTTAGTAAACATAAATATAGAGCCATGAAAAAGCGCGCAGAAAAGACTTTGAAAAACTGAACGTTACCGGTTGGAGAAAACAAACGATTTCGCGTGAATACAAATCAGCCATTTGACGAAAACTATGGAGTCCGGTTTCCGGTAGCCTTTGTCTTCGTCTATTCAAAACGGGGAGGGTGACTGTTCAGCGGGCTTGTTTTATTGTACTGTAAACGCCGTGTGCTTATGTTCAAAAGGTCTGAAATGTATATCAAAAGTAATGTTTTTCCTTTAAAAATATATTTAGTATCACATTTGCTCGAGTGAATTCAAATAGTGTGTTTTAAAAAAACAACAACACCCCTATTAATGATGGTACGCGCGACTCATTTGTGCGAATCGGTTCATTTGAACAGCTTCGAAGAATTGGTTCACAAAACGTGAATCTTTACATCATGACGCAAACTGCAGTACTTGATGCTTCTAAAATCCTCCGTTTTACAAATGAATGAAATTTAGCTCTAAAAATATATATATACACAAATTAATTTACGTTGAAAAATTTAGCGTTTTAAACGCTAGGCACATTTTTTTTTAGATATTCGCGAAGTCTAATATCGTAAACAGAATTCTAACAGGTCGTTGTTTGTCAACTTTATGGTATAAGGGTATTAAAGTAACTTATTTGGAGTCAAATCCGCGTTTTATTACAAATGCTCACTTATCAGTTATTATAGGAATCAGGCAAATCTAAAAGAAGCCGGTCTCGGTTCACTGAATCGGTGAGTTGTTGATTCCAGAGCCGCTTTGGTCGTATTCGTGAACGAACCGCGCAGGTCGCTTTTTTGAAGCGTTTTAACTGACGTATTGAAAAGATTCGGCTCAAAAGAATGATTCAGTCACGAACCGAGCTTTACTTCCGGCTCGACGTCACGGCCCTTAAACAAATAAGCTCCACAGTTATCTTTGAATAGGAAATTAAACGTGATGGTTTACACGCTTCCTTCAAATGCAAATCTGTTCCTCTTACCTACAGTTACCAAAGAAAATTCTAACAAATTCTATCAAAGCATAGAATAAAATATGAGCACCACCAATATAAAACCCAGCCTATTCCCACATAACCTTTGAAACACCAATAAAGTGAAGCATAAAAGTATTTTACTACAAATTCAGTCTTGTTGAGGTTATCCACAGCAGCACACATGAAAGCTGATAACAAATTCAGTATGAAAGTAAGCACAGACTTCAGAAATTACAGTGCAAGGTAGTAAAGTACCACTGTAAACTTTTTTAAATTTCTAAAAATGTTGCTTGTGAAAAAATCTATGCAAGTAGGCTCAATCTCAAATCTATAAAACTACAGAGAAATTCATTATCATATAACCTAAATCAAAAGCTTACATACATAGAAAACAGAAACAAAAATCACAAAAAAACTCTTTAAGTACCTTAACTTTTTATACAATGGGGCTTTTATGCATCATTTCAATTATATAATCCGGAATATGCATTTATCCAATTATACTTATCCGTATTGACCAATTAAATGAACACCTAAATTCTAAAGAAATCAGTAACAGTCTTTTTAAATCAACACATACCTTCTTATAAAATAGGCGTTAAAATTTAGCATTCCAATTTCATTTTAACACCATCTTTCCGTATTAATACTATTTCATCAACTAACTGAAAGGGAGTTTTTGTCAACACATTCAATTAGCAATCCCTGTTAACTTCCAGGCAGCTCATTATTATCACATAAAAAAAAGCAACAAGCTTGAGAAACAAACATCGTGTCCAAGACGAACAATATTCTGCACTGTATTATCATTAGCGACTGTTATTCCCGCAGATTAAGAGACTCATTTCTTTTCATACCATTAAGAGTGCAGGTCAGCTTGACAATGATTAAAAAGCACTAAATGTAGTTCATTTAAAGCCCTATGACAATAAATAGTGCATGTGATCAAAAGTGACACTAATGGAAGAGATTTCTACATTTAGGCATACTGTCATCTCATAACACATTACGATACGTGAAGCTCATTTAAGGTGCAGTCACAATTTTGCGAATAAAAAGGCCTGTTGTCTATTGTTGGATGGGTATTGATGTATGAAGCACACCTCACACAGAAGAAACTGATCAGCTTTTTAAAGGTCGACGTGGGAAATCCATGTGAAAAACATGAATCTGTTGCGAAATCTTTCGGCCTCACGTGAGACTTCCTATTGCGTGGATTCCTACTGAAATAACTGGATTTCGCCTGTGAACATTCGACAGACAACAGTAAATGTAACTACAATTTTAAACAAAATGATTATGGAAGCTTATTTTTGGCATGGAATAAAAAAGGTTCTTGCAATTCCGTTGTTTTTCTCAAAATTTCAAATTAGAAACTCGTAGTTGCGAATTAACATCTGGCATTTTCCCCTCAACATTTTGAGTTTAATGCTTTTTTGCTTAAAATCTAGACCTTTTCTAAATTTACAATTTTTTTCGGCAAAAAAAAAAAACAAACGAAAAAACTTTTTTTCTTGCAATTTTCTTTTTTAGACAAAAAAAGTCTTAATTGTGAGGTATATAAACTCTAAACTGCGAGCCATCACCCTTTATTGTTTTATTCCATTGCGGAAATAAGCTTCCGTAAATGATATACAATAACGTGTATGAATCAAAATGGAGACATTCCACGTCTATTGTCTATGAAAAACTAGAAAAAATAAAAAAATTCATCCACAGGTTTAGAACATTATGAAAACAATCACTTTAAATTGAGTCTTCTCCCATTTTTCCCCACAAAGCAGCCTTGGCTTCTGCGCATAACAGGAATTAAATTCCAGTTTTAAAAATCACAACGTACTTAGCTACTTCACAAGTTCACAGAAAATAGTGGTAGTTTGTAATCTGAAATGGATTCTTCACAGCAATTGATTCCATCAGCTAGTTTTCCTGCTCGTTCCGAAGGAATCGGAGCGGCAGTGGGAGAAGTCGATGAAGATCCCGTCAGGATCCGATTCCAGTGAGTCCAGCCCCTGCATGACGATGGTCTCCGGACTGGAGGAGCAGCTCGGGGGCGACGAAAGTGCCTTGTCCACCTCTGATGAAGCCATCGGGGCGTCTGCTGCATGCAGACACCCTGAAGAGGTGTGGATGAAGACGGGTGGAGAAATCAGAGCGGGCTGCCCCGCGGCCCCTCGCATCACACCGGACAGGGTGAGGTCGTGATCGAGCGAGAGTCTGGGGGTGGAGCTGGTCTCTATTCCCACAGACAGGGCCGAATAGCCCTGGGTCTCAATGCAAGAAGTGACGTCACACGCAGAGTGCCGCCGGATGCCGACGCTGCCCACAGAGCTCACTTCAGAATCGTACTCGGCCACGGGGGTCAGCATGGGGATGTTGTAGCTCTTGGAGCGCACTACTGGATTAGTGGAGGGCAGGTCTGCAGACTTGGACCAGCAATACTGCAAACGCCTCTCTGGAAAGATTTTTAAGAAATTAATAATCATATACTGCTTTTTCATTGTAGTAGTACAGTAACAAGTAAATAAGTAAATATTTATGGGTAGAAAACATCTTTTTGCAAGATAAAATGCAAGTTAATTTTTTTTTCCTCTTTTGTATTTCTATGATGCAGGCTAATCATTATTAATTTATGTTTAATGTTTTACTGAATTATTTTGTAAATTATGAGGTGAACTACTGAAAGGTTGTGGTGGACAGTTTAATAAGGTTTTATTTCATTGCATTATTAAAATAAAAATGTTGGTCATTTTCACTGCTGTCCTTCTAAATTTGTTTGCAGAAAATTATATTATAAAATCTATGTATAAAATAATTATATGTATAAAACATTAGTGTTATGCATTTTAAACTATATAACAATAAAAACTATTTTTTTACTATTTCATAATTTTACTGTTTTTACTGCATTTATTGTAATTTCTTACTGACCCTAAAAGCTTGATCAAAATATTTTTGGTTTTCACTTTCTTGATCTAGATCCACAAATGTTATTTATTTATTAAATATACAGCTGCCTTTTGATTTTGTGTGAGCCATCCCTCAAGTTCTCATCTTTGGATATCTGAAACTTTGCTGGTTTTTCCGCTTCTCTCACCGATAACACAGGAGCACTGCGAGGCGCCACACTCATGTGAACACAGTCCCTGCGTGCCCAGGTACGGTGACACCACCTTCTGAAGAAGAGTCTCCAGCTTCAGGTATTCCTCACTCACACCTTTAGACTCATGAACCCCCTGTAAGACGCCAAGATGACATATTCAAGAGTTTTACTTTGACTATCCTTATTCAAGTATTAATTACAGTCATTGTAGTCGAGACGCAGAAGGCCTGTGACTAATGTCTCGCTCAATATGACACAACTGCTGAAATCATCGCAAATGAAGTCACTGTGTTATAATCTGTGGGTGCAGCTCTGGCTGGATTTTTGTGTACCTGTAACACTAAAAGCATCTGGACGATGGAGGGAGGGACGCGGGCTCGAGGTCTGGACAGAGCTTCCTCCAGCTTCATGTTAAGGGTGATGGTGTTTCTAAAGTGCAGCAGGGCCAGCTGACGCACCGATGGCTCCTTCCCCTGAAATCAACACACACCACTGCTTTAGCCGAAGTCTGACTAGTTATTTCACACAGGATGACTAGACCGTACCTGGACCGGGTGGAAGATGGCTTGAAGCATGGTCAGAACATCACAAAAGAAAAAATCCCACGTCTCAGCTAAAGAGTCCAGTAACTTCTGACCTAATATCAGGCAGAAGGAAAACGTTTGTGTACATGTGACGTTTACATTGAAAAATTGCTTTTGGAAATGTGTTTTGTCTTTAAAATGGGAGGGTATACCTTCATAAAACCTTATTTTGTCCCGTAAAATGACCATGCCTTTAGTTAAAAGCTGATTCTGACAATGAGGAGAAGAGGGAAGAAATGTGTTGGTTTTTTAAAATTAGAGCAAATTCATATCTGGGGGAAAAAATGACATATCTTACCTGGAGGTATTCAGTAAAGAATGAGCCCAACTCTGTTTTCAGTAGCTGCCTGATAAAAAGAAATATTATTTTATTTAACATTAAAATATGTTTGGGAATAGAAATTGTTATACCTACATATAGGAGAAATCTGACTTATGACAAGAAAATTTTCCAATTATATTTCACCTCAAAACGAAATGAAATAGTTAATAATATACTATTTATCAAATATTTGAAAAAATATAATATATACACAGTATAGAGTACCATTCAAAAGTTTTTAAAGTCTTAAGCTCAACAAGACATTCATTTAATGATTAAAATCTAATAAATAAATGAACAATATTGCACAATGATTGCAATTTATATTATTGTTATGTATTTTAAAATGTAATTTATTTTTTGGATGCAATTACTCCAGTCATGTGATCCTTCAGAGATCATTCTAATATGCTGTTTTGTTGCTCAGTGTTGAAAACAGTTGTGCTGCTTCATATTTTTGTGGAACCCATACTACATTTTTTAGGATTCTTTGATGAATGAAAAGGACTGCATTCATTCGAAAAGTAATTATTGTTTTTACAGTCAACTTTGTTTTCAATTTAATGCACTGTTGTGGAAAAAAATTATTAATTGTTCTTAAAAAAACAAAACAAAAAAAACATCTTACCAGAAAAATATTTCTAATTTTTTTGCTTTTGATTTATATTTTTAAATATGATGTGGGTATGTTTATCTTAGCTGGGATGTTATTGCTTCATATTTTTTCCTAGTAATAGTTACATAATAGTGGACTGAGGCTCTGCGTCCTCTCACAACTGTTCTGCGCTGATAATGTGAAGCCCCCACAGCTGCCAACCTTTACATTTAAAAACACTGCTAACAGTTACCATTATATAATGAAATTAATAATTCATAAACCTAACCTTAATATCTTATATAAAATAAACAAAAAACAAAACATACCATGCTTTTATTCCTCACCTCACACCTTCATTAAGTGTATAGAGTTCGTTGTCCGCCAGGCCTTTCTTTTGGAATACAGCAATAACTGCATTGTGAATGCTACAAAAAAAAAATGCGCAGACATGAAGTTACATCTCAGTTTATGATCTTTTTTACATCTCTGTTAAAATGCGCTGTGCGCTAACCTGTTCCATGTGGCATTAGGGCCTGATCCCCTTTCTTCCAGTGAAGCCTTTTCATTTTTGCCCAGCTGACTCAGATTTGGAGAACTTACCAACTTCAACCGGTACAGAGTCCTCATGGTTCAAATAGAGGGATAAAACACGCTTCAGTTAGTCCAAAACAGCAACAACAAGTGAGAGAAGGGGGAGGAGCTGGAAAGATGCAGCTAGAGACGAGAAGGGGAGGAAACTACTGTTTTATTGTTGAGAAACCAATTTCCTTCCTCCTAACATTACATTCCCATCCTTTTCTGAGTTTCTCTCTCTGTTAAACACACACACACACCCACCGAGATAAACCAATCTCGTTTAACAGTTATGCAACACAAAAACACCCTTTCTTTCACATTAAGGGAGTGACAACCTGCTTCTCCTGTATATATTGTTTTAAAATGCGTTTACTTTTCGAATCACTTATGATTTTTGCCTGGAAGATGATAAAAAAAAAAATGGAAAGACTATACATATATACATATTTACATTGTCCTATTTTTTGCTAAAAAATAAAAATATAAGAATAGGTTTTAAACATAATTATAATGTAATTGTATATTATATATATATAGTTAAAAAAATAAAAAAATAAATAATAAAAAAATATATATATATATACACACACACACACACACAATACCGTTTAAAAATTTGGGGCCAGTAAGCTATTTAATGCTTTTTAAAGATGTTTCTTTTGCTCATCAAGGCTGCATTTATTAGATTAAAAATCCAGAAAACTGTAATATTGTGAAATATTATTTATATTTAAAATAACTGTTTTCTGTGTAAATATATTTTAAAATGTAATTTAAAGCATCATTACTCTAGTCTTCAGTGTCACATGATCCTTTCAGAAATCATTCTAATATGCTGAATTATTACTAGAATTGTCAATGTTGAAAACAGCAGCCAAATATATTTTTTGGATCTGCGATTTAGAAAAAAAAGGATTCTTTGATGAATAACAAGTATAAAAAAAATAAAAAAAACATAATTTTTAAAATGCAAATCTATGCTGTGACTTTTTGTTCATTTAATAGATCCTTTGTTAATAAAAGTATTAATTTCATTCAAAGAAGAAAGAATAAAAATGTACTGATCCCAAACGTTTGAACAGTAGTGAAACAGTAAACTACTGTAACAGTAGTTTTGAACATTATCCATTTTAAATACATGCTTCTCTTTTAAATATTTTCATAATCAAAGAATCCTAAAAAAAAGTTATTTTAAATTGAAATAATATTTCACAATATTACAGTTTCTTATGGATTTTTAATCTAATAAATGCAGCCTTGATTAGCAAAAGAAACATCTTTAAAAAGCATTAAATATCCTACTGACCCCAAATCTTTGAACAGTAGTCTATATATATATATATATATATATATATATATATATATATTTCTTTTTAACTATATATGTATTTATATTTATAACTATATATATAATATACAATTACATTATAATTATGTTTAAAACCTATTCTTATATTTTTTTTTAGCAAAACATAGGACAATGTCATATTTTATATATTGTACAAAATTAAATAATAAAAATATAATGTGTATGTATATATATATATATATATATATATATATATACACACACACACATACATACATATACACATTTATTTAACAATAAACACAATTAAAACAAAAATTTTATATTTTCAGAATGTAAAGAATAATAATATATATGTTTTATATTAAATATTTATTTGTTCTATTTTTTATTTGATAAAAGTATAAAAAAAACAAGTATTACACACTATTATTTTTAATGCATGTGTAGATTGCACTGGTGACTGTACTATATTGATTTTAGTCTGGACAATTTTTATCTATTTCCCACTGGTCCTGTCTGCCCTCATTGAATTTACATTAATATTGATTAACTCATTTTGATACTTGGACAAAGTAATCTCCTGTGGCATCATACTGCTACTACATAAATATACTCAAAGCGAGTCCCTCAGCAGGTGGTGAATTGAGGAATGTCACACATTGTGAGAAAATTTTGCAATATGGCTTATTTAGGGTACACAGGAACACAAAGGACATCACAAACAAATAACAGGATGAGAGTATGTATAGCAGGATGTGAGTGTGTTAACAGTTCTGTTCACACCATCAGTTTTACCTCCTGAATGGATGACTGCTCCCATCCATGTGAAGGTGGTGTGGAAGAGCAAACAGGGCAGAGAAGCTGAACGTGGATGATCTAGGGGCGGGTCGATCAGTGTGGGCTCCGCTTAAGTTCTCCAGCATTGTTATCGAAAGGCTGCCAGATCCTCCTTTCATTCAGAACATCTCTGGTCTTTCTGATAACACAAACGGATAAAAAAAAGAGACAAAGAGAGGGTGTTGTGGTGGTTGCTCCTGCATAACTCATGAATGCATCTTTATGGAATTGGATCAACAAAAATGATCTTCTTGACTCAGCATAGACAGGCCCCGAAAGGTAGTAAATACATTGAAAAAAGAAATTGTAGCTTATTTTTACCATTTTTGGCTGACAAAATATTTTTTTGTATTGAAATGACTGGGAAAATGCTACTTTTTTTTAGCTTCACTAGACTAAAATAACGAGATATAACCAAGATATGTTGTTATGTTGGGTCTTTAGAGTACCCTTATAATATAAAAATATGCGGGTCAAACTGACAGTACGAACGTAACTATTTTAGTTTTGGACATTTCAAAACACATCAGCGAGTTGAAACTTTGCATGCATGTTTATGACCCTAAATTAGGAAAAGTCACAACATTTCCAGAAGAAATACACAAGTTAACTCATATTTCCAACAGCTGAAAAATCAAAAAGGGTCAAATTGACCCGGAACGGTACATGAGGGTTAAAGCAAAGCTCGATGTGCTTGTTTACGTTATTCATTCTCCATGTGTTCCTCAGCAACACAATTGATCCCGCGCCACCTACTGGACGATTCGGGGAGCTTCGCAAAAGAAATGGGCTACTACAACAAAAGACTTGTCTTGCATCAGTCTGTCATCATTTGCTCACGCGCCGTAAGAGCTTTTCATGGCCTCTTTGAAAAGAAAAAACACACACACACATACACACAAACGCATCTCTACAGCCTCGACCTAAATACACGACTTTGCTTTATGTTCCACTTTCCCTGAAGCGTCACGTCAGTTTCCCTTTGTTCAATGAACGTGCCAGGACACGAGCCACGATGTGTTTTACAGGAGCAGGAGGAGTCCATTTCCCTTTCCAAAGTGCAGACAGGTAAAACGACGACGTCTGGGTAAACCTGAGCTATCTGAGAGGAATTCCATTGACTGTTCTGTTAAACTCGACACGAATCAAACAAACCCAACTGGCCGTGTTTCAATGCATCATTTTCTACTGGTTCCATGTTCCATCACTAGCTGTAAGTTATTCATGGCGGGATTGACGCACTGGGTACTCAATGTACCTTACGGTGATCATGGCACGGTTGTTATTTACAAACAGCGCAACAATGCACCATTCATCCCGGAGGAAAAACGCAGTTTATCATCAAACTCTCGCCTCTAACAGTCCGCGCGTACAGTAGCGCACCGTAACAATGTTTCCACTCACCGTCATGTGCTCCGCGTGCAAAGTGGGGATATTCAAGTAACTTCAGTGATGACGAAAACAATAAATATGATGGTTTACACTTCAGGAGAAACTAATCCATAAATGCGGATGTGGGCTGCGCGGGGTTAATGGATCATTCCTGTGGCATCCCCAAAACCCGCCCCTCCTATTTGCTTCATGAGTCGCAGACTGTCTGACCAGACGGCGGTCCAGACTGGGGCGCGTTCACGCCCCGACACGTGCACGCGCGCCATTGTGCAAAGGGTCAAGATGTGCACGAGACGATAATGAAATGAAAGCACGATGTGCTAATATTTGGTAAGGGAAAGGATGTATCCGCTTCGCTTTATGAGCTCAATGTTCTAGCTCAGCAGGAAGCCGTATATAGGCTAATGAAATCCATATTCAATCCAATAACAGGGCTGCAATCTTTATTTGGAGCCCTAATTTAGATTTAGATAATCCCTGCTGAGTTGACAGGGATGTAATTTAGCACACAAGCGGTTTATCTTAAAGAGGCGGAGTAGAATTCAGATAAAATGGGCTTATATTAAATATAGCTTTTTAGTCATGACGTTAGTGTGCCAGCAAAAACTGAATGATAATTCGTCACAGAATTTGTATTTAAAAAATATAAATGAACAACAACAACGATAAAAAACTCCACTGGAATCTGTGAACAAATGTTTTTATAGTGAGGTTTAAATTAAATTTACATTGGAGTGTAACAGGGTGGGGACTTGTTTTTGTTTCTATGCATCCATAGTTGATTGGATGTTGAGAAGTGGGCGGTGCTTTTCAAAATGGTGATGGATGAACATAAGCGTGAAAGGGCGGGGTTTAAGACGGGTAAATCATCGGAGAAATCTCTTAGCATTTTTTTATCTCTTGTTTTTACCAATAGAAAACAGTTATGATAGTTTGACTAAACGCTACTAGATTTTTTCTGTAATTGGAACGTGCACGGAAGAACTGCTCAAAACAAATCCTATAACATTCATTTTTAAAGCATATATGGTGGGGTTTTTTTGGACAATAATCGCTAGGCTGGATTTTAAATAAATGTTGCATTAAAATTGTCTTGCTGTTTATAGATTAAATTAAATAAATGTAAAAATAAAATAAACTGTTAAAAACCGAAATAAATAATTAATTCAATAATCGCATGGTTGTTCATTTATTTATTTATTCTGTCATTCTTTTTTATTCATTAATATATTCATGAATTCATTTTCAGGGTTGCGGTCAGGTTGGACATGCATAAAACGAATGCATTAATAAATATATATCTATGTATTTAATTATTTTACTGTGTATTTAAAGGATTTCTTTACATATTTCAACATTTATTTAATCATTTATTTTTGAGTAATTTGGCCCTCCATAGCTTTTGATAGTTTTTTTGTTAATCTATATTTTTATTTTGTAATGAGGAACGCATTGTTTGGGTATATTTATGAACAAAAAATGGGGATTATTAACTCTACACTTTTTTTTTAATTATTATTCTTTACACTCTGGACATACCTCTCTTTATGACGTAGTACGCACAAGTGAATGGGCGGGGCATCGAACACGTTCTAAGCGGGAATATACAAACTCAATACAATGTAAGTCAGCCGCTCGGCGTTCGATTTTAATATCAGAACGTTGCTATAGTAACCTCGGCTGAACTCTCACCAGTTCGACTGAGAGCGGGGTAGGTGCTAACTTAAGTTAGCGCGTAATGTTGTGTCAGACTTCCTGTAGTTACAGTTTCGCGATCTCCACTGATATCATACACATCCAGGAGCATCGTTTAAAAGAGAATAACGACGGCTTTTGAGATTAAGCGCTCAGAAAACACATGGATCATTGCAGTGGGAAGCAAGAAGAGAGGAAACCTCTTACAAACAACACGTGTTTTGGGCAGGTATGTGTTTAGGGGACGTGCGTTGGTCATTTTGAT
This sequence comes from Enteromius unitaeniatus, assembly GCA_032359435.1. Classification (NCBI taxonomy): domain Eukaryota; kingdom Metazoa; phylum Chordata; class Actinopteri; order Cypriniformes; family Cyprinidae; genus Enteromius; species Enteromius unitaeniatus. The sequence goes on from JAUMHI010000032.1 coordinate 1,453,744, forward strand.
GTCTTCTGAATTATGATTATTACACGGTTTATGATGTACTAATATAGTAATATTTCTTTGGTGGTGATTGTGTGTTGTAGTATGCATACACCGCAGAGGAGTATCAGGCAGTCCAGAATGCTCTACGGCAGAAACTCGGACCTGAATATATCAGCAGCAGACAGGCTGGAGGAGGGCAAAAAGTGAGACTTAATGCACACTTCAAGAAAGTTGATTATCTCGCTGTTTTTTATATTATTAGCACTTTGTCTCAACCCTTTTTTTTTTTTGCAGGTGTGCTATATTGAAGGTCACAAAGTTATAAGTCTGGCCAATGAAATGTTTGGTTATAATGGATGGTCACACTCAATATCTCAACAAAATGTTGGTAAGGGCACATATTCTCAAACATTCCCATTAATGCTGCATTCATGTCAGGATTAGTTTCTTGTTTATTTAAAAAAAAAACTTGTGTTACAGACTTTGTGGACCTGATCAATGGGAAGTTTTATGTAGGAGTCAGTGCCTTTGTGAAGGTTCAGTTAAAGGTAAGAGCTCTTGATAAGACACACAGCATTGTGAGGAGCATACCATTTCTTCAGCGTCTCTTCCACAGGATGGCTCGTACCATGAGGATGTAGGATATGGAGTGAGTGAAGGCCTTAAATCTAAAGCCCTGTCACTGGAAAAAGCAAGAAAAGAAGCTGTCACAGACGGACTGAAAAGAGCACTCAAGTAATTATTTCTGCTACTGTGTGTTCTTGTTTCTAATTTGCCAGTTTTGGCATTTTGTGGTCAGTGTTTTTTTAGTAAAATTTAGTAGGATTAAAAGAACATTTATAATGTTACGAAACATTTGTATTTCCAATAAATAAATTAGACTGTCTGGCGTAATGGCTGCTTAAGACTCAACTTTGCCATCACTGGAATAAATTATATTCTAAAATGTATTTAGTAGAAAATTGTTATTTTAATTTGCAGTAATATATAAAAATATAGCTGACTTTGCTGTATTTAGCAAATAAATGTAGGATTGGTGAGCATAAAAGACTTTAAACATTAAAAAACCTTTTGAAATGTATCCAACATATTTTCTATTACATAATAATTATATATATATAAAATTCAATAAAAAGCCATGTAATAAGCAGGATAATATATTGCCAGTTATTACTGCAAAATCGATTTGAGATAAAATAAAGTCTTTCTACTTAACATCAGGCTCCTGATCACCATGTCAACATAAATGTTGTGATCATGATTGAATTATGACTTTTATATTAAATATGTAACAGTGATTTTTCAGCAGTTATAGAATGCACTGATATTGTTAGGATTTTATTGGTCAGAAATCATAATATTATTTGTGAGATATTCTGACAACCAGTTTTTAACAGTAGGAAATATGAAAATTAGGGCCGGGACTTTAACCAGTTAATTTAGATAAATTATTTACACAAAAATAACGCGTTAAATCTTTTATAATATTTTTATAAAATATTTAAAATATATCTATGTCTGAATGTACTTGAAAGTAGGGATGCACCGCTGCTCTTTTATTGCAGTTCTATAATATAGCACGATCAGATCATATCTATGAATTGTCTTTAAAATGACAAGATTTGTAATATTATTTCATATTAACGACTGACTGTACATACATTACACCTTCTATAACTGTTACTGAATTATAATAAATGATCCTTTCAATTTTATAAGGTGTTTTGGAAATGCACTTGGAAATTGTATTCTGAATAAGGAGTATCTCATAGCCATCAATAAATTACCAAAGCAGGTAAGACGTAGCCCTGTAAACATTTGGGTCAAATTTGTTCACACTCTTACTTATTTAAATACATTTTCTTAACATCTGTACCTGAAATATGGTGTATATTCCGTTATCTCAGCCTCCTCCTCCGTTAGACTTGGACAAAACCAAACGCAGTGATGGCGAGCCGTCCGTGGAGAAGGCCAGGTTCAACAGCCTGGCCCGAGCCAACAGCAGGGAGTTTCTCAAACCGGCAGAACCTGCCAACATCCCCTCAGAGCGGACAGGAAGTCACCCTGTACGAGGAGGGCATGAGAGCGGATCCAGGACTTCATTGACAAACACGGCAGCACATTCTGGCAACACGCCAGCTCACCAGGACTCTGAAAACAGGCCCAGCAACACCTCAAGGTTAGTTTATGTAGCGCTAACTTCAACTACAACACTAGCCAGCTGCATTTCTGATAGATCTGCTTCTTAGGTCAGCAGCTGACATGGCTGACCTGTCCTCGTCCGATCCTCCGCTGGACTCCAAGCAGCAGAGGAAGCTGAGACAGCAGCAGCTGCAGCAAAAGTTCAGACTGGAAATGGAAGCTAAGAAGCTGCTTCAGGAGCAGAAACCCCAGCAGTCCAACGCTTCTGCTGAGCCACCGGTGCCGCAGTCTAAGCAAGGTGTGATGGAAAATTTAAGGGTTCATGTTTTAGACATGAGTATAAAAGATTCAAGCCTTTGCCTGCATGAGTGTCCGGTGTGTAGCGCTCTCCATTGGTGGGTTTATCGTTTTAGGACAGGCTGTAGGTCCTGTTAACCACAGCACACCAAACGGACACCTGGTGACTATTAAGCAGGAGGAGTATCTGGCTGGTAAGGAGTAGTCTAAAGAATGATGTGGTCAGGGTACATGTGCACTGGGGACATATAATGATCAGCAGTGAAAGTGATGTTAAATACTGGATGATTTAAAGCCAGACTTTTCAAACTAGGATCTAGGGGCTGTTAGGACAGAGGTTATCAAACTGACTCATTGGTCCCTCATTTCCAACACAATTTTCTCAAATGCCCCACCATGTATAGTAAATATTTCCATCTATTATTCCTGTTACTGTTGATAACTACTGATTATTATTATTTCTTTTAACAGAAACTGGTAACAAACCAATTTATTTAGAGGAAAAATAATTATTTTATTTTTAGTATTATTATTATATATTCCTTACTTGGTAGTAATTTGGTGGTATTTTTTTATTTTTTATTTAGTAAGTAATTTTAAAAGTCATTCTGTGGCTGACTTGTGGGTCTTGGCCCCTGGTGTTCATGAAAAATATTAAAGAATGTTTTTTTAGCAGTTCGAGAATACACTGAAATTGTTGGGGTTTCACTGGTCAGAAATCATAATATTACTTATGACAGTATGAAATATGAACATGTAAATAATATAAATGATTAATTTTCCAATATTTAAAACAAGATTGTCTTAAAAAAAAAATTAAATAGTGTATATTAAAAAAATAAAAAAATCATATTTGACTATTTATTTTTGAGAGTCGTTGGCAAGGGAAGAGTCATATTTGGGACATAAAAGTTTGAAAAACCGGCTTTAAAGATATATTAAGCATTTAAATTCTGTCATTCCAAAAAGTTCTTAAAGCTTGAAAACACCAGTCATCTTTCATTGCAATACCATACATTGTGGCCTTTGTCTTTGTCTTGAAAATGACATAAGAATTAGGGTAACACTAATTTAACAAATAACAATTAGGTGTTATTTGTTAAAGGTGCTCTATGCTATCTTGCAAAACACTATGGGTGCAGGACATACACCAAACAAAAACAAACTTCGGCCAAACAACCGGCAAGAAGAGGTGGGGTTTAACTAAAATCCTGCAACATCGCATAGAGCACCTTTAACATCAGTTTATGTATTAGCTAACATGAACAATCAATGAACAATACATTTATAACAGTATTTATTACAGATTGTAGTCTGTTTTGGGAGGGGAGGAAGTATATTCTAACAGGGTGGAAAATGAGTTTAGGGACACGGTAAATTAAGAGTTGTACAAAAACAAATATACTTTCACATAATTTATGTATACGAATAGATTAAGTTTAGTCTAGTCCATAATTTAAAAATATTGAGGTTTTTATAATTTCATGGTTTATATTTTTATATAGGACATGATTAAATTCAATGCATATATCAGTTAAAAGGTTGGTAAAAAAACCACTATTTTTAATGTCTATTAATTCTGTTTAAGTGTTAAATTAGACATGTGAAATTTTTATACGAGTAAAATATGAGTACGTAAATCATAGAGACAGAAAAGTCACTGTATAACAGGAATGACCCAAATGCTGTAGAAGTATTGTTCATGTTAATTAATGAACCTTATATTAAAGTGTTACCAAAATTAGTAAATGACAGAATTTAAATTTTTTCCTCGATTCGATGGGTCTCACTAATCTGGTGGCTCCAGTTTTAATACAGGAAAAGGCTATTAGACATGTATAAATATTTCTCACTTCTTTTAAGATGACCCGGAATTATGGGACTTTACTCTGGACGGCATCGAAATGCTCGACGATCATGGAAACGGCTCCACAGAACCTCCCCGTCCCACAACACCAAGCCATCACAAGATGACGACGCGCAGCAAGACCCCGCAGAGAGCCCAGTACCTGAGACCACCCACTCAGCCTCAGGGCCATGCTGTTCCTCAAGGCCAGGGAGGATATGGCCAGTATAGATCCTCAGAAATGAGAACTACAGCAGGTACATGTTTGCAGAATAAATACACTCATTAAACTTTGCAATTAGGCAAGTAGATACATGCCCTGTTCTGGTTTTGCCTCTTCACTCATGCAAACATCTCACGACCCTATTAATATAAATAGCCAGGGACTTAACACTCTCAGAGCTGGCAGCCTATGGCCCACAATTCAAGCCTGTGCTTGTTGACTTTGCATGTTCATTAAGAGACCATAACTTTTGGTTCTTTTTAAATACGGATCTATACTAATGATGTTGTAAATGTAATTGTTGAAGGTGGACCACAGAGCCCATACAGACACGGCCAGATGATGAAGAAACGAAGACTGGACACGTAACAAATTTAACTATTTATAGTTTTCTTTTAGAAAGTGTTTTATACTAATTTGTGAATATGAAAGTTAATAAATGTTTGTGTTGTCTTTTCTTTGACTTCCTAATTTGTAATGTAAAGCAGAAACAGGACTTTTTTTTTAATTTTATTTTTGATTTTCAGAGAATAAAAATCTGGAATGGATTGAAACTGTATTCCTGGGTAATTTTACCACGTTTTACGATTTGTATTGGTATCTGATGGCAGGGGATGTGAAAAGCGCTGGGTCAAATTCTGGAAAACACCTTGTAAGAAAAAGCACAATGTAGTGGGAGGAGGAAAAATCCAAAATGTTTTATTAAGCATCTGAATATATATTTATATATACACTTTTATAACACAAAACCATAGGTAATCACCAAAGGACCCTGGATGGAAACTTTTGAAAGAAAACGTCAGCAGCAATTTTGACCCAACAAATCTAATGTTGTTTTCTATGGGAACACGTGAGTTGTGGACTGTGAAACCATGCCGTTTTCTGAATTTGAGTTATGTGACGGGATCGTGTGACTGTGATTAGTGGTATTTCAACGGTTTTAACTGTCTAAATGTAGTTTTGGTCAATTACAAAGGATTCAAATCTCTGCACTCAAGTATCAAAAGTAACAAATAAACCCTCCCTGGTCGGTTATACCTTTAAATGCTGTGTTTTCTGCATTGCAGTAACTTTTACCTTCTCTAGAGAAGTCAAGCAGATCATTTTAGAGGTGACGTCACGTCACTTCCGCAAACGATTGGCACTGAATTTGTGGTATAGAAAAAAAAAAATGGTTTAGGGGAGTGATTTAAACTGGTAATGAGGTGCTTTAGTTTAATACTGTACTTCTATGTCGTTGCAGTCAAATGCACCGTATTAAATCTTCACCACAAAGATCAAGTATTTCATTTACTACCGCAAACAGGCTTTGAGTGAAATTTTAAAAGACGGGGAAGACATAATCCTGTTGTTTAAGGCTAGCTTCATTCACATTGAAAGCAACGTGATTGGACAAAGAAGTGCGCTTTCATACAGGATGCTCACCCTCGTCCAAATTACGCCTACTATAAACTTACACACAAGAGTTCGGGTAGTGGTGACTGTCTATATAAAAGATACTCTATTATTGTAAGCTCGTGATATAAAAAAAAAGTCACAAATTAACAATGCTAAGAAATACGTGCAAGTACGAAGAGCTATAAAACCCTGCTTAAACCTCCCTCAATTGCACATCCTCTTTCTTTCACTTCAAAGCCCAACTTAAGCAAATTAGGACAGAAGTCCCTCAATACTCGTCTCCAAGATTCCTTCCTTCCTACCTACCTTCTTTTTCCATCTTCCCACAATCTAGACTTGCATGTAGGATACACTCGTTCAGGCTTGTCTCGGTGTAGTCTTCTTCCATCCATTCACAAACTCTTCTGTAGGTAAATTTCAACACCATCACTGTATTTCACTGCCTGGCTGTTTACAATATCCGTACTATAAGGCTATAGATCTGATGTTTAAGACAACTTAAACCTGTTTAACCCTTCCTGTGCCTCTTTTTCAAAATGTACACATTCATCTATCAGTCTTTTAAATAGCAGATAACCCGAGTCACATTATATGGACCTTAAAAAGTCTTTCCAATGTAAACTAGCGAATAAAACACGTCCATGTAAAGGAATAGGTCCGATAATCTCAACCGCGCGAGGCACAGCTCTTCCCTTCCTTGAACCAACCCAGCTGTTTCAGCTCGCCTGAGTGGTGTGTAGATTGGTTGACCCGCAGCCATTTCCAGGCTGGTGAGCTCCTGAGGGTATGAGGAAGCCTTGCTGTAGTCCTGCGGGGGGAGCGGTGGATGACAGTGAGCTTGTCTGAGCCCACTGGTGCATGCTGTAGGTGGGGCAGGTGTAGCCAAACTGTTGATTGGGCACACACAGTGAACCCTTTCGTCCGGCTGTAGGGTTGGCGGTGGCTGGGATGTGACCACCCGTGGAACAAAGCTGACCTGGTGCAGAGTATTTACGTGGCATCTGAGGAAGAAGACAGTGGGCCTTGATTAGTACTAATATGAATAAATCTTGATTGGTCGATATGCTACAAGCATGCTGAATAATATTATAATGCACTGAGCTACTTTGTATACCTACTGTTAAAGTTGAAATGAAACATCAATAGCGACAGATCTTTTTTTCTGTACTGTCACACATCTGAGTGCATTATAGAAAGAGAAAAATAGTATAGGGCAGAGATTGGTTTAATTCGCTGCACCTTAAAATGAATGCAAGCTTGACATCAATAGTGGAGGGGCAGGGTTTAAACAAACTTAATGATTGTAGAAGTCGGGCACAGGCCACCAGATAGAGTTTAATTAATACTGATTTAGTTTTTTGCCCGCTAAACATACATTAGCCGGTATTTCATCCACAGTTGCGAAGTATGTGTGTGTGTGTGTATATATATATATATATCTATATCTATCTATCTATCCGGATAAGTAGTGTCCATTCAAAGACAACAAAATTACTTGAGAAACTGGCACTGGCTATAAAGAAAAGTGGGAGAAGCCACTGAATATGATATTTTTCATATATAATAAATGACTTGCGCCTTAGAGTGAGAAGACGAAACATAATGAATGCAGTCATTGTGTGTGTGGATGCCTGCTGTTCGAAGACACAGTTGTGTAACAGTTCTGGGAGGTAATAATACAGAAATATTTTGATGACAGACTTTGCTTGGGAATTTCAGAATGACCATAACATTTCAGATGCTGCGCATCATCATTGGTTCTCTGATTAGTTAGATTAAACCATCCCAAAGTCACATGACTTTTTTTTTTTTATGCATAGAGAAATTGATTCATTTCCATCTCCCATTGTTAGCATTAACTCTTTGTCATGAGTGTAAAAAGGATTTTTTCCCCTCCAAAATTTGCCATCCATCACTCAGTTCTAATGCAATACTACAAAATGCACGTGATGGGTGATTGAAACAACTGCTAATCAAAGGACTGGCTTTACTGACGAGATGTGCATGAATATTTTGTGTGATGCTATCTCGCATTCTCTGCTAACCTACATCTAAATTAATATTAAGTGTAGTTTTTCTGGCATAGTAAGAGTAAACGTACATCATGGGTTTGCGCAGTTTTTTTGGACCCTTTCTTGACCTGTGGCATCTTGTTCATGGCATCCCTGGCCCAGTTATCAACCAGCTGATGGAGGTCAGCTGTGAATGTGCCCTTGTGCAGGTTAGCAGCAGGTGCTTGGTCCTGGTCATGGCTCTGTCCGTTCTCTTCTCTAACCGGACTCGTGGTACCTGTATGCCGCAATAAATATTCACCGATTAGAGAAACATTTTTTGAGAAAAAAAAAAGATGAAATGGTGAAAGTCCTACCTTGCATATAAACGTTTGAGCCTAGTATGGTTTCAGTCTTTCCAGTGACTGACTGATTTACTGAACTTCCACTCTGTACAGCTTGTTTGTTCCCTAGACCAAACCAAACATCATTTTTTATGCCATTTGTTTACAAGCTTACATTACAGCTGGATATAAATCACTAAGCTTTAATACCTTGTTGAAAAGTGCCAGTACCGCTACCACTTCTTGACCTGGTCCCCTTGCCCTTAGTAGGCCTCCTTCTGCCTGCTGCGATGGCCACAGTGGGAGGGATCACCACAGAAGGCACCATTTTGCCCAGACGTGTATAGAGTTCTTCGATTTCCTTCTTCTGTTTATTCTGTAATGCCTGGATCTCACCCATATGTCTGCAAAAAAATTTAAGTTAAATTGGTGATCACAAGAAACATGAATGAGCTCATAGAAAACACAAGTACCTCTCCCTGAGCGTGTTTATCTCTTGTTTAAAGCCCTCATCTTCTGGTTCTGAGTCGTTGTCACTGCTGAGGTAGTGATTGGTGATGGACACGCTAGAAGGGGTCATTTTAGACTCTTTAGCGGAGTCTGGTCCCTCAGCAGAGCTTATGGAGGAGCTTGCTCTTTCTGCTGGAGTCACTGAGAAGCGGCCCACTTTGATGTCAGTGCTGGAGGTCACCTGAAAGCGGCCGACTGTAGTGGTAGATGGGATGAGTTCAGGGCTGAGCCTGGGAAGGGTCTGAGATCTATGAACAGTGTTTTCAGGGCTAGAGAGAGATGATGATGGTGATGATGAGGAGGATGATGATGATGTTGAAGATGGGGTGATGGAGGAAGATGAGATTATTACTGCTGGATCTTGAGCAGTGCCTGGGTCTTGATCGCTAGCCACAGAAACCTGAAATGGACAGCAAGGATGTTCATGAACTCGCTGAACAAATCTTTCAGGCATAAAATCTGAGGCCTAGTGCACACTGAGAAGTATATAAAGCTACCTGAAATCGGCCAAGTTTGAAAGCTTTCTCGGGTTGTGATGTTGCTGGTTCTTTCTCCTCAGTGCTGGTCTGTCCGTCTGGTTGAGTTACAGATACGGAGGTCTGTAAAAGAGAATGGGTGTATAAATATGAATGCGTGTAAAATACTATGTACCATTTTAAAAGGTCAATGACATAAGACTGTCTACAGTAAAAAAAAAACAGTTGTTTACTTCTAATAACACATCTTTTATTCTATTCATTTATTCTCACTACAAAACAACTGTCATAAAGATGTTAAATTATGTCATATTTTAACACTTGATTTACTCTGAGTGCAGATTTTTCCCTTGCATGTTGGTTGCACCATAATTTTTAAACATTCATATGCATTTCATTTACAACAAAAATTATACATATAATTTTTAATAAAATGTGAAAAAAAGATGTATTGAAGAACTTAGTACTATATATACGCACTATAACACTAATAGTACTATATCTACACACTATGGTATTTTATTTATAACAAGTATTTTTTTAGTATGGGTTTTAGTCATTTTATTATGTGTTCTATTTAGCTTTACTTTTATTTCAGTTTTTATTTTATTCATGTAATAAAAATGAATGGCTGAATATTAAATTGCATTTTTATTATAGTTTAATCAAAAAAATAAATAAAAAAACAGGTATGAATGCTAAATAAATTAATTTAGACCAAAGAAATTTAAACAATAATAATAGAGCATCATGTCATCCAAATAGCAACATAGACATTAAATCAGCAAGTTAGTAACTTCCCGCACCTGTGGCCTTTGTGGGGATGGATCTGCAGATGGTGTCTGGGCATAGCTTGTAGATCCCACAGCAGAAGCAAAAGCACCAGGTGCAAAGTTCCCACTGGAACTGAGAGACGTCACACCAGGGACAAAGCCAGGAGTGTTAGTGCTGATAGTGTTGGGTGGGGAGGATGTAGACTCTCCAGATCCATCAGGTTGGTTGCAGGAGGTCTGGGAAGAGTCCTTAAAAAGGGAACGCAGCTTCTGATCTAAAGCATGGATGTCTTCAATTCCAGGCGGCTTCCCCTGTACATCAGTCTCACCATCTGCTGTCACTGATGGTTGAGTCACAGGGACAGAGGAGGGACCGACTTGCACCTGCTGGATGCCGGCTTGAGCTTGATCCAAGCCATTGCTCTCAGCTGCAACACTTTGAGGAGTCTGAGAAGGTGTGGGAAGTGATAACCGACGTGGAGCTGGTGATTCAGTTGGGGCTGGAGAAGGAGACGTCCTCCCTGTTCTGGTTTGCTGAGTGGTAGATGGCGTAGGGGTGGTTACTTGAGTGGTGACTGCTGTCAGAGTTGCAGTGGTTGTTGGGACAGGGCTCTGGTATTGAGAAGTCTCTGGGGCAAGAGGTCCAGGTGTGGGTGGTACCACAGAAATCTGGGTTGAGCCAGGTGCAAAACTAGCTTGGTCCTGCTGAACGGTGCTGGCTGGTGCGGGATCAGATGCTGGAACTGAGAATACAAGCAATCAGTCATAATGTTGGTTGGATATAAATTTACTGTCATATCAGCTTCATTGGCTAGTACGTCACAGATACGTCAATACTTGATATACATGTTAAAGCACTTTTATTTGAGGATGTGTAAATCATACCTGGTGTGGAGTCTTCAAATGATGTGTTTGCAGAAGGAGGTCCAAAAAACGGTTCGCGAAGTCTTGCTTCAGGGACTGGGCTAACTATGAAGCGCCGGCCTGCTGAATGTACAACCTGTGCTGCTACGCTAGGTGGCACACCTGTTAATTGCAAAATATGTCAAATGAGACAGGTTGCAAGATAGAGGCGGATAAAAAGTAAGAACATCACTACAAAATACACTTACCAGACACACTGGATGATGATATTTCAGGTATTTGCTGGCCCAAATTACTTACCTGAAATAACAGGAACATTTCATTTGTAGTCTTCAAATCATTTCTCACTTTGTTGTTATGGTCTGAAAAACCCATCAAACATACCTGATTTGTACTATTTTTCTGAGCTTTTCCTTTCTGATCTGCCATCTGAATGACATCTTGAACCTGCTCTATGAAGGATTCCCGCTCACTCTCCAAGATAAAATCACTTTTGATCTTGAAAGGAAGTTACACACACATAAGTTACAATCAAATTGGATTAAATATTTAAAGACATCAAAATGTTAATGCATAAAATGCTGAATGCAAAAAAACAATACATATTCTAATAAGCACCCTTGTCATTTCAAATGAAGAGGTCTCTAGCAATCAATCCACTGAAAAAAGGTGGAAGTAAGAAAGGCGTACCATAATTTCAGCAATTTCTACAGGATTATCTCCATCCAAATCAAACTTGAAAGTGACCATTTTCCTGTTGTGGGTTTCCAGCTGACATTCAGCGACTCTGTCCCCAATATTGGAAATCTACAAAAACAAACAGATCAGTAACCACACCCTGTTATTGTAGTACACTTTAAATGTAATGTGATGCCATCAATAAAAACAAATCAATTTAGATTTGAGCATAACTTACATTCAGCACATTAAGCTTGAGCTTGGCCTTGGCCATCTTTTCATGGCGTGAGCGGCTGCGTACAGACCGGCTCTGGGGTCGTTTTGTAGAGCGCCCCTCATGCCTGCCCTCATTCCCGTCGCTTAGACCAGAAGCAGCATCCGAGTGACCACTGAGGGCATCAAGAACATCAGTAGTTAAACTTCTTTCTACTAGAATATCAAAGTTAATAAACATGAATTATAAAACAAACAAAAACAAACAACAACAAAAAAAACCTTTCTGTGGAGGCTGGAATCAGAGATGTTTGAGGTTGTGACTGCTCTACTGGCTGTGGTTGGGACACGGTCAGTGGTGCCTGTAACAGAGAATTGATTTAGGATTTCAGAATGATACTGACACCAAATCACAATCATTTGTAATAGGGCTGTCAAATAAAAATCCCAATTTTGAACATTCGTTGAATTCAAGATAAAACGAACATGGATTACATCAAAACGGAAACCAAATCGATCACATAGAATGCATATTTTGTGCAGCTATTACAGTTGCACCCGTCTCTCGCACAAGACATGCATGTTCAAAAAGCCATGAGACATTATGGCTGTTTTTCCCCAATGCATGCCAGGTTTTTAAATGAAAAAAATACTCTTTACTATTTTGTACCTTTGTATTAAACTATGCATACATTATGTTACTTTGTTAACCGTTTAAGCAAATAAACATTATGCAAATTTTCACAGATAGCCATGTTATTTCATTGCTTAAATAAAGCATATTTTGCTTGTGGCCTCAGGAAAGAAGCCAAAAGTGCCTTATAAATTCAAATATAATTTGAATATTGATGACTGAATTTAGTTTTTCAGCCATTTTGACAGCCCTAATTCACACACAATCACAGGAAGGCATTGTTGTAAACTGATACGATGTAGATGCAATCTGAAGCAGAAAATTCAGGAAAAATATTCAAATCAAAAATCAAATATAAAGAGATTTATTTTAAATTGCAATAATTATTCTGATTTTACTGTATTTTAAATCAAATAGACAGAAAAGCCAAAAACATCTTTTTAAATTAATACCGACCCCAAATATTTGAACAGTAGAATACACTAAATTAATTACATTACATTTACTCAAACTTCACTGAAAACTAAGCATCTACAAACACACTTGTTGTTTAGCATTATAAAAACATTTTTATATATTTTTTAAAAATATTCATATTTTTTTACAAATATTGTGTAAAAACTATAAAACAAAAAAAATTATGTATGCATGTATATATATATGTTTTTGTTGTTGTTTTTTTCCCTTTTTTTTATATAAATATGCAATATATGTAAAAGCATTATATCAGTCATCTGCACTGTAGATATATTCTCAGCACTAAAAACCCACACTGGCAAACTGCTAATTCACACACCACAGTGTTAGGCACGACTAGTACCTGACAGGCCTGATATAGAAAATAGAGCTGTTCAGCATTTGGAGGTGGTGAGAAAACAGGAGGGCTGAGTTGACATGCCCATATCTGACAAGCATGTATGAAAACAGCCAGCATGCAAGAAAAGGATGAAGAAGCAAAGAACAGTAGCATTAATGTATGAACTGCCAAGAAGTTGGATGTTGTGCGCAAACCAAGCACACACAACATTCAATAAGCAACATGCAGGCCAATGAAAGATGTAAGATCAGCCACCAGAGGGCATCTTTTCTTACTGTACCTGTAAGATTTGAGGGCCTGGAGGAGGAGCACTGCCATCTTGAGGTTGCTGGTGAAATTGCAAGGGGACGATAGGTTTAACAGTAGAGGGCAGAGTGGCCATCTGACCCATCACCTAAGAGGGGAGCACATGTATAGTCTTGTTTATGTTTAACTCTGGTTTATGTTTAACAGTCAACAGATATATAGAGCAAAATGTTTTTGTCTTCATGTTATGAATCACATGAAGTGCACCTGGGGTGTTGCCGCAGTTCCAGTCTGAGCAGAGGGACCCGGGGTCAAAATACTGCTCGGCTGCTGCAGAGGGGCCTGGGTTGGGTGCTGTGACTGTTGAGGAGAAGAGGAGAATTTAGTGGGAAAAGCAAACAAACTTCTTTTCTTCTTTAGATTAACATCTGAAAACCAGGGCCTGCATTCACAAAACATTTTCTCTTCCCACTAAGAGTTCTCCTAAATAGCAGTAAAAGTTTTAAGCTAAGACTTTTCTCTTAAAAAGGTTCTCATTCACAAAGCTAAGAGAAACTTACTAAGAAATAGACAGAAGTCTTCAATTAAATATGAGGGCAGGGTTGACCTCATTGCTATGGATGATGTCAGCATGCTTACTAACTATGCACTCAGTGATTTGCTCTGTCAGAGATTTATTCACAGAAATATTGTACTTAGTGCTAAAACATCACAAAATTTAGGACTGACATGTCCTATATTTTTAAGTTTTTTTCCTAAATAGTCAAATTAGGAGCTAGTTTTAGCCTTAAAGGTGTTTTGTGAATACAGGCTTAGAACAGGCAACAAAATAAAAAGGAAATGACTCACCATGCTTTGTGGATGGGTCATGGTGTGCTGTGGCTGTGCATCAGGCAGCACGGTGCTGAAAGATGTGCCGGGCTGGGCAGGGTGAGTCTCAGTGACAGACGCTGAGCTTTGAGAATCCACAAAACCTACTGCTGTGAGACAATGAGACTTTCAGAGGGTTTTCCCATACAAACATCTGACATTTTTTGTATCTTATTAGAGCAAAACGACTCATTTTACAACACTAACTGGAAGCAGAGGCCCCAGGCTGCTGCAGCTGCTGGTGCTGATCTGTTTCATGTTCTTCAGACTCCATAATGACAGAGGCCAGAGCAGGACCAGGGGGTTTGGCTGTGGTGTCAGTATGCTGTCCAAGCTGCGAGGGGTCGTTCTCCTGAACCATCTTCCTCTTTTCTTGTTCCTCTCTCACAAGTTTTCTCTGCTCTCTTTTTCGGGAGATCAGGGACACCCTATCCTTTATGGCCTTTGCAATGGTCTTGTGGTCACCCTCACAAACATAGCCTGAATCAACCTTGAAAGAAAAAGATTACTTAACTTCAAAGACCATGAGAGGTCAATATTATAAGAAGGCCTGGGGGAATTCTGCAGAGTTTGGGATTAAAAAAAATTTTTTTTTGGGACATGTAAGGCCAAATAATGAACTAATTACAGATTCAAAACATCAACAGATTCGCATTTGTAGTTGGGTAACGGAACAGAAATCCAAGTGACTTTACCATTTCTTGGGCAACATCATCTGGGACATCTTTATTTAAGTCAAAGGAAAACTCAATGGCTTCGTTCTCCTTGTATTTCCCTTTCAGTTTCTTTACATCCTCAATGCGCAGCAACAACTTTATGGACACCAGTTCTCCATCATCCTCCTCAGCCAGCTCTACACGAACCCCAGTCTCCTCTTGGAAAAAGGCATGACTTAGAAGGTCCTTGATGCAGTATCTAAAAAAAATAAAATAATAATAATTTAAGACCTGTACCAATATATTAATGAGAATGCCTCAATATTTTAATAAAAGAAAGAAAGCAAACAGAATACTGTGTCCATATAGTGAATGTTTACTTAATGTGTTTCCTTCCTGTAATGGGGCAACCCAAAGAGAAGCCACAAAGAGTTTACTTTCAATTAAATGCTAAACAGCTTATTGTGAAATGAAAACAATAGACAGCTTATTGTGTAATCAAAATACCAATAATAAGCAGATATACAACTGTATGCCTAAAACAGGACTTTTAATTATAAACAAGCACAAAATACACCAGATCTTTTATTTTGAAATGTCTAAGCTTCACTATTTCCAGCAGATCATTAAATATTCAAATGTAATGTGCACTCTTCTATAATCAAGAACATTATAATATTAACACCATAAAGTAAACACTGTCGTTATCCATTAACTGTTCAGAATAAATATGCTGTACTCTCTGATGGTGAACTGCTCTGAAACGGCAAGCAATGTACAAAAGTGCTGTGTTTTTAATCTGAAATGTGAATGTAATTATTTATTTTATCATAGCTTTTTGAAGTTTGATAAATCACATTAGGCCTTATTGCAACTCCTATTTTTAATTTCCAAATGAACAAAAACTCTTACAAAGTGTCTATTTTAATGGTTTACATACAAACCAATAATATGGCAATGTTTTGAAAAATCTGTTTATTCCTCAGTAGTGATCTGACTAGGGAGTTTTTCAACACCCAAAATGTCCCTGGGAACTTGTTTCCTCTCATTCTGATGTAACCACATGCAGGTTAAGAACGTGCATATAAAAAGACACTGCAGATATTTTACGACCTTCCATGTTATAAATCTGGATGAAAGACATTTGTAAGTGGTAATAACATAGATCTCAATGAAATTGAAGACTATTTCATTTGAAACAAATGAAAATGATCCAGTTCAATATTCTACTGTGAGGTAACCAATGAAACACTGAAAATACCTTACCACAAATTTCCAGTGGACAAGAAAGAAAACAGGTTGTGAAAACTAGACCTTACGACAATATGACAACTGAACTCTTACGCCCTTTAAATGTCAGCCTACCTCTCATCTTTGTTCTGACGTATGCAACCCTCAATGATCTCCTTTACTTCAGGAATAGCCACTTTGTCAAAACTGCCAGGCTTCACCCCCTGTAAACACAGCACAGGAAACAAATCAAATCACTGGCGTAGAAAGAAGAAATGGTTTAAACTTGGGGCCAGATTTTCTCAAAAATACTACTTTTTGAATTATGTCTGAATCTGTCTGATACCATTAGGTTATGTCAGTACTGGTTTTGTGATAGGTTTCAGCGTTTACTGGTAGAGGTAAAAAACCAACTTACCACTGTGTGAGAAAAAAAGCAGAAAGGAAACACCCCCACAGAGGGCAAAAATGGAGTAAAAAGACTAAAATAGTGCATCAAACAAGGGGAGGATGAGTGTGCAGGGACACTCTCCTCCGCCGGTGAAGTGTGGACTTACGCTGGTGACTCTGCGATAGATCTGAGCTGCATTTTGACACTCGGAGTACGGATACTCAGAAGTAGCCATCTCCAGCATACACATCCCAAAGGCATACACATCCACCGATTCGTCATACTTCTCCTCATACATCTCAGGCGCCATGAACTCAGGGGTACCTTAAATTAAAAGAATGGTTCAGAACTCTCTCAGTACCCTATTACACCCTCTCAGTGAAGAGGTGAGAGGAAGATGCTGCTGTTGCTGAAGACTGCTCAGGTACAACCTGCGAGAAAAGAGAGAGGTAGAGGGAAGGAGAGCAAAAAGGGGATAGTATAAAAAAATAAAAATAAAAAAAAAAAGAGGAAGGGGAAAACTGCCCTTAGTTAGACTGCAATGTTAAGAAGCCCAAGTTTCTCCATGTAAGACCTTCAAGGGCATGACTGTGTATGAGAAAATCCAAACTAGTGCACAGCACTCACTCGAAGGCCTGGACTGACCACATGACTTCAAACAATACAGAATGAATTTAAGTAATTGTTTTGTTGTGGTTAGCCCAAATAGCAAGTCCGTGGTCAGAGGGCCCTTTGCTTTTATCACAAGACCAAACCAAATCACTAGCTATGGAAAACAAACCTTTCAAAAAGTCCTACCTTTGGGTTAACCTGTGAAGAGAAAAGTTGAGCAATTCAAACATGTTACACTCCATAGCTTACTGAAAAGTGATGTTCTGTGCACCAGTAGAACTAGTAACCAAGTTACCCTTTGACAAACGTCTCACACGGACAAACTTCACATATTGATAATGATTCAGACTGATATGTGTCACATAATACTGGTGGACTTACCAGGCTCATTTCTGTGTACTTACTGTCTGTACTGCAGTACACTAAATAATCCTTAAAGTAGAATAAGGGGAGACCTGAAATTAGAGCCTAAGGCTTCCAAAACAAACGAACAAAAAAAACAAAACAAAGACCTTAAAGCTAAAAGTATGAGGGAGATGAGCAGAGAGTTTAAGGCTTTGAGCTCCAGACACACTGAAAGAAAACAAGCATTTCCTTGTGGGGGGAAAAAATGAACAGATTCATTAGCATCGTCATCATTAAATCATGGTTGACTGAAGAAACAGACCACAAATTTCCGAACCAGAGTAAAAGATCACTCACGGTACCTGCCAGCCCAGGGCTCAGCTCTAGCTCTAGTGTTATCCCATGATCAGATCAGGTTTCCCTGCAGACGTGTCACAAAACACCTACAACCACTCCACAACTACTTACTCTGTCTATGGGTACCTGAAATTGTGGCAGAAGAAAAGACAAAAACTATGTTTGAACTAAAGGAGGGTGTCAAGAGACATCTTCCGTTAAGCGGGAGCCCTGGTTTGCTGTGGTTCGAGGGCTCAGGGAAACGCTGTGGTCTGCTTTCTTACCACTGTCATTAAAATGCGCTTTGAAAAGAAGCAGAAGAAGAAAAGAAACTTGAAAAAGAAACATGGAATGAAGGATTTGCCTTTCCCCCCAACCACAAATCTGAGTCGGACAATTCAAATGGATTTCGATTTGGAGGCGGTAATGCAGTTGCAAATACTTAGCCGTACCTATGACACTCTTGGCAAAGGAGGCCCTCTTGAGGGTTGCCAGGCCCAAGTCTCCAATCTTGACAGATCCGGTAGGTCCAGTGATGAAAATGTTGTCACACTTGAGGTCCCGGTGGATAATGGGAGGTGACCTGGTATGGAGGAAGTGCAGGCCCTTTAAAATCTGCCGGCACCAGCTGCGCAGGACTTTGATCTTCATCTCCTTAAACCGTTTTAGATACCTACAAGGGCACAGAAAACAAGTCAAGTCAAGTCAAGGCAGGTGGCCTCGATGACGAAGACAGCCTTAAAAAAAACCTGACAGGAACAAATAAGAATACTTACGTCTTGAGTGTACCAGATGTCATGAGTTCAGTCACCAGGACAATACACTTCCTCCCTTTCAAGGATGACTCCCAGGAGTCGTAGAAGCGTACTATGTTGGGATGCTGAAGACCCTTCAGCATTCCGGCTTCCTCTTTAAAACGCTGCCGCTCAGACTTGGACAACTTGCGATCCTGAAAAAAAACAGGTATGGCAAAATAAGCCAAAAAATAACAATAGAAATCACTTTTAAAATAAAGCAGCATTCTGTTGGTCAAAGTGGAAAAGCTGCATAAACAACCGAAATGAAAATTGAGTTTAGAGTTTCTCTCTTATGTGAAACTCACAGATTCCTATTGAAATGGTTGGATTTTGCATGTGGAATTTCACCAATTTTTAATATGCCCTATTTCGAAAACTTCAAAACTTATAAATTCAAAGGGAAGCTAAGTTTTTTCTTCATTACTGCAGTGCTTTAAACTCAATTTAGAGTCACCTTTCTTACAAAACAGCCTCATGCCCAACTGCTTTCAGCATGTTTGTGACTCTTTGATGACAACGAAAAAAACTAAAGAAAGTAGATGGTGCAGCACTAATTATATAATCTACAATGAAGCTACAAACTGCTTTGCTTAAACCCAATCCAGCAGTGTGACTTTTTTGCTGAGTGTGTCTGACTACAGTTAAAATGCAGTAATTTCAACTGGTGATTCTCAGTTGACCTACATTTGGTGTGGTCAGCTGCCATCTCTGGAATGAGAAACATTTAGCCATGAGTTTGCCTTTGCCAAGCCCAGCAAGAACGAGCATTCACCCTAAATTAGGGTTAAAACTTCCGTCCGTTATTATTGCTCATATGTGTACAATTAACACAATGCTGAAGTGAAGTCCTGTAAAAAGCGATTTCAGTGCTGAATGATGTGGGTTAGAGGAAGGGGGACTCTACTTTTCACCCCACCCTACAACAGACCTACTTTCTCTCCCTTCCTCTTTGACTATTCCAACTATGCGGTGCACTCTGTGGCCTATGAGACTGGGCCAGCAAAGCGTGGGAGCATTTCCCCAGAGGAGGGGCACACTGAACTCCAGTATGAGGATAAAGCTCCTGGCATGAATCCGCCTCACGTGTGAGGGCACATACCACTTCAGACGGCAGATAAGGAATTAGGATTAGTGAGAGGATCTGAAACACAAATGACCTGGAAGTACGTTTAACAATTCACCTAAAATTTTAGTTTAGAAGATTGGGATAGAGTGCAATGGTCTAGGCGCTTATGGCAGAGTTAGTTTGAACATTCATACACTCATCTATCAGTCAGTGATGTTAATCAGTGAACACATGGAGGTCACATGCTTAGTGAATGTTTTTTTTTGTTGGGATCCACGCGGCCTAATTTCCTTTTTAAAATTTCTACAAATATTACATAAAATGAATAAAAAATAAATAAAGTCATAGACTACCATTTTTCAAAAAAGAAGAAAGTTTTTGAAAGAAGTGTCTTATGCTTATCAGTGCTGTCTTTATACGATCATAAATATAACAATTGTGAAAAATTACTACAATTTCTATTTTAATATATTTTAAAACGTAATTCACTCCTGTGATGGCAAAGCATTTTCTTTTATACTTATTATCCATTAAAAACAGTGGCACTGCATAATATGTGTTGTAGAAACACATTTGTTAATTTGATGCATATTAAGTTAAAAAGAACAGGATTCATTTGAAATAGTAGACCTTTACCATTTCAAATAAATAAATTTAATGCATTAAAAAACAAAACAAAACACCTTACTGGTCCCAAGGTTTTGAAAGGTATAAGATATATTAACTGTAAATGAACAGCTGTACTTAAAAGGAACATTCCACTTTTTTTTTTTCTTTTAAATAGGCTTATTCAACTTTCCCAGAGTTAAAAAGTTTTTCGATTTTTCAAGCCATTCAGCTGATCTCCATTTCTGGCAATAAATCTTTTAGCATAGCTTAGCATAAACCATTGAATCTGATTAGACCAGACGCATCTTGTTTAAAAATGAGTTTCGATATTTTTCATATTTAATACTTGACTGTTCTGTAGTTGCATCGTGTACTAAGCCTGAAGAAAAAGGAAAGTTTTTTTAGGCTCATACAAATAGGAATCTTTCCAGTGTAATAATTAGGGATGCAACGAAATTTCGGCCACCGAAAATGTTCGGCCGAAATAGCATTATCGGTTTCAGCCGAAACGTAAGAAAGCCCGAAAATAAAAGCCGAAATTGTCACCACGCCTCTCCCATCCTCCCATCTCGTTCACGCTGTCATTACACATCAAACACGGAGTATGTCGGCGGTTTGGAAGCACTTCAAAGTTTCAGATGAGGACAGCAAAGTTGCAATATGCAACATTTGCTCTG
>JAUMHI010000032.1:1482424-1495017 GCA_032359435.1 Enteromius unitaeniatus
TATGAGCAAGTAACCCAACACCTGCCCCTAAACCTACCATCCGTTAATAAAACACAAGATAAACCAGCAGTTACAACATTATTTATTAAAAAGAATTAATATTCTAATTCTTTCAGAGACAAAAGGATTGTTCACCATCTCTCTGTCCGCCGTGACTCATCTGTGCTGCAGACAGGCAGCTGCCGCTTTGCGCAAATTTAAAAAATGCCGCCTGCAGAATCCTTACATCAGCCTTGGTTGTAAAATTCGCGTCATGCTGTAGTGAGATGTTATTGGCTCTTGTGTGTCTCGTGACCGATCGCGTCATGCTGTAGTGAGATGTTATTGGCTCTTCTGCATGTAAGTGGTGCTGCGCGCGAGTCTATTTTTGCTGCGCCGCTTATGCTGAATTAAAGTGACAGTGCGTTGTTCTTCTGAATTCAGGTGTAGTTGCAAATAGTGATTAATCCTGATTAATCCACTGAAAAAAAGATTAATTTGATTAAAAATTGTAATCATTTGACAGCCTGAGTATATATACGAAGAGATAATTTGCTCAGTTAATTAAGACAACTCATTTTTTAACCATTAAAAAAAAAAAAAAAAAAATTTTCACTGTGCATTCCAGTTAAGCTGAAACCGCTTTTTTTTTTTATTTGGTTAAAAAATAACAAAAAATTACAGCGAACTCACTAAATAAAACACTATAAAAGCATGATAACATAATAAAAACATGATTTTTGAAAAAAAAAAAGCGGTGTTATCTGTTTTTGCAAATAATTTCATATATTTTCTGTAAAGAATGCAGTTTTGAGCACTGTATGTATGGAGTAAATAATACATTTTAAAGCTACGTTAATTTCTATAGTGAATATTATAAAACTGCCCAAAACCTCTTAAATATTATTAGTGATAACTAATAAATAAATTATTATTTTAAAAAATAATATTCAGTAGTACATTTTAAATTGTTACCCTTTTGGACATATTTAAAAATGTAAATTCTTCCCCTATTGACAATGCTGAATTTTCAGCATCCCTACTTCAGTCCTATTTTGCTGACTTGCTGCCACATTTTATTATTATTAACACTTTTAAAAAACAGTTTATAAAGTGTATGTGGAAATCTTTTGTAACAAATGACTTAAATAAACGTAATAAAAAAGTCTTTACTGTCACTTTTGATCAACTGAATGTGTTCTTGCTGAATTAATGTATTCATTTCCTTCAAACAAGCTTTTAAATTGTACTGTATAAATAACCAGCAAAGGTTATTGAATTTTGAACACAAGTTTCTTTTTTTCCTCTGGAAGACCCATCAAACGCAATAAGGGCTGAAGCATATTGATTTGACCTCGTCTTCATCTCTCATGTGTCTTACCCTGCTCTGAAACTTCTAGTGTTAAGTATTTAGCTGGTGAAGAGCTGCGTCTCACACAAGAGTGCGAATAACAAACTATATGACAACGAGTGGCTAAATTATCCATGGAGTTCTGGGCAGACCTGCCAAGTGCCATCTGTCAGGTTCCTCTAACAACAATCCCTCGCCAGCATATACAGTAAGAGGCTACCAATCATGCACACAACGGCCTTTTTTCCCAAAGACGTCTATTTTTGCTCGTCCCTCCACTGAGCCACAAGCCTATATTTTTACTTCAGGCTACACAAGGAGAGGTTGGCACACGCCACGAGGATCTCAAAGGTGTCTAAAGTGGAGCATCTAATAGTTTATTCTTAAAAACGGGCAGGTGGGAGAATCTAGGACTGGTGCGCAGTGATCAAAAGAAAGCGTCGAGTTCATTTTTCATCAAAGGCCGCTTTCAGATTCCGAGGCGAGAACATTTTCCACCATTTTCCATGCGCTGAGAACAGAAATAAAAACGTGAGCGATAAAAACCAAAGGTTGGCACAGCAGGTGTGCAACGTAGATGGATTTTTTGTGGCCGTGTCCAATTAAAGATGTGTTACTAGAGTTAAAAGCAAATGTCTGGGTAATATTAGGTTACCATTGCACACAGCTGCAGAACGGAGCACGGTGGTCTCATGCCAGCGGGATCGATTTATCATATGCATTTATACGTTCTAACCCATTTATCCTGCGCATAATACTGTCAAATATGCCACCTGCATAATGTAAAACTGTAGCCTGGTAGCTTTGTTTATGCATACCTGAGCGTAACCATTTTAATTGCACCAGTCATCAAATGTGTCCAGAAATGCTTAGTGAACTCGCTGCTTTGGGGTAATTCGAAAGCGCAATGACAGATTTCCAGTCTCGACAAGGCAATTTTCAGTTAGATGCATGGGCCTATTTTAATCGTGTATTTCACAACAGGGCGCTGACAGATCGAATCTGATTCAATTATCTCAATATCTGCACCTGTAAGTATGATTTCAGCCGGAATGCTTGACCATTAGTCTGCATCACAGCAGTGGGGAGATTAATGATGTGCTGAAGACAAAAAAAGAACCAGGGTGACTCACGGTATCCTATGGTAACACTTTTTAAAGCTGTTTACATGCAAAGGTCAAAGGATCACGCACAACTGGCTGCTCTTATACAGTCTACATATCGGATACGCACACACATGTACTATTCTTTTTTATTAATACACATTTTAGCTATTCCATGTTTAGAATTGTACATATTTTTAAATAAGAAAGAAAGACTTTTTTCAGATAAACGCATTTTGTACAAAATCTCAATGACGGGCTTTATGGAATATCTTTCATTGTATGGCATCTTCACGAGTACATTTTTTTGTATAGTGCATTAAAATTAGGTGAACCGAGAGATTATTATTATTTTATTAATGTTTTTTAGTGCTGTCAAACTATTTTATCCAAAAGGTTTTTGTTTACATAATGTGTGTGTACTGTGTATGTGTATATAAATGTAATAACACGACTCTCTCCCTCTCTACATATATATTTAACAATAATTTATATATTTTATATGTTTATATTTTAAGTTGTTTATAAGACACATTTAAAAATAATAAGCTGTTTATTTTTAAATATATTTATATACAACAAATTATACGAATATAAATATATACATGTAAATATTTTTAAAATATACACCGTGTATGTATTTATATATACATAATAAATATACAATTTAAACACACGTGTTATGTAAATACAAACTTTTATTTTGGATGGGATAAACGATTGACAGCACTAATATTTTTCAAATCACTTTTAATTTGCACAGAAATTCATTTGTGTGCGTATACAAATATGTTATTAAATTATTTTAATTAAATGACTTTTAAATCTTTTTATTAAAAAATAAAATTGAATTAAAAAATGATGATTCCAATATAAAATAGTTTTTAAATTTTTTATTAATATTTTCATTTTGCAAAACAAAAGTGTAGCAGTTTTTATTCTTCATATGTAATATTAATATTCACTTGATGTATTAAATAATTTATAATATATGATCTGTTATATTTTATAATGATTTTAATGGAAACAACCCTCAAAGTCAATACAAAGTGATGTTTTCATGAGTTACTGAACAGAAATGCAAAATAATCGCATTCATAAGGGCAGCTGCGCAAGGGCAACTTCTTTAACTAATTACCCTAGAAACTAAATTCAGGCAGCACTCATATGGGAGAATGACCTCTTTTTATATCAGCGTCCTCAAGTACCTTTACATGAGAATTCTATGGAAAAAAAGAAAAGATGCTGATCTTAAGATACTGATCTTTACTCCTGAACTGAGAGACTGTGTGCTGGGCATCTAACAAGCAACGGCTATGTCTCAAAACATACTGAACTGCCCACCAAGTCAACAATCAACATTTCCGGACATCACAGGTCTGTTTTCAACACTACAGTCAGTTCTACAACTTTAAAGAAAGCATATGTACATACACCTTATTACAGCAGCTACTATACCTTTATTTGACCTTTTTACATTGCATGTGTGATTTAGCAGTTAACCTTACAGATATAAAAATATGATTTCCCAATCAATTTGTGTAAAACAATGTCCTTAAACTTGTCAAAATCAAACGTTTCAACAGACTGAGATGCAGTATTCTGTGTAGTAGTAACGTTAGTTTAGGTATTCTACATAAAGCATGACATATTACGAGAGACTGAGCTCTAACAAACCGACTGTACAAATAACACAGCTAACGTTAAAACATAAGCAAATGCACAAAATATCGTCGTCTTGTGGCGTATTAAGTGTACAAATGCGACACTAATTCAATAAACAACAGTAAATCCTCCTGTAGTTCAGCGTTTATGGCGACCACGCTGCACTGACAGGTCATGACGTTACTATAAACAAGGACGAACAGTGGGCGTGTGATGAACTTCATAACTGTGCAGACAATTATAATAGAAAAGCTGAAGTGAAGCATAAAGCCCTCAGCAATAACGCGGACTAAGCGCCGAGTATCAATGATATCAAACGCATGTCTATACACTCACCTAATGTCTTTCTGTACGTGCTGTACGTCGCTCCGTTCACTACGACACCGCGCTCGCTGCTTCCGGGTTCTAAAGCCCTCCCACTTTCATTCATAACATTAGGGTCGACTAGATTACAGTACGATTAGACTAGTATATAAATTATATATTTGATATATTTGAAAATCTGGATAAAATAGATATGAATAAATATTCGTTTTGCATTAATAAACTTAAGAATAAATAGGCTACAATAATAAAATATTCAAAACTTTATATTATGGTGTATTCTAGATTATAATTAATAATGTAGAATTTAATTATGTGATATCTGAAAAAAAAGTGAAATATTCTTTAGGATAGAAAGATACTATACATTATTTCATTCATATTGAAATGTGTTAGCTGTGAGGTAGATGCTTGATCAAAAGGTTGTTACTGTACATGTAATTTTTTATAATGCATTTAATTAATTTTGACACTAGAGGTTTATTTGAAAAGTTATGTAACAACTAAAATATATTCATAACCACTGTATTAATAAATAAATAATATAATTAGAAATATTTATGCATACAGAGCATAGTTTATAATCGCAAATATATAAAAAATGGCATCTACAAAACATGGTATCACTATAGTAGTATAACAGTACTGTTTTAATACAGTAGATGTACATTTTGGTCCTGTAAAATTAAATGAAGTTTCCATCAAAATACGAATTATCCATAAATAAAAAAGGGAACTCTGTCAAACAGTTAAAGAAGCTCTGGTAAATGTTTAAGCATGGTAAATGGTGTATATATGTTCATATATATATTTATATATAAATATAACATCACAGTTTACATCAATCAACCTTTATTTGTTTTGATGGTTAATATTCAACATTTACAAATAAAAACTTTAGTTGCAACATTCAAAGCTATGAACTGGTTACATTTTCATATAAACACCTTTTGTACAAAATCTGTAACACAGGCTATATGGAATACTTTCATTCCATCGTATGATATAAAGTACAACTTTACAAGTTCAAAAAATTGAACAGAAAGAGTATAATCCATAAAAAGGAGGGTGAAAGGAGAGAACAGGACAGGAGAAATACAGGCGAGACTAGAGTTGAAGTCCTACGACTTGACCATTGGCAATCTATCGAAATTACAAAACGTGATTGCCGAAAAATGAGCAATTCTCATAACATGGCAATATGAGAACATAGCAAAGCCATTAATAAAATAGATAACAAACAAATTGGTTACGGTGCCCATCTTAAAGTAATTTATAATCATTCATTATAATCGACGTTAGGTCGATTCTTCACACTTCAAATATTTTAGGTTGCCAAAAAATACAGCACTTTGAACTTTGTATTTATCTACAAAAATGCAATAATAGAATAAAATCACAGGGGATATTTTCGCCAAGAACTATTTTTATCAAGTACAGACCCTATCAATTGTCTATACATGATCGATAATGTAAACTGACAGCCGAGATTCACGAAGGCTGCTGTGTGTTTTGAAGTAGCATTTTAACGACCATCAAATATTTATTATTCAACATTTATTAAAAGAATCGCGGGCCTTTTAAGCTGGCAGTGAAAAAGCTGTTTTGTTACTATTAATTTTACATCAATATGTGGAAATTTTTCTTTTGTAGGAAGGGGTGGAGCAACACACTCACGTGACAATTCGTAACTATTTTACATTTTGACTAATTGGTATGAATTCGTACAATTTGCTTCGTACAAATCAGTTCAGGCATGGACCTTCATGCTTATTTTTACGAAAAAAAAATATGTTCAGGCTTGGACCTTCATGCTTACTTTTTTTTACAAAAAACATACAATTTCATAAGATTTGCATCGTACAAATTTAAGCGAAATCGCCACTTTGTAATATAGTTACGTTTTCATGTGAGATCAGATTGGTATTTTTCTTTGAAACGAAACTTCGCAAATGTCTAAAATCTATTTGGTCGAACACTTGACCACGTTGGCTTTGTAAGAAAGAAAAACGAGTTTCACCCTAAAATTAAAATTGATGACTCGTGTCATTCCAAGCCCAGAAGACTTTCATTCATCATTCAACACAAATGAAGATATTTTTGATGATATCAGAGAGTCATCAGACCCTCCATAGACAGCAACATGACTGAAATGATCTCAGATCCAGAAACATGGTAAAAAAGTCCATGTGACATCAGTGGATCAACTTCAGTGTTTTTGCTGTGTTTCTGGATCTGGGATTATTTCAGTTGTGTTGCTGTCTATGGAGGGACAGATGGCTCTCTGATATCATCAAAAATATCTTCATTTGTGTTCAGAAGATGAATGAAGGTCTTATGGGTTTGAAACGATGTGAGAGTGAGTAATCAATGACAAAATTTTCATTTTGGGTGAACTAACCCTTTAATGTTGTTAGTATGTTTCATAGTATGGTTTCATTTTTTATGGAAATGCAATGTAAAATTAAAAAAAACATTTTTTTTTTGTTTAGAAGAAAACAAATACTCAAAGATTAGAAAAGGTAAAACAATATAAATGAACATCGATTCCACACAGCATTTCCTAAAATGTTTATCGTCTACAACCTAGAGTCCAAATAAGATCCCAAATTGAATTTCTCACCGTAACGCATAAAGTTGTGTCAGATTTACCAATCAAAGGAGAAAGAAAAACAGATTTGATCTAGCCAATACTGTTTGGAGGTGACTGCGGCGACACAAGCTGATTTGGGATCAGGCTGCTGGGAAAAGTCATCTCAGAACTAGATGATGTTTGTTTCTATCGTTCTCTGCAAACTACAATGGTTATATTGCTTTGTACTGCTCATGCCCCATGCAGTCTTGATCTACGCCTCTGCACACGGTTTAAGAAGCACATTGTTGAGCACTAGCGGTCACGCTAACTTCAGTTAAGCTTTCCTAACTACTCTCACTGACAAAGAAGTTAATACTGTTTGCATCTTTGGCACAATACTCGGAGACCACACAATTTCATCACATTGGCACATTTAAACGGTCAGGCAGTTTCGGTAGATACGAGGCTACATTAGAAAAAAACCAAACACTAAGAAATATGTAGCACCTTTTAGCCATTCCAGAAAGTATAAAGCGGTTAAAACGGGACGCAGGTCTAGCTGTACGCCTCGGTTTGTGTCAGACCAAAACAAAAAACTGCTGTAGTGTGGAAAGAAAAACTGTACAACACTGATTTTGTACTTCTATCAAAAATACCTTGCTAGCAATATGTTTCAGAGCACTCTAAATGGGATATGGACCTGCCAGATCTTCAGATTTTGCTGTAAATTACATGCCATTTCAAAGCGTACATAATCTCTTCATGGCTTTTCTAGTACATTTCATTTCTAGCCGTGACTGCATATCAAGAAGGACTGTGCCGAGATGAAGAACAATGCTGAGCTGTGCTTCAGACTGCGTCTAAAGAGCCCATCCAGTAAGTAGTCACTAAACCATCAAATATGCAGCTTTAAAATGAAATTAAGATGATCTACTTAATATCAACGAACAGAAAAAAGAAAACATTCATCATGGGAGCATTCCGTTTCACTTTCAATTCTAAATGCTAAATTAAGAATCAAAATGTATGGAGGACTGAGAGTGGCACATGATGGTAAATAAATCTTTTGTCAATTATTAAAAAACAAACAAAAAAATAAAATAAAATAAAATGTGTATGTCAATAAATATATCGTTCAAAGTCCAATAAATGTACTCATGTATTAACATTATTTAATAAATGAAAACAATTGCATACATTTCTAAATTAATTTGCCTATTTAATAACTACATACAACAATAAAATATTATACATAAAATTTGAACAAATAAATTGAAATGTGTCAGTATTAGTTCTGTAAAATGATGAATTGCTTTCAAAATAAAAGCTTTGGTTTACATGTGTATGTGTACTGTATCTATAAATAAACACAAATGCATGTATATATTTAAGAAAAATGTTACATTTATATATTTGATTTATATTTGATATAATATATAAATACATGTAAATACTTTCAAAATATATGAAGCATGTGTGTGTGTTTATATATAATTAATAATATATATATATATATATATATACACACACAGTACACGCACATATATTATGTAAACAAAAGCGTTTATTTTGGATGCAGTTAATCACGATGAATCATTTTGACAGCACTAGCATATATATAAATCATTTTTAAAATATTGTTTTGTAATGGATTATGACAAATGTATTAACATTTATTTATTTACTTGACATTTTTGATGATTTTAGTTATTTATATACAGAACAAATTAAGCACGAAATGTTAATAAATCACTTTTTAATTAAATTTTTGCTTGTTTGCTTTTGACTTTGACATATTCTGATTTATTTATTGACATATATTACTCATTTAGAAAGATTAGTAAGATTTGAATTATTTACTTATATGCCACTCCCAGTCCTCCACAAAAATGCACCTCCAAAACGTTGCCAATTATGATACATAACCTACAGCTATTTTACAGCTGGCTGCAAAAAATGCAACGTTAGTCCAAGTTACCGCTGCCTCGCTACAGCTGAGAGACCTTCCTGGGCGTGGGCCGGTGCCGGGGCTCTGAATTAATGCGTTGCACGCGGTTCAGCTGGGGTTTGCCGCTCAGGCTGGGGTTATCGGTACTGGGCGGCACTGACAGACTGTGAGGCAGAGGCGTCGCTCGCCGGGGATTGTTCCGCTCGTAGACGCTGTAGGGGGGAGGAGTCTTGCTGCCCCGCCGAATGGGTACGTCTGAGGAGACGGCAGGGGGTAGAGGAGGGTCAGGCGGCGGGAGGTCGATCCC
Source organism: Enteromius unitaeniatus (assembly GCA_032359435.1). NCBI lineage: Eukaryota > Metazoa > Chordata > Actinopteri > Cypriniformes > Cyprinidae > Enteromius > Enteromius unitaeniatus. Next base: position 1,491,677 of record JAUMHI010000032.1, read on the forward strand.
ACACGTTTCAGAGACGCTGCAGCGGCTGAGGGACGAGATTCCGCTGCTGTAGCTCCCGGAGCGGGCAGGGGAGTGAGACGCCAGGCTCCCCATCGGCAAGCCATCTGTCGGGGAGGGCGTCAGGGGCGGGACCATTGACTGCAGAGCAAAGCTTCATTAGATATAAACCAACTTATAAGTAACTATTATCACAGAGTCATTTAAACCAGTCACCTTCTGAGGGGAACGGGCGGATGGCATGGGAGACAGTGACCTCACGTTCTTGCACAGAGATCCTGTTCAACACACACACACAGGAACAAAAGGAGCTGTCATTGAGCTGTACATACGCGACTGAAGAGTAACGGCTGTTATCTGACAGTACCTGTTTCAGGTGTGGGTAGATTGGGTTCACAGCGTGGTAATGCTGAATCCACTGGTATCTGGAACGGTATCATCCTCTGAAAAACAAGATAGAAATAACATTTAATCTGCTCCTCCTGCTATACTAAACACTGTGAGATATACGCTGACTTTTTTGTTAATTATTATCACAGATTCATCAGTGCACATCACTCCAAAGAATTTTTATTGAATTTATTTACATTTATATTCTTCTTTTTTTATTTAAATTAATTTATGGAGAATTTATTATTGTGTTTTTTTTTTAAATACTCAATATTTATATTTTCATTATTAACTATTCCTTGTATATTCATTAACTATCAAAACTGTTTACATACGTACAGTAAATTACTTTTTTGAACCACTTCAAATGTTGATTAATAGTAATAAAAGTTATTATTTCAAATATATATTTTCAGTATTTATTTCTGCTGGTGTAATACGAGCATCCTTTAAAACATTATATTTAATAACATTTATCAAATATGTATATGTACCACCATACCAAATTTTGTTTTTCTATGTAAAGAAATTACTATTATTCAGTAATGATGTTAACGATGTGTTAAATTGATCAGAAGTGAGAAAGATTTCAAAATAAATGCTATACCACCGCAAACTTTGAAAAGTGGTGTACATGAAAAAAAATATATGAAAAGAATTGTTTCTAAACAACACAGTCTACGAGTTGTTGCTAGGTGGTTACTAAGGTGTCCTGGGAGATTATTTACTTACCTAACTTGAAAAAAAAAATATTATGGTCTCTAGATGTGACTTGGGACCCTGCATTCTATGTATGTTAATGGAAATTTGAAATATTATAATCAATTCCTGGTGGATAAAAATGAAGCCCCACCCTACTACTCCCAGTGAATATCGAGTCTGACATGTACTTGTAGTAGAGTGCCGCTCTGACCTGTGTGGGGTCCAGTGGGCTGGGGAACATGCCGCTGCAGAGTCTGTCGCGTGGAGAGAGGCAGGCGTTGTCTCTGGAGTGCTTGTGCTTGTCAGACGGCAGTGGAGAAGCTAATGAGGAGGAATAAAGGCATGTAGTGAGAGTTGAAGATAGGAAATAACAGAGGAAATGAGGCAATGCTGCAAAATGATGCCAATTATGTTGCAGGGCGTTGTAAGTACTGCTTGCTTTCAAGAGCCGGGTTTCTTATAGTCTATTGAATTCACTCACCTCTGTTGCTGGAGGGCGCAGAGCTGTTCACATTGTGTGAGCCAGAGTGATTTGAGCTCAGACTTGAGGTAGACGGACTGGGCTAGAAATACACAACAGATAAGATTTGTAAATTTGTATGTAAGCTATGACACATTAAAAAATAACCATACGAATTATCATGATATAAATAAAAAGTGTTAATAGTATACATAATTCTAATATATAATTGTGAACAAATTCATATTTAACTATACAATTTATTAAAATATTTTTTTTAATAATTTTTCATCAAGTTTTTTTCTACTAATTTATTCAAATATATATTCGGTAATGTTGTCCCACCACATAAACATGATGATATTTATGTGTTCATTAATTTTTTTTTATTGTGTACACGCTTTCAAGAAAACAAAAAAACATTTTAAAAGTTACAATATATACACTGTATAAATTATTATTAAAAATTTTATTTATTATATATGTAATTAATTTATTACACACTGTACATACAGTATATGAATATATAATCTGAAAACTGTTTGATGTCATGAATTATATTAATTATTCTGCGCTGCATTTTCTGGCGCAAAAGAATAATTTTTGCACTTTTTGTTTTAAACTAAGGTGACAGGTACCGAATTGAACACACAACTTTAGAAACAGACTTTAAATCTCACAGTTAATAGCGTTACCTTTAGTAACTTTTTAGCTTCCTAACACAAAGACTATAATTTCTCACTTGCATGTTGAAGACCTCATCCGAGCTCTCTGATTGGCCGGTGATGTTGCTCACTTCGTTTGAGGCCTGTGATGACAGTGAAGATGAGGAATATCTGTTGACAGCTGGATAGCTGAGAGGACTGAAAAAGAATTGAAAGACAGGATAAATTTAGCAAACGTGTGGGTGGCAATCTGTCAAACCTGATCCAAAACATGAGCATGTCTAAATAGCATCTGCATGGCAGAGATTTCAATATACTTCAACTTTTTATACTACAAAACTTTTTCTGAGCTTAAAGCACTTCAGCTTATATTTCAAGAACGCACACAATAAACATTTTTAACGTGGCGTTAAGATGACAAACCTGCGTCTGGCCACGATTCGGCCTCCCTCTGGGCTAATGGCGTTAGGTACGGGGGTCCTGCAGGTGCGCGGGCTGCCATTTGCAAAATGCAGAGGACTAACTCGCATGTAAGCGGGAAACTCTTGTGGCTGAACAAAAAAATGTTAACTGTTATAGAAAGTCTTTCATTAATTTGTTTGGTAAAATTAACATGTCACGTATGTGACCTTTAAACAGGTTTCTCAAACATTCATATGCTATTGGTCAGACAAACTCAGTGGCCCCGCCCCAAACTCACATCATTGGTTGAGTCAGTGTTGCTACAGCCAACTAGTCAGGATTTCTGATTAGCTGTCAATGTTTATATATTTTTTTATGCAAATGCAGCGCTTTACTTTATAAGGTTTTTATTAAGCCATGTGGAGCACTTTTTATGATGGATGGATGTGCTTTATTGGACTTCAGATTCTTGGCCACCATTTACTGCCATTACAAAGCTTAGAAGAGCTTATATATTGTGACGGGCGTCGCGAAGGACTATCAGCGTCGCCCTGGAAACCAACACATCTCACCTGCTACACCTCATCAAAGGCTGACCGGCCCCGGTTGAAGCTAATCGGCTGCCAGCTACAAAAGCGGCAGCCACCCACAAGACAGGGAGAAACCTCTCCATGGGAAACACTACACAGCTAATCCTTTTCTCTCTTTCTTCCGCCAGAAAGCAG
>JAUMHI010000032.1:1501165-1526599 GCA_032359435.1 Enteromius unitaeniatus
AAGCAGAAGTGCTCACTATCACACATTTAGACTGATTTGTGAACAATGTTTGAGAGAAATGGTAATATTGTGTATCTAGAATGAGTTTTAGATCTTTAAGTCCATCTCATGAAAAAATCGGAGCAGAAACAAAGGTGTTGCGTTTATATTTTTGTTGAGTGTAATTTGACCATTTCAACATGATCTCTTCTAATGTTTTAAGTTACAATTATCATTATAAACACAAAAACGTAATAACTGAAATTTACTCACTAAGGCTGCATTCATTTGCTCCAAAAAAAAAACAAAAAACTAAAACTATTACAATAAAATAACTCTTCTATTCTATTTTAAGATATTTTAAGTTGTAATTTGTTCCTGTGATGGCAAAGCTACATTTTCAGCAATATTGTCAACATTTTGATTAAATGATTAAACAGTTGTCAGCATTGTTCAAAAAAATAAGACCCATTTTAAATAACTGCAGGCCAACAACAATTTACTCAACTTGTGTTCATGCCATTACACGAACAAATTAGTTTACAAAATATATTCAACCAACAGCTCTCCTAAATTTTAATATCAAAATATTAGCTACCGTTTCATTTATTTTAGATCAAATACATTCAGTCTTGGCAAAAACAAGAGATCTCAAAAACAAACTTAATTGTTAACTTTTGACTATTAGCGTATACTTATACGAGTAAACATAAATAAACGAAACACAATATTAAGAAAATTCTTATTACACAACATGTCTTAACCTTATCAAATTGCATGCTCCCAAAATAAGGAAAAACTACCATATCTGCATTGTGTGAATTCACTCATCCTTCCTGATACAAGCTCATCCTAATCTGTTAATCATTCATCAGCGTGTCTGAGCGCAGGACACCACATTCACTAACGCACTACGTACACAGCGTAACATTAGCCTTCGCTAAACGTGATAGCTAGCTTTTTCTTAAACAAACCTCAAACTAACTAATCATTCATCAGACACAAACGCAATAAACCCTTCCTACACGCACAGCTGCACATGGTCGTTAGCTTTTTTTTTTTTACTCAAACCCCCCAAACATTTGCAGTCAGCTATTAGCGCTAACATGCTAGTAACGTTACGTTAGAGGAGGCCGCGTAACATTAGAGCCTTGAAATGAATAAAACCCGTCCCAAACTAAATAACTAACGAGCAATTTTCGTTCAGACGGACAACACAGTGACATGAGTCTTTGTTTACTTTGCTGAGATCCTCTTTCTCGTCGGCGAGGATGCCGTAGTTACGGTAGAGCTCCTCCACTGTCGCCGCCATCAGCGTGCTTGACTTCACAGAGGGGTTTCAATGAATAACGGCAGTTCTGCTGCTCCTCCGGCGACACTTCCGCTGTATCCGCGGCAAACGTCTACAAACGCGTCAGAGTATTGAAGCACAGATGTGGTGTGGGACGATTTTTTGCAAGGAAGCGTTGCTCTCGCGTGCAGTACGCCAGCTTGGGTTTGTTGCTCTGTGCGGCGGCGGGAGGAACGCTTCTTCGGCGCTTTTAGGAGATGATTGAGAGCGCCACTGGAAAAGAGCGCCATCTGCTGGAGCTTCTTCTTTGGTGTTTAATGGCGGTTGGTAAACCAACTTGTAAGTGCGTTACCGCCACCGAGTGGACTGGGTGTGGAGCGGAATACGTGCTTTTGAAATTAACATAACATAACTTTCAAAATTAGTTCACTTAACTTCATTTCTTTGATAAGTTTAATGATGCAATCATATACAGCCTTTTCCCTAGCATACCTGCTTTAGAAAAGTCTTAATGATCAACCTTCTTTATTGATTGAATTACAATGACATATTTTATCTGCTCATTGTACGTATTGATGAACTTTACACTGTTATTGATCCATTAGAACCAACACAGAACTTGAGCTAAATAAAGGAACTACTGTCTAAAAAGTGCTAGGGGGAGAAACACTTATTCAGACACCCGAGGGGCTAATAACATTACAAAATATAAACTATTTTTTTGTCAAATGTGATTAATATATTTAAAACAAACCAATTTTTTTAATTGGTGTTAAATTTGACCCAAAACTATAGCCTATATACATATATAAGAATGACATTTTTTTGTCATATTAATCGTAGCATTAATCTGAATTAAGAGATCCATTGGTGGTCAATTTTATAAGTTCTTCAAAATGCTTGAAAAGCAAAGCTAGAGTACTGTTAAAAGTTGTAGGCTTTGTAAAATGCTGTCAAAAATAATGTCATAAATACATTTTCTTTATCAATTAACTTCTATTAACTAAATGACATCAACCTTTGATGTGACCATCCTTTGCGTTTAAGCAGCTTTTGCTATAAGTGCACTTGCACCTAGTTTTTCAGGGAGCTTTGAAGGTAGGTTTCTTGAAACATCTTGGAGACGTTGCCACAGTTCTTCTGGATTTAGTCTGTCTCAGATTTCTGTTTTCAGACAAAAGTCTCACTGAATTATTACAATTAATGCCAGCAATGAATGTTTAGAAACGTAAATTGATTTTTACACTACAACAAAAAAGTTATATATATATATATACACACACACACACACACACACATACACACATAAAGTGCTGTCAAACAATTAATCACGATTAGTCACATCCAAAATAAGTTTTTTTTTTCATGTGTGTACTGTGTATTTATTATGTAACACACATGCATACATATATTTGGAAAATGTTTACATGTTTAAAAGTATACACACACACCCATATATATATATATATATATATATATATATAAAATGTAAACAACAACTTTTATTCTGGATGTGATTAATTGTTTGACAGAATTTATATATATATATATATAAAAGCAGAAATCATTTTTATTTATCGACTGCAATCAAGTAAACCATCCAGGAGATGGCATCAAAGACCGGTAGATTTTTTTCTTCTTACTTCCCATGTATTGATGCCCTTCGGCTACATAACTTCCCTATCTTCTAAATAGGAAAGCTTTGCTAAACTAATCAACTCAAATAAGATTACAGTGAACTTCCTTCCAGTGGCAGTCAGAAGAGGACTTCCTCAATGAGTCTGACTACTTCTGCCAGATCTATAAAAAAAAATCTCAAAACAGTAGCTGATATTTAGATATTTCTTTTACAGGCTATTTTGTTTTAACCATTAAGACTCCCTTTTGTATTGACATTACTTTCACAATAACCAAGAACTTTTCCAATCCAACCAAATTATTATTATAAAATATTCACATTTTGAATACAACCAAGCTAAAACAAGAAAATAAAATCCCCCCCAAAAAAACTTGACTTTGATTAAGACATAACTATCTGCTCCAAGGTCAAAAGTCCTTGATTAGTACACTCGCGATAAAGCTCTTTGGCAGCTCGCATGCTGAAACAGCGCCACAAAGGTTTTTCTGAGGTGATGTTGACGTTGAAAACAGCATCTAAAGCTCCTTAACAGCTAATCTGCTGAAGGAACTCTAAATGGTATGCGCAAAGAAATGCTCACATGAACCTCTAAAGACATCTACTCAAACCTTCCCGTACAGTCCAGTGTAAAATGATTTCAAAAACACTTTATTCATTATATTTATTGCTACAAAAATATACATTATTTTACACACACACACACACACACAGAATGAACTTTCTTTTAAAATTATTTTAAATTAAAATTTTATTATTAATTATTTTAAATTAAATTCATAAAAATACTAAAAATCAGGTTTTCATCATGTCAGCATGTTTAGTTTCCACTTCCAGAAAATGAAACGGTAAGACCACTTAAGAAAGAAAAGGTAAAGACATTAAATGTAAGGAAGTGGCGTTAGTTTGTCTCAGTATAGTTTCTGCTGTACCTTTGTAAACCATTTGCTCACCATTTGAGTACTTTCACACCGCTTTACCACCTCCACAACAGAAAAAAGTGTGACTTTTGGCGTGCTTTACAAGAAACGGCTGAAGTGAAAGCTTCTTTCAAGGAATAGTTCAACCAAAAATAATAATTCTTTCATCATTTACTTACCCTCAAGTAGTATAGTTCCCTGTTCTGCCGAACACAAAGGAAGACATTTTGTTTCGGGTCACCATTGATTACCATAGTAGGAAAAAAATACTCTGGAAGTCAATGGTGACCCAAAACAGCCTGGGTACAAACTTTCTTCAAAATATCTTCCTTTGTGTTCAGCAGAACAAAGAAATTCATACAGGTTTGGAACTACTTGAGGGTAAGAAAATAATGACAGATTTTTCATTTTTCATTTAATCATCCTCCACCTTCCAAGCTCTTAAAAACAGGCTAAACTGACAGACCAAACAGTAGTTAGCACACAAAACAGCTCACATTTCCACGTATTAGGTGAACACGTTCTAGCTTGTCTCAGTTATCGTAAGTCAGTGGGCGTTTTGAGAGCATTTTTTTAACTAGTTAGGCCACACTTCATCTCTGCAGTGCTTTGTCCTCGGTGGATTTCCACGCCACCTGGCCGTGAGTCAAAAAAGGCCGGCTGACTGTAGAAAGTCTTAGTTGTCCTTTTGCTCTCCGTCTTGGTCATCCTGGCCGCCACACTGACCTCCATTTTTTCTGAACACATCCTGTTTTTCATGGACAGGAGCTGGATGTCTGAATGCACATTGGCGACTGTGTGGCGTCGGACACCACCGGTCCTTTCCAAATAGGCTTCACCCTCGTGTTCAATTAGAGGTGCCAGGAAAGAGTCGTGGGCAAAATGTGTCACCATAATCTCAGGTTGACTGAGGTGTGGAGTGGCAACCAACCTCAGGCCTTCCAGCTGATCCTCTGTGGGGGCAGCAATTATGACACCGGTTAGATTTAGCACTGACTTGACCTGCTACAGTCAAAGACATATGAATAGTTTTTGGTTTAACATGGCTTTGATAAACTTTTATACTATTTTCAAAAAACGCTTATATTTATTGACTCTAAAATTATAATGTGGCATAATCATAAAATAACTAATTAATTCATTATTTATTTACCTGTCAGCATTCGACTAATGCTCATGGTACACTTGTTTTTAAAAAAAAATTCAAAATGCACAGAAGTTTTAAAATCACGGATTATGAGTTCAGAAATTTCATTAGGTTTTCTTGGAGTTGCACAACATTACATTAAAAAAACATGATCTAATTCTCATAAAAGGGTCAAACTATATGATATTTTATTAGACTTTTTGATTTCAAGCTTTTTCTGCATTTTGGTTACACCATTTGACAAATATAACTTTTGTTTTTTATTATTATTATTATTATTATTATTAAGATTTATTAAGGTACAACGTACTAGCAAATATTAGGAATTATAATCTTAATATCTTGTTCATAAGACTTCTAATGTTGGTTACACCATAAATGTTTTAAAAAAATATTATTAATAATATATTTTCAAGCTACAAAGACAATTTTACAAATATTATAAATTATAAAATTAATGGGAAGTTGCACCACATGACACTTTACCACATTTTCAACAAAATTTCCGGATAATTTAAATGACTTCTTGATCTTAAAAATATTTGGTTCTGCATGTGGGTTATGCAACATAATTTTAATTTGGTGGACAATTGTTTTTTTTTTAATTTTTATTATCAATAACTGACACAATTAATATATTTTTAAAGTTGCAAATATATTATTCAAATATCATAAATTACTAATTAATAAATACCACAGATTTTTCCCTTGTTGGTTACAACAGATGATTTTAATATGCAAATTAATGTTTTTTTAATAAAAAAACAAAACAAAAAAAACATTAATAGTAAAGCTGTTTTGTAAAAAAATATATATATTTTAACAAAATAAAAAATTAAACGGTTAAGACAAGCTACTAAATAAATTATTCTTTTACTAAGGCTTTTGTCTTCATGATATTAATGTTTAATTCAGAAAGTCAAATTATGATGATCATAGGTGTATTGAATTGAATTGTTAATGCTTTTTCAAATACATTAATTTAACCCCCCCCCCCCCCCCAAAACAAACAAAGCAAAAGCACCTGAAGAGGAATCGCTAGGGTTCATGTAGAGGTAGTTACTCAGATAGGGAGATATAACCATGTCCACTAGCCTCTCAAGCCGGAAATATTCTTGCGTAGGTCCATTAGGCTCATGAATGCCCTGCCCCCCAAAAAAAGAACATCATGAAAATAAGGATCTAAAACAAAGAGCTGACAATCACTGCTGGTAGATGAACAGTTAAATATCTGGGTTCAATCCCAAGACAGCTGACAAGTGGGAGTAAATGAGGAACGGATGACGCATTAGTGTGCTTCATCACCATTATGCCCTTAAGCATGACACTGTATCCCTGCGGTACTCAGCCTTGTTCTGGAACAAAGCTGACAAATTTCTTTTGTATGGAGGAACCGTATTTGAAAAATGAACGCTGGGTCAAGGTGCTTGGTTTCACGGAGGCTCTTCAAATCTCATCTGAGATTCCAGCAGCACAAAGCAGATCCGTATATGTTCCCACACCAGCACGCAGGGAACGCTCTCCCAATGTTCATTTATCTTTCCATCTCTGCTTCATATTCTCGCCTGTGCATTAATAACATTTTGTGTATGTTTGTTTTAGTAGTGGATTGTTATTAAAATAGACAACTTTTTTCTTGTGTTATTTAAGCATTATTTACATTGCATTTAATTGTACTTTTTTTATTCGGACATAGCTTTTTATTTTATTATTTCAGATTTCATTTAAATGTTTAGTTCATTACGTGCTTGTATTTAGCTTTAATTTATATACTGTTAATCAATCGGTATATTGTATATCAAAAAGTTTTCATGTTTTATAAGTTAAATTTTTCATCTAATATTTATTGTAGTTTTTATTGTATTATTATTCCCTTTTTATTTACTAATGACAATATAGATTTGAAGGTAAAATTAGAGGCCTTCAATAGTGGAAAAATAAATATACGTAAATGTATTTGAAATACATTTATTTCATTCTCAGTATACTACAAATACATTTTCATATTTATGTGCTTTTAGTATACTAAACTGGTATTCTTACAGTCTGCTAAATTGAAACAACTAATTTTGTACTTAATGCACTTTAATTCTGCGGAAGTAGAGCTGAAGACATAGGCCCTACTTAGTATGTGTGTAGTATTTAGTATATCTATAGCATTTGATTGAGATAAAGTGGAACTACTGCAAGTATACTTTAGGAACACTTTAAATATTTTGCATTTAAACGGCAATATTATCACAATCCTCATTAAAAGTTACATTACCATGCATTTTAGGCTTATTAATAAGAAATATCAATAACAAGCAATACTCCGAATAAAGTTTAATTAAAAGTATTAAGAATCATTTTTATTTATATATGCTGTATATGTTTTTTTTAACTGTTTTACAGATGATTTAAACTCTAATAATGCATATTCTAAGACTAGTATTCATATTAGTGCTTTTCTAAAATTGTACACTTCACATTTGTGACCCTGGACCACAAAACCAGTCACAAGGGTCAATTTTTCAAAACTGAGATTTATACATCTCATATATACAGCTGAATAAATAAACTTTCCATTTATGGTTAGTTAGGATAGGACAAAACGAAACAAAAATGAAATATTAACAAAACTGCCTTTAATGTTGTCCTAATAAAGTTCTTAGCAATGCATATTACTAATCAAAAATGAAGTTTCAATATATTTACGGTAGGAAATTCACTAAATATCTTCATGAAACATGATCTTTCTTTAATTTCCTTAATGATTTTTGGCATTTTGGCAAACAATTTGACCCATACAATCTATTTTTGGCTATAGCTACAAAATATAACCCAGCCACTTAAGACTGGTTTTGTGCTCCAGGGTCACATTTCTGATTTTTTAATGTTTTTTTTGTTTTGTTGTTTACACCACACTGAGTGTCACAAACTTTTTTTTCCACCTAAACGTTTTTTCGACTGCACGTGGTTACCAAGGAGAAAAGACAACAATGTGAGTGAAGGGTGTGAGATGAAATATGAGATTTGATTATTGATCTACTGTGCATCCTCTCTGTTTAAGCATCACTTTTGAGCATCTAAGACAACAAAATTCTAGTCCTAAAGCCATCAAGACCAAACATTTAGAAGAATGTTTAAAATGCAATTTCCATGTAGTGGAAAAGTTCACGATGCATCAAAAGATCTGACATTATTAGTGAGAGCTCACCTGCAGGATGAGCAGCATCTGTGTGATTGGAGAAGGAAATGAGGAGCCCTGAAACATGTTCTCCACAGGAAGCTTCAACAGAACCATGTTCCTGAAGCCTAGAAGAGCCATTTGCCTCACAGTCAACTCCTGACCCTAAACCCAGTCAAAAAAAACACCAGTGACGGTAACTTGACGCCAACCCACTACTTTGAATGGTAGGTGAGATCATTTTAATACCTGCACGGGGTAGAAAATAGCTTGAAGAGTTGGCAGGATGTCTGTGAAAAACCTCACCCACATCTCAGACAGCGCTTGGAGAAGAGTCTCATCTGGGCATGAGAAATGAGACAAGAATGCAAAGAGCGACTGAATTACACATCTGTATAAAACCTTATTAGAGCTCATGCAGGCCATCAAATAAGATCTTTATAACGGCTTCAGAACTCACCGTTATGAAGCTGAATCTTCTCCAAAATATACGTCAGACCCTTATTCAGGAGCTGATCCTGGATAAAATGAGTCATGCAGGCACTTTAGGGAATATTCCAGATTCATTACACGTTAAGCTCATTTGACAGCATTGGTGGCGTGATGCTGATTAGCACACACAAAAACCTTATGGAAGTACGTATGGTCAGTTTCAATAGTACAGCCTCAAGATGTAAACAATTTGAGAGTTAACATAATTAACATGATACACTAAAAATGCGTGCAAACAATTTAACAAAATTTTTATTTAATATGAAATTTAATATCAAATTCAACTTTTTTTGTTTAATATGTCTTCAGAACTGAAAAAAACATTACCTGAAAGTATTCGGTGATAAATGATCCCAGCTCGGTCCTTAAAAGCCACCTAAAAAACAGATAAACTGCTTATTTAAAATAGAACCAAAATTCCCATTGCCTGCTATTAAAAAACTGACCAGCACAAAGCTATGGTGCTGTGAGTGGTTGCCATTTGCTTGCTATGTGGCTGTCAGTGTATTCTGGGTCACTGCCTACTGGCATGAGTCAAAAATGTCTAATCTTGACTTGAAATCATTGTGCAGGAAGTGAATTTAGTACATGGCCTTTCATACCTTATGCTTTCGTTCAGGGTGTAGAGCTCATTGGCCTGTAGCCCCCCACCTTGGAAGACTTTAATTACAGCCGTTTGAACACTGAAAAACAGAAAAGGCTCATTTTGTTGAGAAATCAGGGAACTAAGCCTCATTCAAGCGGCCCGACCGCTGATTTGCAAGCTATGAAAATTGTATGCAAAACATCCCTTTATATACATAAAGACTTTGTACAAACATTTCAAAATCCAGCAGTGCCACCTGTGTCAGGGAAATTCTGTATTTTAGTGTCTAGTGTCAGCAGTTTTGTCCGGCTGCCAGTAACTTTCTCTGCTCGCGTCCAACTGACCACTTCTGACTAACATCCTGCTCTACACTTCCTGAGACAGGGACAGAAGAGGTCCCGTTTCCATAAGGAAGTGGTAAAGGCAAAGGCTGCTGTCTGCTTCCTACTCCACTGCCTTGAAAATGTGTGTCTCTAAGGGTTTTTTCCCTAAAGACTAAATATGGCATGCAAAGTGTGAAATCATTTATGAAAATGCAAGGTTTCACATCAGTCAGAGGTACAGTGATCGTAAACTCCACCCTTCTTGACTCACGTTTAAAGTTCAGTGCTTTCTAGAAGCAAATATCAAAGCTAAAGATGTTTTGTATAATCAATGTTAAAAAAAGTCATTATTTGCATTTTATATTTTATGTATTTCTACAGTGACTTCTACAGTTTTAATTGCTGAAATTGATAAATTGATATTTCTAAGGGACATACAGTCAAAAATGTCAGTTACTGTCCTGATAGCATTTAAAATAAAAGATAAATGATAAAGTTCTCATTAAACAATTAAAAAGGAAGTGAAAAGAATATCTAATGAAAATATGAAAATCTAATAACACCTATGAATTAATAATACTTGATATTTGTCTAATAACTTTTTTTTTACTTTAATAACCAAAATAAAACAGATTACATTTCTTATAATAATGTGCCATACATTTATGATAATGGAAGTTATAAGTTAATAAGTTAAACTAAATAATAATAATATTTATGAATTTATTATTTATCTGTCTAAATGTTTTTTTTTTTTAATATTATATTTAAAGAAAATGGTGTGCATTTACTTGTATTAAAGAAGTAACTAAAATACGTAATAACCTTTTACTGGTTTTACTGGATAGTTCCACCACATGACTTTTTTAAGAAGTTTTTCAAACTTGCATAAAATTGCCATGCATGTTTTTAAGAGCAGCTTAACTAAGATCAGCTTCAGGATGTAAAATGTCATGTGGTGCGACTCCCCCCAAAATGTAATAATATTAACAAATTAATATTTCATAATGAACGCAAAAATAAAGTTGACTGTGGAAAGTATATTTAAAAATATTTTTGATTTTAATGATTAAATAACAACAGCGTTGTCATCTTTGAATGAACCTTTAAAAAACAAACCTCTCGGTTGAGTCTATAAAAAAACCCTTAAATCTCATGGCAATTAATGAAACAATGTCTTTTCTCTCTCTCATTCTTAGGAAAGGGAACCACCCACCTGTTCCAAACACTGGCATTGGACAGCTGCAGTGCAGGCGAGCTGGCATGAAAACGGGCGAGATCGGACAGCACAGGCGAGCTCATGAAACGGGGCCTGGGCTTTCGGAATGACCCCATGGTTTAGTTGAGATGAGGACAGGCACGTGCTAGAACAAACATGAGAGATCACAAGTCACGTTACAGGCAAAACTTACCACAAGGTGCACCGAAACAGTGACGCAAAACATGCGCGAAGCAACCGCAAAAGCAGTTGTTTACATGGTTCAGATGCGGTGACTCATTTATATCGATGCCTGTGTCATAATGAAAGCCACACAGAACATCTACGACACAAACAAGTATACTTCCTTTGATGTGCAGCCTGACATGAGACTTCCTGGTGAACCCATGGCTGTGCACAGACGTATCTGATAATCGCGAAAACGGCAGTTAGGATGCAGTTAACCAGATGCTTGTATCAGATGCTGACACGTTCAAACAACGCTCATCTTGGTTTCCTATGCACAAATGCTTCCCAGAATTCTGACTCAAGCTGTCTCGCTTACAAGCTGCACCCTTGACGACATCACAACTTGATCCCACACACATCTGATACCAACTGTAAACTTACATATTTATCCCATCTGCCTAATAATAGGTTCGGCCTGTTCCCACACTGACAAAAACACTGCAGCGACGACAACTATGAGAGGGCAAACAATGTCTCCAATTATAGGCTGCCTCTGTAAAGCCTGTGATGGGTTAAATTGGGATTTTATCCACCCAGCAAGAAAACGGCAACATCAGATGGTGCACCAAATCTGTTCCACTTGCTGCAAGAAAATGAGCTCATTCGCAGTCTAACATTCATGAATGAAAATTTTATGCATCCATACTCACCATCTGCTAATTATGAGGCCAAAAACAAGTCAGACTCCCACTGTGGTTGATTCACTCTATGCATAATTCGCATGAATTGAGCTTATGGGGCGCCTCTGGTCATAAATCACACTAAGTAAGACATCACGTTTCTGCCTGGCTCCTTGAGCATAATCTCATTCTTTCAGTTCTGGTATATTACTTTATTCACCAAGCGCTTTGGTGAATTAGGGCTTGGGTTGACTGGTGAACAACTAATAACAGACATGAGCAAGTACTCAGGCCAGTTAGGTAATGCAATTAAGGCTGCAGCATCTTAAAGCATGCCCGGAGGAGGGTAAACAGCCTCATTTATCATCCGTGTTCAACTGCTGACCTGGCTCAAGCACATTAAGTGGACTCTCAAAGTCAACTTTTTGAAAAGCCGTTTGCTATGAATGTTTTTGTTCTTGATATTAACAGGCCTTTATTGCCTTGTTTTTAAACACCCGTTAACGCCAATTATGATAAACGTAAAGCATTCACTGCTAATTCTATGAGAGCAGTTAAAGGGGTCATATGATGCGATTTCAAGTTTTCTTTTCTCTTTTGTGTTACAAGCTGAAGTTGCGAAGTCTCAAAAGCAGGTATTCTTTATAAAAGTTTCTTGTCCACACCCCCCTAAAACGGCTCATTTAAAAACGGCCCCACTTTTCTACATCACAGAGTGGGTTTATTTTCAAAAACTACTCAAATATTTACACAAAGAAAGAAGGCGAAGCTCTTATTCTCGCTGTGGTGCTGTTGAGATAGTGAAACTGCTTTGTTTGTGCTTCCATAAGAGGACATAACTAGAAATCAGTCATCAAGCTGTATTCACAACACAGAGGACACGGAGGACGGACTCCAAAAACCTGGAGAGCAGCCTATGCTGGCTGTGCACAGAGACTAGAGCTGCACGATTCTGGATATCACGATTTTTTGCTTAATATAAAGATCACGATGCTCTCGCGGTTCATGGAGAACCTTTTTTTATTTGTTTTGATTAGATTTACCCCTGAACATTAGGTTTTCAAACAGCAGTAAGTAATACTTTTTGCTTTAAATTGAAAGAAATTTAATGAAAAATGATGTAATAACGTATAGAAATAATTAAACTTAATTATATATAAATATAATTAATTTAATATTTTATAGATTTGCCTATTGTATTGTGTATTGTTTGTTTAGTAATTATCGATGTGAGACAAATTATATATAACACAGCTAATGCGTTGAAATAAAGAGTCCTTTCTATTTTTCCTGAGCCCAGAGGCCTATTTGAACCCCCCAAACTGATTTATTAATTTTACAGAATGATACACAAAAGATGAAGGTAATCTAGCCTATTCAATCTAACCTATTGTAGTACAAGCTGTGATTCAGCTGCGCGCGACAAACAGTGCTAGTATAAAAGCACAGTTGGGGCGCTGCTCCTGCTCTGAATACGCACGCCTCCGCCCGCGAGATGGAACGTGAAGTATACCTGGTGTGAAACTGGTGTAACAAGCACATCTGGCCGCGCAAAACCACACGTGACGTGCTTTGGAGCAGGAGGATGTGACATGTGGCCAGGTATGGTTTCCCATACTAGGAATTAATTTGTGCTCTGCATTTAACCCATCCAAATGCACACACACACAGCAGTGAGAAGTGAACAACCACACACACACACCGTGAACATACACCCGGAGCAGTGGCGCCCGGGGAACAGTGCCTTGCTCAAAGGTCTCACCTCAGTCGTAGTATTGAAGGTGTAGAGAGCGCTGGTTATTCATTGGCCCCACCTACAACTTCAGCTGGACCTGGGACTCGAACCCACGACCTTTGGGTTACAAGTCCAACTCCCTTTCCATTAGGCCACGACTGCTGTGAGTGATTGCGTGTTATCTCGAGATCAGACGAGTTATTCTCGTCTCCTGTCCTTGAAAGTATAATTGGCTGAATCATATAAATGCTGAATTAAGATCGTGTGGAAGATCGTTATAAGATCTTTTAACGATTAATTGTGCAGCTCTAACAGAGACTACAAAGTGAAGCAACTCTACCTCTGCAAGGACAGTCTGGCACTTCTGACTCGCCACATTTGAAGTTTTTTTATTATAAGAATTTGCTACTTACTATTCAAACGTGAGTTTTGAGCAGTGAAGGGTAACGTCAGTTCTTGTTGTTGGTTGTTTCTCCGACCACAAATGCAGACATGGTGTTATGTTTACTGCATGTAAAAAAAGACAGCACTAAGTCATGATAATCAGTAATCATGTCCCCACTGGATGCAGAAAATGCCTCGTTTGTAATGTGTTTTATTGTTTTGTTGCCATAGCGCGGCATCACGTTATAGTAAGGGGTGTAACATTTCCGTCACAGCACAGGCGAGCTCATGAAAAGGGGCCTGGGCTTTCGGAATGACCTCATGGTTTAGTTGAGATGAGGACAGTCACGTGCTACAGCAAATGAGAGAGATCACAAGTCACGTTACAGGCAAAACTTACCACAAGGTGCACTGAAAGAGTGACGCAAAGTATGTGCGAAGCAACCGCAAAAGCAGTTGTTTACATGCTTTAGCTGCGGTGACTCTTATATATTGATATATCGCATCATAATGAAGCCACAAAGAATGTCTATGACACAAACAAGCATACTTCCTTTTGTGCAGCTGGACATGAGATAATCAGTAATTATGTCCCCACTGGATGCAACAAATGGCTCTTTCTTAATGCGTTTTATTGTATTTTTTAGCAACAATATAAGTCCAGGATAATGTGGCAGACACAGGTTGCCAGATTGAAGACAAAAAAACCCAAACAAGAATGGAATTGACAAGGGAAGGCGATGAGACAGTTGATGTCTATTGATGCATCTTTGTATATGGATGCTGAAGCTAGAATCTTCTGTCTGACCATGTCTGTCTGCTGGCTTTCATGGCAGCAGTAGGCTGTATTTTCCTTGAACTGGCAACCTGGGTCGAAATACTTTTGGGTAAACTGGCAGTGGGCAGAATCACAGACCAAAACAAAACATTCTGACACGGACTGCACATTTCAAAGTAGAATAACTAGCTGTGATTGCTTTACTTAGAAACGAGTATGTGAACTCAGCGTGTTTCCTAAACATCTGCAAACATATTATGGTATTTTATGCTTCAGTACAGTCAGTTCTTTCCAATTCATTTAAAGGAATAATTTACCTATAAGTGAAACTTGCTATATTTAGTCAACCTCATGTCATTCCAGACCTGCCTGACTTTTTTTCTGTAAAATGTAGAGATTTTTGCAGATACGCTGAAAGTATTTGGCATCCACAGCCAAACTGGACCCCACTGACTTTCACTAAATAGACATTTATATAATAATCTTCTTTAGTGTTCCACAGAGCAGTATGAGGGTCAGTAAATAGTTTTAATTTTGTGTGAACTACCCAGTATTTTTTGCATGAAGCAAAAAGTGCCCCTGTCTTGTCAGTCAGCTGATTTTCAACGAAGCTTGCGATTGGCTGCGTCAGCTCGGGTTCGTCTTTTGAATAGCAACCTGCATTACGATTACGAAGCTGCTAGTGCTTATGTTGTTACCATCTTCCTCCCTTTTAACGGCAAGTACCTAGTCAAAAGTTTCAAGTAAAAAAGCATATTATAGTTGCAGACACTAAAGTTTTCTTTGTCTAATGTTAGAAAGCTAATCAGCTCAGGGCTCGTCAAGTGCCCAATATCCAGTGTGAAAGACACTCGGGACAGTTGATGGATTTGGCTAGTTTATGTAAGCTTTTGATTTGTTTAGCAGCTAAGGTTAGACCTGCCGGTTAAACGTGTTGTTCTCGTGCTGTTCTGACGTGTGCAGCGTAAACAGCGGAGAGAAAACAGATAAATATGCCTAAATATGTTGCCGACAGTTATTAAAGGTATATAGCTGTCATTATTAACTGTATTAATTTCTTTCTATGCTAAACAAAAAACTTTTTTTACAAAAATAATTGAATTTGATAGCAGGAAAAAAATGCAATAGAAGGTCCACAGGAACAGCAACTTGGTTTTCCACATTCTTCAAAACAGCATTTATTTTAGCAGAAGAAAGAAAATCATTTAGGTTTAAAACATCTTTTGAGTGAGTAAATGGTATAAACACTATTTTTATTTTGGGGTGAATTACTCCTTTAATGTTAATAATAATAATAATAATAATTAAAAAAAAAAAAAAAACATCACTCACTCTTAAGTGGAAAAAATGTATACAGTTGCATTAACAGGAATAGATATGTATCCAGTGATGGGGATCATGATCCTCATTACCAGAACCACAGTCACCAAACAGTTTTTCCTCCCAGTAGGACCTGACGGTAAGCTGCTGTTTTCATACCACAGTTGTATTGAATATTATCCAAATCATAAACATTTGGATTAATGATTACACAGCTACTGTTTGCATGACAGTGGGTTTATGAAAGTGTATTAGGCAGCCATCACAAAGTTATTGTTTTTTTGTTTTCTTTCCAGCCATTTTTGAGTCTATAGCAGCCAAAGAATTATTCTGTTCCCCTAGGACCTGACAGTATGCTTTGATTCAGATGCCATTACATGCTCTTACATGGAATGTAGCAATCAAAATAAGTTAAGATACAAAAACAACAACAATGAACAATAAAGAACAATAATCAGGAGTATTAATATTTCCCAGTATCTAGATATCTTTCTTGGCTGGCATGTTTCAGCCTTTAGGTAGTTGGTGTTGTTTAATAAACACCATAGCATGTGTAGAAATATGCAAATACTATAAATACTACTTTCTATGAAGCCTGTATTTCTAAAACATTATAAGGGCATTATAATGAAAGCATAATGCATTATAAATAACTTCATAATATATTGTATGCCGAATATTCGGTTTAAATGTGTTATACTATTTACTTAATTGTGGTTATAGCTATTAAGAGTATGGTCATTTATAACACACAATAAAACATGATTACAATGGATTAAATAGTAAAATATATATAATATATAATGCATAGTTATAATGCCTCATAATAGTCTCATATATTTCCATTTTACTGATGTTACTTTACTTAAAGCTGACAAATACCACTTATAATTAATAATAAAAACAATACATAAAAAAAACAGCTATAAGATCAGATACTAGATCAGATGAATGTGTAATTTGACACATTTGCTTTGAATGTTGTTCTGTTGATGTCATTTTTCAGTTGAAAGTATTAGCCAGCTCACATTAGCCTCACAGGAAAAAGTCACATAACACTCAGCACATAACACTCACAAGATGTTGTAAGGTACTGTGCAGATCTTAAATATGATATAGTCCATTATAATTTAATATGGTGTTCATTGCGTCTTATGAATAATCATACTCTTAGGTTATAATCACAAATACATATTGTTTTTAGGATTATTCATGATATATTCTAACACATTATAAGGTTTTTTTATATATAGGTCATTATAATGCCTTAAGAATACCCTTATAATGTACTATAAATACAGGCTTCATAAAAAGTGTTATATTCACAGCATTCAGCAATACTCCTGTGTCTGATGATAGTTGTGCACTCCTTAACTTTTGTGTTGTCTGCTTACCGATCATTCTCTAACTCCATCTTCAGTGTGTCATTACAGAAATCTGCGAGTGCATTGAGCATAAATCTGTACATTTTGGCCAATGCCTTTGAAAAAAATCCCACATCTGCCACTGCTTTTCCTGAAATAACCTATAAATCAATCCCTAAGTTGCCTAGGTAGGTAGCTTTCTATGTTTGAGACAAAGAATGAACCATTCCTGTTAAGTTATCTACTATGTCAGGGAGTCTTTTACAACTAGGTTATACAATTTTTTTTTTAAAAGTGTGCTTTTCTCTGTAGCACTGACATTACACTGAGAACAGTAACTAACATTACTACATTATATTAAGTTGGAAAGTTAAAGTAGTTCAAACGTCGTTTCATTTGGAGTATCTTCATTGACCTCCAGGATCGACAAGTCCAGCGGCTACTGAGTAAATGTTTCACTTACCAGCTTTGCTCTTCTCAGTCCTAACTGAGAGTTAGTTCAGCCACATTGTCCGCGACCGTTCTCACACATTTAAACGCTCAATGCAACTTCGACGAACGCTACTGTAGCAACCCATAGGCCACCTTTAAAAAATAAAACTTCAGCCCTCAAGCCCTGTTTATCAACTAAGTATTCGTCGGGTGAGACAAGAAAGCAAGATGCTCTGCTGTGAAGCGCCCGCTGTGGGCGGTCCGTGGGAGTGGTTGGCTGTAACTCTTTCACACATGCAACAAGTGTGTTGGAGTGAGTCCGAGTCATTCCCGTGAATCGGCTCTCTCGAACAGCTCGGTTCAAAAACACTACAGTGATTCTTTTCATGACGTTATTGCGCCGTCACGTGCAGCGCATACTGCTGCTTATTACGTCCATAAACAAAATATAGTCCACATATAATGTATTTACCTTACATTTAAGACTTTATCTCGGAAAATGCGCATTTATAAAACTTGTATACAAATATTTATAGCGTTAAAACGTTACTTTTAGAGTATTTAATTAATTAGCTTCGTTTTCTCATCTTAGCGTCACTTCTACTAGAGCAAACGAATCTGACAAAATAGACTCGGCGAATCAGTTGACTCGAGAACCGTTTTGAGTCAGATCGGTTTTGTGAACTGATTCATTGAAAACATTTGACTCAAAAGAAAGACTCGTTTAGTATTGTGTGTTCAACAGCCGTGGTCTGATGTGCTACTGGCACGATTCGCCACTGTCTGCAGACACTGAACCATAATTTAACATGTTCATACCCTGTGGTTTTCTTTAATTCTTCACTATGTATTTAAGTTCAAACAAGCAGTCCAAGACGACATGTTGACCATATAACCTCAGGCCACGCAAGCTTTCCCCCTAAGATGAACTGCTGAGTCGCATACTGAATTTAGAAATATAATTAAAGATTTGACAATGACAACACGATCATCTGGCCAATAGCTACTGCGAAATGACTTTCTGTGCAAGATCCTCTAGAGGGCAATATCGCATTGCTCATGAGCTTTAGTAGCTGTAGCGAATTACAATTTCTCAACACGTTGAAATGGTGAATAAATGCAAAATATATCTTCCCTTTTTCTTTCTCTCAGTTGCTGATTTACCACTGAAGTATCGATCTGCCTTTAGAGGAAAACCCACAGTTAGCATGCAGTCGAGATTTTTAAAAATGTTGAAGTGTTCTCAGACAAGGACGAAGCGTTTTGATGCAAATGGGTGTTTATTCGGGCTGCCGTCGGCCACAACCCATGCCGTACACACCCGACTTAAGTGAGAACCGCTGTTGAAACGGGGAAGCACTCTCTGACTCCGTTTATCTCAGTTTCCCTTATACACACCCTAGGGTGGAGCCACCCTCCCAATTCACCTGAAGACCCAACACACTTCCCAAACGCAAAAGGGAATAAAGTGCAACATTAACATTAAACACATTGTTTTCCACAACACAAGAACATTCTGAACACGTTACGATAGATTTATATATTTTTTTAACAGCAAATTTTCATTTAGGTGCTAACCTTTATAAAACGTTGATTGTCAGACTCAGAAGGTCAAACTGAATAATATATGCGCTGTTTTATTTTATAGTCTTTTTTGCCACCTTATAGTGCAACACGGAAGTAGTTTTCTGTGAATGTGCGAGACTTCCGTAAAGTTAAGTAAATAACTAGAAGAAAAAATTGCAGTAAACGGTAAAACTGTGTGCAACTAAACAAGTATTTATAATTACGACAGTACATTAAAATAATATGATAGAAAATATCAGTTTGAAATATCAAGCAGCATAAAGGGGAAAGAAATATTAGCTGTCAAGCTAAAAATAACTGGAAGCGAATGAAGCCTCGGAAATTCATGTTGCAAATGTTCTAGCCTGACTGACTTTTTTGTGAAATTTATTTATTTAGTTATGCATAGTGATAAACATCAAAATAGATCAAATGAATCCAATTAAAAATAAATGTCACATCTAACTACAACTACTCACTGCAAGCAAATAAGTGCAAAAAAAATATATCACCTTTCAGTCAGGCAAGGGACAATAATTGTCTGAACCAGAGCAGGAAATAAAGTAGTAGTAGTAGTTGTTTTCTGTGACCGGTGGTCCTCTCATTAGTTTTGGCAAGGCCTTCCCAACAGTGGCCGAGGCACAGGGGTACCGTTGACCTTGACGGTAGGAGTCCCGTGTTAAACACTAATGAGAGAGACGTTCCCAAGCTTGTCTGCCCGATCAGACAAAGGGGAAGTGGTCTAAAAATAAACTGAACACATTAATGAATGATCTGTAGGTAGCGAAGGTGGTGCTCTTTGTTTGTTCTTCAGTGAAGGTGTGGATTTTTACGTGCTGCTGGGAATGCAGAATGGCCTTCTGGTTGAAATAATAAAAATTTGTCCACTTTGACCCACTGTTTGGAACACTTACATCTGGAAATTGCTCTCCAAGGCTGATCCTCAACCTTCTCTTGTTCAAATTGAAATTCTTGACATGATCCCTTTGAGAAGGTAAGAATCTAGGAGATGTGCCAGCACTCACAAAAAAAGCAGCTTTGAGAATAAGACGATACGCCACTCCGCGGGCAGGAAGAAAAAGTGGCAAATTCAAGCAACAATTAATTTGCACAATATAATCCACTTCTATTCCCTGCCAGCAGGATTTATGCCAACTCTGCACATGAGAGCCATGAGGCTCTCTCTGGGCAGGAACAATTTCATCAGCCCTCCATGATTGATGAGGAGAGCAATGAATCTCTGGAGCAACAAGGCAGAAACAGCCTTTCTCTCTCTCCCAGTCCCTGTCACCTCTGTTTCCCTGGCGGTTTCCTGCTCTCAGCGAGTCTTCTGCTCTCGTCACTCTCCGTCATTTCATTCCGGCCCGCTCTTTTTCTTGTCTGGGCCAATGTGCTTAGCATATTGTCTCATGTACATTGATAACAGATCTAGTTAGTGAGATAATTGTTGTCAATCATACTAAATGTAGTTAGTCACAATGTAATAGGGGGCAATATTCATTTAGAAAAGGATTTAAAGCCACACAAAAGCAATTTGTTCTTCATTTAAAAAGTTCTGTAGATAAAAAAAACGAATCATACTTTTGAAGAGAGATGACAAAGACTCTAGTGTGGTCAGTAGCCTAATAAAAATTCTTTTATTTATATATATATATATATATATATATATATATATGGAGCAGGTCGTCACATGGGGTGTGCAAAATCTGCCTATACAAGATTTTTTTTTCTTGGTATGCCGCTATTTTTGGAAACTTTCAATGGTGTCTGCAAATAGTGCATAGCTATGGAAGCTTTTTTCTTGCAATTCTTTTTCAGTCAGAATTGTAAGAAAGAACTGTGAAATATAAACTCACAGCTGCATGAAAACATTGTGAGATAAAAAGTTACAATTACCTTGAAAAAAAAAAACAGAATTGTGAGAGGTAAATTTAGATTTCAGAGAAACAGAATTGCAAAATTGTGAGAAAAGTAAGATATAAATTGTGTTTATATCTCACAATTCAGATTTTTTTACCTAACAATTATGAAAAGAGTCGCAATCACTTTTTTTGTAAATATGTGTCACGTGTGTGCTCAGGGAAGGCACGGAGAGAGCAGGAGTTCTTTTCGATCATAAACATCTTTAATACAAATCAAAAAGCTTAACACGAGAGTAGGTTAAAACACATCTTACATAGACACGTGGACACACAGAGCACATGGGGAGCATAAACAGAACATGACATAACATGAAACATAGAATCAAACATAAACCACGGATGTTACACTCTTTCATTTCATTTTCTTTTCTTTTTTTATTTAATTAAAAAAATATATTTTGGTGGAATGCATTATTGTTTGTCCATCCAGTATTTTGTATACCATTGATATAAATAAGTAGCTGTTGAGCAACAACAAAAATAAATAAATAAACGCAATAAGTATAGTCCAGCATGTGAAAATGTCTTACATTCATGTTATTTCTCTGTGAACTTTTCCCCTCCACTGTGCATGCATGAATAGCATTCAGTAAAACTTGACATTTTAACAATCCTACAACCCAAATGCATGAAAATGTCTGTAGAAAATACATTTGTTAGCGGAGAAGAAAGCAAGGGAGAGTTGAGTTAAACACAGATGGAAAATAATTTCCAGATTTTCTCTGGCGGCGCTTCAGGCTGCAGAAAGAAATATGATGTCTGGAAATACATTCCGGTGGTTTCGGGGAAATGCATGAAGGTACAAAACTAAAGCATGATGTTCGACAGCAGCAACATACAGAGAAGGACAGGATTGGTTGAGTGGAGAAGCCTGGCTTGACTCATGCATTATTGCTGACCTGTATTGATTGAGCGGGGGCAGAAATGACGGCGAGAGATAGGAGAGCGTTAGAGAATAGAGAGGGAGAATGCGGGGGCTTGAAAATGAGAGGATGTTGACAGTGCTGTTAAACATATGAGTCACCAACCTTCCCCCCTCAGTCATTAGCATGAACACCAGGAACAAGACACAGCCCAAATAAATGGGTCACTTAGACTGACAGAAAACACTTGTGCGCTCGCTGTGTTTTAGAGACCGAGCTGAGAAGGTGTGCTCCTGTATCTTAATCTCTGCTTTTCTTTTGTTTTCTAAGAAAAACGATCTAAATATCCTCAAAGCAAGATCGTTTACTTGAGGAGCGAAATTGCATAATATAGTGTGTTATGACATGTTTTTAGAGGATTTGTCTTGAGTTGACTTTATTTTTCTGACCCCGTTGGCAAATTGTTAAAGATTTATGCTTCAAACAAGAAAAACAACAATTTGCCGGTGGAGGGAGAAAAATAAACTTGATTCGAGATACACTAGAGTTTAGGGTTGGCAGGATTTTTTATTGTTTTCATAAGTAGTCTCTTATGCTCATCCAAAGGTGCATTTGTATGATCAAATATGCAGGGAAAGCTGCAATATGTTGATATATTATTCAAATTTAAAGTAACTCTTTTCTATTTGAATGCATTTAAAAATATATATATTTTGCTGTGATCAATGCTGAATTTTCAGCATCATTACTCCAGTCTTCAGTGTCACATGATCCTTCAGATCCATCATTCTAATAACTGTTATTACAATGATATTAGATGTGCCGCCTCGTATTTATTTGAAAACCATGATGCATTTAATTTTTCCAGGATTATTTGAAGAACTGATGATTGAAAAGAACAGCTTTATTAGAAACAGTGTTTTGTTACATAGTCATAACGTATTTAATTATTTAATTTTCACTTCAGCATCCGTGTTAAATAAATTTTCTAGAAAAATATTTATATATAAAAATATTTAGCTCCTGTTTTCTTGTTCTGTTTCTCCTTCTTTAGGTAATCAACCATTTTACACTATTTTATTCAACACTAAGTCTCATGACCAATTCGTACGTATTAGTACCAGGTGAAAAATTCATGCTAATTCGTAAAAATTTGCACGACCTCACTCGTATGATTTTGTATGATTTTTCGAAACCCCAGTGACGTGTATGTTTAGGGGCCAAGTTAGGTTTAGGTAATTCATACAAATTCATATGAATTTGTTTATATGCATTTGTACGAATTAGCCACCCTGTAAAGTATGTGCAGATTGCTGTGAGACTGGGACTGGGTTTTATCAGATTCACCATTATTGAACCCAAAAATGAAAATTATCATGCTTATTATTAACTCACCCTCAGGCCATTTAAGATTTAGGTGAGTTTGTTTCTTCATTAGATTTGGATAAATGTAGCATTCCATCACAATGGATGCTCTGCAGTGAATGGGTGCCGTCAGAATGATGAGTCTGAAATAAACAAATCAATTCAACCATGTCTATAATTATGCATTTCCTGTTGTCTTTCACATCAAAACCAACAGATATATTTGTTTAGAGTGATTTTGGACTGTTTTCTCTTGTAAACGGTGCTTGATCTGTGCAGATTTCTGTCCTGGCTCAGAGCAAATGACATTTTCACTGGAGGAAGCCATAAATGCATGAAGGCTTTTATTTTAGCTGGAAGTTAAAAATTATAATAAAGATTATTTCTTTTTTACAAACATACAGCTTTTATCTTCTCAAGACATTAACTGCTGGACTGGAGTGGTGTGGATTATTGCGATGTTTTTATCAGCTGTTTGGACTCTCATTCTGACGGCACCCATTCACTGCAAAGGATCCATTGCAGAGAAAGTGATGGAATGCTACATTGATCCAAATCTGATGAAGAAACAAACTCATCTGCATCTTGGATGGCCGTTTTTCGGCGAATATTCACTTTTGGGTGAGCTATTCCTTTGATTTGCCTAAAATCATATTCAAAAACCCCCTCAAAACTCAAAACTAAATAGATTCTTTTGCAATTCATCTTAATGAAACCCTAATGAAGACTTTAAATAGAGGCATATCTTGGCAATGCATTTGCACATTGTGACCTTACAATGGGCATTCCAGCGTGTGCTCGGCTCCGTAATTGCTGCCTGCAGATATGTTCACTTTACAAAGAGACAGAGAACGTGAAGAAAGCATGAAATATTCCATTCATGATTTAAAAGGACAGTAAAAATATAATTTCCTCCCTGTTTGGTTTTAGTCATCGATCAACACATGATTATGTCACTGAAGAAACTCATAATTCAGCACGCTGAGGCTCAGAAATATGATGTGCTGGACTTTATGCTTCCTGACCCTTTCTGTTGCATGATAAGCCATCATCTGCCGCAGCACACACAGGTGAAGCACCTCTCCTCTTGGCAGGGCTGTGAAATAAAGCAGAGACAACACCCTTTTCAACTGAATCTGGCTTGAGGTCATTAGATCTTCTGTTTATGTGAAACGGATGGATAAAGTCCAAAATGAGTCTGTACTTCGTGCGATTTCTTCCGGGCTGTGGCGTGAATTATGCTGATTCATGGCAGATAGAAAGCGTGAGATAATGACCACAGACTTGACTAATCTTTAAAGTGATCTGATTATTAATGCGTACAAGAATTCCAATTAAATGTTCCTCTCAGTTCATTATCAATAATCACGGCGTGCTTAATGTGTTCACGGCTCGCTGACACACACCAGTGCAGTTTAGATGCATATAAAAGCATGGCGGAGATGCACTAAAGAAAAGACTTCTGTTGGATTGAAATCTACAGAATTGTGCAGAATATTTTGCATCTAAATTTGATCTAAAACTAGTTTTATATATCAAGCTGTATTTAATTATTTTAGCTAATCCAATTAAATCAAATAGGCTACTTCAGTAATAAAATATACTTCTACTATGCAACAACTGATTCATCAAGAAAGATATTAGCAAGGATGCATTCATTTGGTTATTAGTGACAGAAAATACAAAAATGTAGAGTTTAGGCTAAATGTGCAACACTTTATTATTTTTTATTTCTGGGAATTGGTGCTTTTATTTAGCAAAGATGCATTCATTTGGTCAAAAATGATGCTAAAGACAAAATATGAAGCAGCACCAAATTATTGTAAAATTTAATAGCAATAAAATATGTATCTTGAGCAGAAAATAAATATATTAGAATGATTTCTGAAGGATCGTGTTACACTCAAGACCGGAGTAATGATGCTGAAAATTTAACTTTGATCAGAGGAATAAAATATTTTTTTATACTGTATTTCAATTTTAAAAAGTTATTTGAAATTGTAATAATATTTCAGTTTTTTGGTGAGCAGAAGAACATACAAATTTAAAACTTGTATATCAGTTTTGTTGGAAATTAAATTAAAAAGACATTTTT
>JAUMHI010000032.1:1542708-1554132 GCA_032359435.1 Enteromius unitaeniatus
ATACACTTTGGACAAAATTCAGCAGCTTCTTCGAGACATCACCGATGTTTCTTCATAATCACTCCACTCTGTCAGGAAGAGAGCTGAGACAGGAAGTGTGTGGAGGTGTGATGTTATTCTCAGCAGGAGACACAGCACTTACTGTCAGCCATTTCTTTATTATATATTCTTTTATTCATCTTTTTCTTCTGATCTAATCCGAACCAGTGCTTTTTAGTATTTACTCATGTCAATCAAAATCAGAATGTATGTTTATATTTTCAGCTTTAATTGTAGTTTATTTAGTTTGAAATAACAAAAGCTTTATGTGTGTTTTTAGGCTGTATTTGTATATTGGCTGTTTAGTCATAAAATACATTAGAAATATACAAGAAGTCCCATATGTAGTTCCTAATCAGACCATGTAGCATTTTATTTTATTAAATATACTAAAAATATTTTAAATCGTATATTTCCGGGTATTTCCACAATATCCAGGTTGATATCCACAAAATCCTGTTCTAAACCTATATTTTTCTGTCATAAAAATGTATATATTTAATTAAGCATTAAATATATTTTTACTCTCATTAAGCATCATTTCATTGATCATAAACACACATTCATTTATAATGCTCATAAAATACAAGAATAAGCATGATATCGGAGAAAAGACGGCACAACTAGGGCAAATACTTTTAATAAATTAATTATGTGATTGGTGAAAATAATAAACAAAATGAAATTCAGCAATAATTGAATTTAAAATCATCCAAAGAAGTCACTGTCCTGTGAAGAACTTATTTACATGTATTTTTTGGATTTCACTGATAAATTGCTTCAATATTAGATGTTGAATAAAATACATCAATACAAATTCAAAAAAACACACACAAAAATATGAACTATTTACAAAAATTCCAGGTTTTATTTTAAGTGTTAACATCTCACCAAACATGCAACATGATTCTAGATCTATATATAAAAAAGGAGCAAAGCCCTCGTTCCACTTATTTGCAGAAAAATTCACATTTGTTGTATTTTATTGCTTTGATAGAGGGGTGAGTAAGTTTTGAACCCCCTCATGACCCCAAACCAAACTCCAAAAGTATAATGAAAAACAAACCAAATAACAGCCAACAGACTAGTCAGGTAAAATCATGAGGTGTGCACAGACACAGAGAACACACCGAAACAAGCTAAACAAACAGAGACAGTCCAGCTCTGAGACAGCCCACCGAAGACCTCCACAGGACCCCGTGACCCATCTGTGATGATCTTCAGGAGAACTGCAGCTGCTGCACTCCTGGGATCTGCATGGGATTAAACACAGTAGAAGGTCAAGACCTGATCAACGCTTGAAGCGAGCCGTCTTGGTTGGATTCTGACCTGCTGGTAGGAGGCGGTGTACACCATCACATTTTGTTGCTGTCCATCAGCTGTTATGATTCCTGCAGGTAGTGGATTTGCTGGGGAGAAAAAATATTTTTTGGTGTGTCCACATCTGAACTACAACAGTACGTGAACAATAACTAATAACACACTAAATTGAAGTAATGTACCGCTCTGCATTAATGCTTTACTCACTGAAAGCCTCGTCGGTCAGCTCCTCTCCCATGCCTTCGGTTACCGTTACAGCGCTTATGCCTTTCTCTCCTTTCATGGCCTGAGAACATTCACACAAATGTAACGTAAATGAAAAGAGCAGAACCGTGACTTGAAGCGGAGTACGATGATGCCATTGAAATGTGGAAGTTACCTCTCTGAACTTCTGCAGGTAGAGTTTCAGAGGCTCCACGTACATGTCGAAGCCCAGCGTGGACATTGCGAACAGGATGTCTTCGCCGTTTATGGTCTTGCGTTTCTCCTGATGGCATCTCTCGCTGGCTTCTGAAGTGATGAAGCTGATGAACTCGCTCACACACTCCTGCACGCACTCCTTGGCGTCCTTCGCTATCTGAGGTGATGAGGAGAAACTTTAAAGACTTTCACTTTCGTTAAGCAAGAAGGTCTGAACAGATACACTGAGAGGTGATCAAAGGGCATAAACCAAATAATAAATAAACTAGTAAACAATCGTTTTTCCTTTCCCCAACCAAAGGGCCTTAAAAAGGACTTTTACTTTTCCAGTTTGTGGGATTGCATTCTTCATTATTCGAGCTACATTGGCGATGGGGAGATAGATGTCTTGTTCACGTAGGTTATCTTTGCTTCCATTGCCATCCTCGTGATCGTTGAGACCATCATCACCTTCATCTGTACCAAAAAACAAAGAAATAAACACGTAGGAAATGTTTCTTGAGCAGCCACAGGGTTAGACTGAAGACTATATTAATAACAATATTACTGTTCCTCTTTCATTTATTCACCCTCTTCTAAAAAAAATATGATTCAAACTTTTGATCAGAAATAAATCATTCATAATCATTTTATTATATAATATTTAAACACTTCTTTCAGCAGTTTTATCATATTTTTTTAAATAACGAATGAAATGATAAATAAATAGTTGGTAATGATTTAAATATGACTTACCTTCTGGACCTTGAGCAAGAACAAAGTGACTCCCAGCCATATACTCTCCAGTTAACCCAAGCTGGGAGGCATCTGTAGTTGAACTGTCTCCGTCCATCTAAAACATAAATTAAATGATAATTTCACAGCTGTAAATTATTGCTTGTGTTTAAAAACCAAACAGAGCTGCTATTATTCCACAGTGAGAGCCCTGTATTCAGTAATAACCCTTTATAATGATCACATAAACACAGTTCACTGTGATTCTCCCCAAAGACCACCGCAGGATTTATTAGTTCAATTATAAATCAAAGAATATATAATCAAAGAATCAATTCACGACACATATTAAAGATATACAAAAAAAGTACTACAAGTATATAAACAAGAATTAATAATCAATTAAATTCGAGCTTGGTTGAAACCAGCAGTAATCTACTGATAATTTAACGTCACTGACTAAAAGTCAGCCAGCTATAAATATATTACAAAGAGTAATAAATAAAGAACAGCAGCGTGCATTATATCAGTTTTTTGATAGCAGTTAAAGAGCAACGAGCACGGCCTGAATCCACACGATCTGCCTGAATTACTGTATTTAAGGAGTTATTACAGCTGATGCATGCATTCACCAGCAGAAGAGCAGACAGAGTTAAAGCAGCAGGATCCGCTGAAACTGATCGCAGTAAACAGAGGCCGAGCTCCGAGAGCTTCTACCAGGAACCAGCAGCAGCAGCTCTTTCAGAAAGCGCGCTTCATTTCTCCGACTAATAATAAAACACTCGCTCGGGGTAAAGCAGGAAGGGTTCGCCATCATTGGCCGGAGCCGCTCACTCACCTGCGATGAAGCCCTGGTTGGTTCTCGCCGCAGCTCGGCCGTTTGGTTGGACAGAAAATGGCTGCGGGAGAGCCAGTCCCCGAGCAGGGCTGAGCAGGGCTGAGCAGCGCCGGGTGAGCTGTGCCCCGGACTCCAGGCGGCGCTACAGCGCTGGAAACAGCGCCTTCTGCTGGCTGTGTGTGGCCCTCCCACAACAGCCCAGTCCCTGACCGGCATAAACACTGGCCTTCATATGAGTTAGCCAGCAAACACTGGTCACCACTTTTTGCAAATTCAGTTACATAAAAGCATTTATTAGTTGAATCCAGACATGAGACTGTGTTTTAATTGGCTATGCTGGTCAAAATCGTACTTAAAGGCACAGTATGTAAGCTTTCACCACTAGATTTTCACCAAGTTGGATGCGTGAGGAACACAAATCATGCTCACGGATGAAAAGCTCATTTATATCTGTTTTTTCACAGTGGATAATATATATTGGCGAGAGCAGAGTCTCTGAGAGGATAGCCCGGATACTGCGTCATTGATAGGAACAGGTTCATTATTTAAATCTGGAATTACTTTCAATTTACAAATCCTACAGAACTTCTGAGATAAAGTACACAACTGCGTGAAATATATAACACAGTGCTAGTTGTCTTCTTGCAAAAAATCTTGCATATTGTGCATTTGAGGCACTAGAAGCTAATTTAATATGCAACTGGCCCCAGATCAGCTCACATGTTAGTTTGCCCTTACAATACATTATCATGGTTACCATCGTTCATTTAAGAAACGTTTAATGGTTAACATTACTGTTATTATTGCTAGGGTTCATCATTCATGCATGTGGAGATGAGTGAGCTTATGTATCTCAAGGATCATAACAGTCCAGTTAATCTAACACTGTGTGTTCATCGGAATATTTCAATTGATTTTGATATGAAGGTCAGATAAAATGTCTTGGGAGTATGTTCTGTGTCTTGTGTGATTTATTCATTCATTGTGTATGTCTTTACACTAATATTTGTTTTATTGTATTACAAGACTGAGACTTACTTATAAAAACATTAAATGTTTAACAATGATGATCTAAACAAAGATTAAAATAAACATGAACCATGTTAATATTATACTCCTCCACTGACTGTAAGGGTCTGCTCTCGTCAGCCGGCGGCAGGCTAGTGTAGTGCATCTCCAACACACCTTATATATATAAGGGACACTAGGGATGTCCCGATCCGATCACATGACCGGAAATCGGCCTGATCACGTGATTTCAGACTCGATCGGAATCGGACGGACAGTGGGAATGATGTCAGGCCTCAGAGAGGCTGTTTATTTCAAAATAATACATAATAAAGTGTCTAAAGGGGGAAAAAGTGTCCAAAATAAAAGGGGAACTGGTGTCCTCGTCGTGCTCCTTGGGTTGGGTGAGGGTCAGGCAGTGTAGAAGGAGAGGGGTTCCGGGAAGGGGCAGGGTAGATGCCGCTCTGGCTGCTCGCGTCTCTCGGCGGCTCGGCCCTCTTGCAGCGACTCCGGCGCCTCTCGTGGCTCGCTCTCCTGACATCTCGCTTTCTGGACGGCTCGCTTTCTTTTCCAGCAGCTCCGCCGCCTCCTTCCCGGACCCACGAGGACTCCAGTGTGCATGCACAGGGGAAGAGACCGGTCTCACAGCAAAAGATAATAAAGTAATAAACTATTGCAGATGATGGTATAAAATACAATAATATCAATATGTCTTAACAACTATTAAATTAAAAAAATAAATCCACATGCATTGTTAAATTGTATAAGGCTCCTATACAATAAGGCTGTTCTTCACTCAAAGACGATCGTTGTGTGAGATTTGTCACATGAGGCTCATTGAACTGCACACAGAGCTTTGACTGGCATGTATGGAGCGGCTGATAGTTCAAGTAAACTACATCTGAACTGTGCAGAGAAATGGCAAGCATGTAAACCAGCATATTAGATAACGGTGATATCACATATGTTTAATGGAATGGGACTTAAATACTGTTTATGTCACCAGGGACATCAGAAGAAAACACAGCGTCAGAAAGCCAGTGCCCAAAAGATCCCCCAGAGCCGTCAGATACGGGATAGAGAAGCTATCAGGATCTCTGCCGCACTTCCACAAGCAGTGAACCATTACATCAGCGAAGCCTAGCAGAAGAAACACCTGAAAGAGAGAAGATTCAAAATAAAATAACACACCACCCCTTAAAGGGAAAAATTGAGAATTCTGTCATTAATTGATCAACATCATGTTGTTCAAAACCCGCAAGACATTCGTTCATCTTCAGAACACAAATTAAGATATTTTTGATGCATTCTATGACCCTTTCCTAGACAGCAAGGTATATGCTATATCCTTACACAGTTTTAGAAATGCTTTTAACATTGTTTACGCTTTGATCCGAATGTAAACAATGTATTTGCATACATACATCGCATACATTAAGTATGTGATCCTCCCCAAAATGGTGCTATAAGGTGATGCAGAGGAGACGAAATGTTGAATAACGCTGTTTTTTTTGCACACAAAAAGTGATCTCATAGCTTCATAAAGTTATGATTGAACCACTAATGTCACATGGGCTATTTTAGTGATCTCCTTGCTACATTTCTGTGCTTTGATTGTGGTAGTAACCTTGCTGTCAATGCAGGGTCAGAAAGCTCTCGGATTTCATGAAAAAAACATAATGAATTTGTGTTCTGAAGATGAATGAAGGGCTTATGGTTTCGGAACAACATGAGAGTGAGTGATTAATGACAGAATTTTCATTTTTGGGTGAACTAACCCCTTTATTAAGACATAAGCTAACATCTCTTTCACTTGCCTGTGTGAAAGCAGCTATCAAATAGAAGAAAACAAAGGCTGCGGAGGGTGGATCCGGGCTGCTTTGTATTAGGTAAATGCTGTAGATGAAGACCAGGTGACCCGGGATGGCCAGCGTTAGCAGCACCTGCACTGATCTACCGTTCGGCCCTGTCAGAAGCAAGGAAGAGCGTTTTTTGCTTTTTTTTCTGAAAACTTAAACCAGTTCCACTTTCCTGCAGAATTTACCTCCAACCCACTGATGGAAATCTGTTACCTGTGGCGCAAAAACTGTGGCTGGGGCAGTACCATCCTTTAGTGTTGTCTGGAAGTTCACCCAGTGGACAGTGGAAATGAAGATACGTGGCTATTCGACTTGCCTGGATGGAAACCAGATTACCACCAACACCTTAAAGGAATAGTTCACCCAGAAATTCTCATTCTGCAAGTAATTACTCACCCTCATGTCGTTCGTAAGACCGTTGTTCAACTTCAGAACACAAATGAAGATATTTCTAATTAAATTCAAGAGCTTTCTGGTCCTCCCACAGACAGCAACGTGACTCACATGAAGCTTTTATGAAGCTCCGAGAATACTTTTTGTGTGCACTACACCTTTCTGGGTCTTAAACGTGTGTATGCAGAGTCAAGAAAGCCCTCCGATTTCATCAAAAATATCTTTGCGTTCAGAAGATGGTCTTATGGTTTTGGAACGACATGAGGGTCAGTGACAGTAATGACAGAATTTTTAGTACAGGAAAGTGTACTATCCTTTTAAGGAAAAGTTTAAATTAAAAGGTGTGTTTAAAATAATTTGTGAGTTGATTGAAACGTAGTATCAGTTCAGTCTGACCCACCATTTACAACAGGACTGTAGAGAACAACTCCCTCCAGCTTTGGGTTTGCAACGGTACGGTCCAGAATCAGTCCTCCAAGACTGGAGATATGAAACAAAAACCAACATAACCTGCTTGTACCAGAAAAAAATGAGTTTGGGGCACCATCACTTGCTAGATAGAGAGAATATTTACCTGCTGATCACCATTGCGGTTATGATTGGCTCCCAGCTGGAAAGCAGCAGTTTTTGGCTTTCAGGGTGACGAAATGCTAGAATTACCCACAGCGGTGTCACACACAGGAAAACCACACACACCAGGTAGGTAATGTAAGGGTAAGGATCTACAGAGAGAGTTACAGCATTAAAGAAAGAAAAACAACCCACTGCTAGTTATTACCCAGTTCCTGGTCCTCCATCCGCACCCATGCAGTAGAAGAAGCCTTGGCTGACGACGGCGAGCAGTCCGAGTGTGATGATGTCACCTAAACTGGCAGCGATGGGCGTGGCTATGTTGTCAGGGTTCACGCCCACCTTCTTAGTTCCAATAATAACACCAACCATTATTATGCCTAGGAAGATAAAGATTGACGAAATCCATTCAGAATTAATGAGATTACGAATTAATTTTGATGTACATTACCATTCAAAAGTTTGTTTTGAAAGAAATTAATACTTTTTTATACCAAGGGTGCAGTGAAATGATCGAAGGGGGCAGTAAAGAATGGTACGATGTTGCAAAAGATACAATTTCAAATAAATGCTGTTCTTTTGCACTTGCAAAGAATTTGAAACTATATGTTAGTCAGCATTAAGGAATTCCTCCCATTAATCATAATCACAGTCTTATCCATTTATGCTAAACGCCAATAATGTGAGCTATTTGGCCTGAGGATGTTGGGTCTGTATTTGTGAACAGTGTAGAAAATGGGTTTGCATGGCCAAGATCACAAGCCAAGAGTCATTCGAGTGAAAATAACCTCATGATCAGCACCCACAAACATGATGAGCTCCTTGTTTGATGCCCATGAAGCATTTAACATGGTCTATTTTAAGTAGATACAAATTGGTCTGAAATGAAAGCAGGATGCCAACCCTGCAGGAGCGATGATGTAAAAGCTGTCACAACACTGCAACAGCACAGCAGAGCTACATGGTTCATGATGATCTCCTCTTCCAGGATCCATCCGAGAGCTGAGGCTACCAGAGCAGACAGGACACCCAAAACGGTAGCTTGTACCTGAATAAACGAGTCGAGTTTAACGAAGAACAGAATTTCAACTAGCAAGCATCAAACGAACCGATTAACCTGTTTGAGGCCGAGATTTCCAATGATCAGGTTCCACTTTTCGCTTGAAGAGTTGATTCTGCCAACATTCATCTGCAGGACAGATATTCAGGTGTTGAATGACTATTTATTCACATACGTCAGGAAATGTATTTTTACTTCTTTTGCTCAAACCATAACATTAAGTATAACCCTGAGGGGTGTGAAGTTGCTCACCATGACAAACAACATGTGATGCAGGGAAAAGAACAGACACAACACAACACTTCTCACACCGTTCAACCAACGGCCTTACATGACTTTTCCCAGTCCTTTATAAATATTGCATAGGGATTTATAGCAAATTCAGACTGAGCAAAATTTATGAATAATAAACATGAACATATTATATATTATATTGTATGTATGTATTCATTAAATCATTACTATTATTATTATTTTTTGTGATCTTTGTATGTTTCTCTAAGAAATAATTCAATCAATATATATATATATATATATATATATAAAAAAACCGATATATATATATCACTGCTTTAAATTTAGTTGTTTTCCCCCCAAAATGAAAAAAGTTTTCAGTTTAAATTACTTGCAAATTTTTTCTTTTCTGAGCCAAATATAAACATCACATTTTTCCCTGATTTACCTAATAAAATGTCATTCTATCAAATCTATTTATGACATATTAAAAGATGAATTTCTTTCACCCCAAGTACTAATTATAATTATACACTTTTAAATTTGCCACTGTCCTAGGTTTTGTCCATTTGTCAGTAAGATTTTTTACTCATTTAAAACTCATTTATAATATAATCTAAACCAAATTTTGACTTTTTATCATCCAAAGACATATTTGAAGCCTAGTAAACACCAGCAAGACCTCATTGCTCATCTTGATCCGAAAGAACATTCTAGTCCAAAATTAAAACTATTGCTGATATGACAAGTCAATAAGAATGATTATCTTATATATTTATAAAATAGTAATCTTACAGCAGTGGAGAGTCTTGATGCCAGTGTCATCTCCAGGTTCCCCTTCAGACCCAGTAGAGGTGGGACGAGGATGAAGATCTCAGTCACATTTCGGAAAACATCCCAATGCTGATTCATCAACGTACAAAACACTTATTTATAGACAGCTTCTCCAAAATCCATCCCACCATCATCATTTCTCTTACTCACCTGCACTACATCCAGCAACATCCCAGCCAAAACCGTCCCAAAACCAGCCAGGAGGAATGGAAACAAGATCTGCATCACCATGGCCCAGACGGACTCATTCGGCATCTCCTGGACATGACTTTGTAATATGGTCCCAGAGGCCAATGCTGTCCCGTAACACTCATTAGGAAGTAAGGAATCAGACTCTGAAAATTCCTTACTGCAGAAGCTTGATGTTCTGATGGGTCTTCTGCTCTCTGGCGTAAACTGATGCCCATTTTCTCTGGATAACAGGTGAGCTTTCTGCTTTTCTTCAGTGATCGATGCCATTGTCATCACACAACCACGTAAAAAAATAGATTACACTCTTGAGTTTGAGTACAAAGTACCAAGAGCTGTTTGTTGAAAAAGAATCATGTACTTGATTGATTGTGCGTATGGATGAATGTTCGATCAAATGAGTGAGTTTGATAATATTGTCGCCTGAAAAACAAAGAATAGCAATACAAAACTTATTACATTAAACCAGGGTCATTATCTATTTCAAATCTATTGAAGTTTAATTTGAATCTAATTTATTGTTACATATTCACAGTATGACAAATAAATAAATACATTTAGTGCTGTTGAAGGATTCATCATGATTATTCGCATCCAAAATAACAGTTTTTGTTAAAATAATATAAGAGATACTCTGTATATTTATTAGGTGTATATATAAACAACAAACACATGCATGTATATAAATTCTTGAAAAATCTTATGTTTGTACGTTAAATATATTTTCATATGATATAAAATATAAGAATAACAATATATGCATGTAAATCTGTACAAAATATATTTACTGAACGTACCTAATAAATATACACATATACGTACATTATGTAAAGAAAAACTTTTATTTTGGATGTGATTAATCGTTCGACAGCAGTAAAATGTTTATAAAATACAGCATGACACAGTGTATGCACAATAAACAAAAATACATACCTTACCTTACATTAAAAGCAGCAAAGCCTTAAAAAATATGTGTCGGCTGTCGAGTGCTTTTTTCCTTCTTCTCTCTCATCCAGCCCTCGCAGATGTTATTAGCCCTATCTGAAGGGTTAGGGTCAGGGTTAGTGTTAGGGTTAGTGTTAGGGTCAGGGTTAGGGTCAGGGTTAGTGTTAGGGTTAGTGTTAGGGTCAGGGTTAGGGTGGTTCTGTGTGACAGTGCAGTCTGTGCAGGTTTGTGGAGCCACTCTGTTAGTGCAGAGCTCAGAAATGCCCATGAGCTCATTCAGCACACGTTTCTCATTAGAAAACAGAGGAGAGACTAAAATAGGGCCGCATGTGGTCATGAATGCAGCCTTCAGGCTTCTGCCGTTCAACTCACTCGAATATAATAATGCATTCATTCTGTACAATTAGTTGAGGAAACAAGGTCCATGACTTCTGGTGTCGCTGTCCTCTGTGAAAGTCACTGCTTCTTGATGCATGAGAATACAGAATAGACGTTTTTAATAGCAATATTTACATTTGTATTAATTAGAGACGATACATTTACACAATTGGGATAGTTCTCCTCTCCTTCATTTATTTAATAAAAGGGACATTGCTTTATGACGTTATAACATAACGCAAACGTTTATATACTAATATATAAAAGTAAATGTTGGACATCCGGGTATTTCCGAGCGCTTTTATTTTGAAATCGCCCCGGAAGTTTGCGCTGGTGTGCGAATCATGTGATCCCCAGCGCAGCAGCCCCGCCCCTCTCCGGAAGCCGCAGACTGCGCTAATGGCGGCGCTCTGAAGCGCTCTGTCAGGATGGCCGCGGACTCTTTATCTCCAGACTGGGAGTTTGATCGCTTTGATGATGGATCACAAAGTAAGTAACGCGTCTGAGCGGAAGGATGCTCCTGAATCGAGAAGAAAAGAAGATGTATAAATCCTGCAGCTAGCTGTGTGATGTTAGCTAGCTGTCAGCTGACCAGCGGAAGTGGCCAAGTTCAAGCACCCTGA
>JAUMHI010000032.1:1560214-1581286 GCA_032359435.1 Enteromius unitaeniatus
GTGAACACTTCAAAGGGGTCGTGAGGTTCACTTAGACTGTTAGTCAGTGTTCATTTTGATCAAAAAAGAAATCATAAACTAGCAGTTTTCGCTACTGGTGTAGGACCACTGACTACAAATCAGTGTTTTTTGTGGAAAATTGTGGGAGGGGCTTATAAAAGTCAACCTGTTAAAATAGTAGTTTTTAACAAACTCATGAATACATTCATATATCACTCTGTCTGTTTGGAAACTAGGACATAACAAAAAAGTTCATTCTTACTCTTTAAACAGAAAATGTATGTTTTATTGATTTTTTTTAATTATTATTATAGTGTGTATCTATACATATACAGCAACAGTAAATAAAATTCAAATATACAAATAAATGTATGATTGGTAGATTTACTGTATGTGCATATCATACAAGGTCTTTAATCAAACAGTGACTTTATACATGAAAAAGTCTTTTGCTGGAGATCATCATAACCTTGAGCTTTATCTCTGCCTTCTAATCAAGATGCATGATATTAAGAATAAATCCTTCATTTCCTGCAGCCTATGTGACTCACTATCTAGACAAGACGTTTTACAACTTGACGACCGTGGCTCTTCATGACTGGGCCACGTACAGCGAGATGAGGAACCTCGCCACTCAGCGCTATGGGTTGATGATGACCGAGGCTCATCTGCCCAGCCAGACTCTGGAGCAGGTGTGTAGTGCACCAGATCGTCTCAGAAAAGATCTGCTGCCTTCAGCCTGGTATCATAGTGTGTGTGTGTGTATTCTAGGGCCTGGACGTCCTGGAGATCATGAGAAACATTCATGTCTTTGTCTCGCGCTACCTCTACAACCTGAACAACCAGGCAGGACTTGACTTCTGACGTTTTTATTGGCCTGTTGATGAAGTAATTCACTTGATTTGACTCGATGGATTTGTGTAAAACATCTTCTCTATTGTGTGTAGATCTTCATTGAGAGGACCAGCAACAACAAGCACTTAAACACCATTAACATCCGCCACATCGCCAACTCCATCCGCACTCATGGAACCGGTATCATGAACACAACGGTCGGTACAGGATGCTCCCAGCTAACAAAAATACATTTTGCTAACACTACCGTTAAAGGGAGACTTCACCCAAAAATTAAAATCTTGTCATTATTTACCTTCATGTCGTTCTGAACCTGTATGAGTTTGTTTTTTTTGAAGCTGAACAAAAAAGAATGAATGCTGGTAATCGTACAGTTGTTGGACCAGAAGCAGTTTGTTTCTTCAAAATGATTCAACATAAGTAGAATTTGTACATAAAGACATGAGAGTGAGGAAATGACGACACCATTTTCAATTTTGGGTGAACTAGTCCTTTAAGTTCTGAGGTTATCTTATAATAATAATCTCTGAGATGTCTATTTTTCTTTTACGTGAAAGTTGGAAAAACACATCACAATTGTATGAATTTAACACACATAAGACTTTTCTGTCACCCTGTGAACCTAAACTATTAAAAACTTGGATGAGCATCAAGAAAAAATGTTTTAGAAAGACATTCCATGGGTGCTAATATTTTTGTTGAATGTTTTGAGACCGTTACTAAAGAAACTGAGGAAGAGATGCTATTACTGGAGGAAGGGTTGTTCTCTCTGCAGGTGAACTTCACCTATCAGTTCCTCCGCAAGAAGTTCTACATCTTCAGTCAGTTCATGTACGACGAGCACATCAAATCCAGACTCATCAAAGACATCCGCTTCTTCAGGGAAACCAAAGATCAGACCGACCAAAAGGTGCGCTGCTCCCCGCTCACTCCTCGTTATGTGTCATGAAGCTGTGTGTTATTTTATGAAGATGTGATCTTCTGCTGGTTTCTGCTGAGTGTAGTACCCCTTCGAGCGAGCAGAGAAGTTCAACCGCGGCATCAGGAAGCTGGGTCTCACTCCGGATGGTCAGAGCTACCTGGATCAGTTCAGACAGCTCATCAGCCAGATCGGTAATGAGTTTAGATGCACCTGCAACTCTTTTCCTGTTAGAGCTTCATCATGTGTGTGCTGGGGATGCTTACGGCTGTATGATTTGCACGATAATGCAAAGGTCTTCACAACAAAGCAGCAAATCTAAAGTTATATCTAGTTATATTTAATAATTGTTCACTTATTTTCTTCTTCTCTTTCTGTTCTTTTCCTGTCTTGCAGGCAATGCGATGGGTTACGTGCGCATGATTCGCTCCGGAGGGCTGCACTGCTGCAGCAGCGCTATCAGGTATCCCAGAAACATTCAGATCGGGGTGAAACCGGTAATACTAGGAGCTAAATTATAATTATAGTCTCAACACTTGCTGGGATGCATATAAAGATCTTTCCACAGAAGATA
This sequence comes from Enteromius unitaeniatus, assembly GCA_032359435.1. Lineage (NCBI taxonomy): Eukaryota > Metazoa > Chordata > Actinopteri > Cypriniformes > Cyprinidae > Enteromius > Enteromius unitaeniatus. The sequence continues at coordinate 1,562,563 of JAUMHI010000032.1, forward strand.
TTAGCGAGGTACTCGCATTCATGTTACAGGTTTGTTCCTGATCTAGAGGACATCGTTAACTTCGAGGAGCTTGTGAAAGAGGAAGGCCTTTCTGAAGAGACACAGAAAGCTGCCAGGTACTGTACTTCCTGATGTCAGTCACTTAGCATCTTCACTGTCAGCCAGGAAATTGATCATAATAATTAATAATATGTGAATAAATTAAGTAAGGGCAGAGGCAGCCGGAATAAAAACAATATATACTGCTAATACTCAAAACAAAATAATAATAATGTGGATAAAAAAAATCATTAATAAGTAAAATAAAAAATCAATAATAAATAAATAAAACAATAATAATAATAATACAATTATAATAAATAACCAGTACAACAAGCATAATTATTGCTAGTTATTGTTATAACATTGTGATAACAATAATTATTATTTATTAAAACATACCAAAAACTACTTGTAATTATTTTAGTAATACTATTAGTAATAGTACTGTTAGTGGTTCTTTATTATTTATTATAAATAAGTAAATAAACAAACATTCATTGTAATAGTAGTAGTAATATGAATACAGAAATGGTAAATAATAAAAAGAAATGGCTGATTATACTTGTATTAATAACAATAATTTGTTATTATAGTGCTTAAATACTAAAATACAAGTTGCTATTATTATTATTATAATTAAAGCAAACGTTATTATTATTAGGTTTAGCATTTATTGGTTATTAATTAATTATAAAGCATAATAGTAATAGCAGTACTGATCTTAATAATGCATAAATAATAAATACAACAAAAATGTAATGCTAGTAATTACATAGAAATATCAATAGCAATAATTATTGTTTTATTATTAAAATTACATAATTATTTTTTTTAAATATAATTATAATTATTATTAACACACACATATATATATATATATATTATACTGATAATTATTCTTGTTGTTATTTCAGCCAACTGGACTGTGTGCTCAGTGACCTGACCAGTAACTCGGCCGAGGGAACGGAGTACTTTAAGATGCTGGTGGGGGTTTTCGCTCCGGAGTTTCGCAGCGTCAAGAACATGCACTTGAGGAACTTCTACATGATCGTTCCTCCTCTGGTGGGTCTCCATAATTAGATGTTAGACGTGGAAGTCTCTTTCTAACTGCGGCTTCTCTCGCATAACATTCAGCTTCTGTTCTCCCGCGCAGACGGTCAATTTCGTGGAACATTCCATCAGCTGCAAAGAAAAACTAAACAAGAAGAACAAAGTGGGAGCTGCGTTTACAGACGATGGTTTCGCCATGGGTATGCCATGTTCAATACAGTTATATACGTTCTTGCCATGGGCTGAATATATTTTGTGTGTTTTCCAGGAGTCGCCTACATCCTGAAGCTTCTGGACCAGTATCAGGAGTTTGACTCGCTGCACTGGTTCCAGGCTGTGAGGGAAAAGTATTTGAAGGAAATGAACGCGGTGGTGAAGGAGCAGAATGTTCAGTCCACCAGCCAGGACGAGAAGCTCATGCAGACCATGAACCTGACACAGAAGAGACTGGACATATATCTGCAGGTATGGAAGCATCTTCAACAATAATGCCCAATGGCTTTGTTTAATTGCATCTTTTTTCTATTTGTAGGAGTTTGAGCTGCTCTATTTCTCTCTGAGCAGCGCTCGGATCTTCTTCAGAGCTGATAAAACAGCAGCCGAGGAGACTCAGGAGAAGAAAGACAGAGGTTTGTTGATGGATCCGTGATCTCTAGAATATTTCATGGTGACTTTTAGCACCACAAATACCCGTTTCATCTCTCTATTCAGAGGAAGGTGCCAAAACCGGTCCAGGTTCCTCAGCGATCGAGGCTTCTCCTGGGGAAAGCGGTGCCAAGTGATCTTGAAGGGTATAAATCACTTGAACAGCATGGACTCTCTCCAGAGGAGGTTAGAGACAGTGACCCTCCAGCCGCCTGTACAGCTGCTCATTCAACTGAACTGACTGTGGATGTGGAACAACATTTTGGATTTACATCATGATTGTATCGACAACGATTTACAACAGCTGTTTTGTGAAGCGTTATGTAAATTCAAGAAATGTGATTGGTAGATGAATGTGTCTGTAGTTTTTTGTTTTCTTAAGGGGATAGTTCTCCCAAAAAATGAAAGTTCTGTCGTTAATCACGTTCCAAACCTGTAAGACCTTCGTTCGTCTTCAGAACACAAATTAAGATATTTTTGATGAAATCCAAGAGCTTTCAGAGTCAAAGGTCTTGTGGGTTTGGAAAGACATGAGGGTGGAGCAACTACAAAAAGTAAATGTTTTGGGTGAATCTACCCCAATGTCCTATTGATTTGCTTATAATTGAATGTCAACAATAGATTGTTAGACAAATATTTTTATAGTACAATCTGACCTTTAGGATACTTTTTTTTTTTTTTGAAGCTCAAGAAATTCAAATTTCACCTAAAAATGGATATGCTCAGAAGTCATGTTTTAAATTACAAGACTGTAAGGTGCCAGACTTTCCATTTAATAGGTGAACTTTCCTTTTTGATTTTTTTTTTTTTCTTTTCTGTTGAGTGCCAATTTACTTCTAATGATTTTCTGTCTAAAACTTATTCATCAGCATATGTGAAACATGATATAAAGTGTAGCGCACTAACATATTCTGTTCAGTCTATTTGTGTTGCCTAAAATACATCGCAATGTGTCCCGACAGTAAAAACTCCTGAATTATCCTGGAGCACTGTGATGGAGGAAGTTGAAATGCACTTGCCTTAAAGCTGCTGCTGCTACAGTATTGATGATGGCGCTCTTCACAGCAGTTTCTTCACATCAGAGACGTTCCGTCTGATTTTCTTGCCTATACTGACCTTTTGTAAGTAATCTGTGTGTTAACCCTTAACCTCATGCCATCTTTATTAAAAGACTTGGGAACAAAAAAAGCATGTCTGATCACGTAAACAGGAAAAAAAGCAGAGGTTCAGGATCACTCATGCATTACAGGCGCACACACACACACACATCATGCTCGTACCGAACAACCCCTTCCCACACAGAGTACAAACACTGGTTCAGGAAAGCCGTTCTGCTTTATTACAAAGAAAGGGAGCTTTAAAGGTGGTCAGAAAATACAAGATTGGTCTGTTTTTTCGTACTATGGGTTTTCCCTTTCCTACGAAATGCTTCTATTCAAATAGCTGCAGCTGAAATGTCTCCACCCCCTTTTTTTCGCAATACAGATGTCCTCGCTCGGGCCTTCCGTGTCGCCTTTATTCTTTAAGTTGAATTGGTCTTTAAGTGCACAGGGTAACAAACGTGATTCCCCGTCTGGCAGCTCAACATACTGTTCGCTAATTTTTTTTTGTCTTTTTGCGTAGTTTTTTTTTTTTTGCTTCTACCACATAATGCCATTTTCTGTTCACCTCCTAAAAACGAGGTCAAGCATAGGTACTTCTTCCAAAATAGACGCCATGTATATATATATATAGATACATCTATCTATATATATCATATATATACACATTCATACATACATATCTTTATTCATGTGATGTCAAAAAATTAAAAAAAATGTACACGTTTATTACAAAATCGTAACAAAGACTGAAAAGGGTTCGTATTCATTCTGGAACAATGTTTCTCGGTAAGCTCACAACCGCCTGGTCCACGGGTTGTGCCCAATAACGGTCACTGAAACAGTCTGATTGGGATTTATTGATGCTAATCAGAAAACACCTCACCGGATGAGCAAAAGAAACGGGAACTGAAAGAAAACGGGGAGGGAAAACGAAAAAAAGCACCTCCTTGATGTTAATGACAGGGCCGCGCGTCCTTCCAGCTGACCACGGGAGCGGAGCGAGTTTTCCCACATTAAAAAAAAAAGCAGAAAACAATTTTTGTGTTCTTTTATTACTAAATAGTGCAACAATGAACATTGCATTTTCTCTTGCCCTTGTGTATTCACATGTACTGGATTTGTCTTTGTGTCTGTCCTGTTTGTTAGTGCAGCGCGCTTCGGAAAACAAAGCGCAAACTGCGTTTTCTTCGTTTTTTTTCTCTTGAATACCAATGGATGTGTTTGTGTGCTGTACTGCAACTTCAAAGACTCCAGGCAAACACCAAAAGGGGCTTTCCATCAGAGGAGTAAACAAAACATTGACCCTGCTCGAAATGAAATGGAGGGAGAAGAAGAAAAAAAACAAAAACAAAAAAACGTAAGAGGGGAATTTAAAAACAGAATGAAAATATATAGAAGTTTTGTGTTTGGGCAGCACATAATTTGTAAGGCAGGGCCCCCCCCAGCTCTCAAGGTGGAGACCCCCGCCACCCCCCTCCCCCTCCCGCAGTCCTAGTCCAGAAGTTGAGGAATAAAACCAGGTTTTTGTGGTCAGGCAGGTCGGCTGGCTGTCTGTTGCAGCTGACGGACTCAGCTTCAGAAGGCCTGCTGGGCCGGATTGTAATTGAAGGTGGTTGGCACGTGAGGCCGCTCCTCTAGCTTGTCGTATTCCAGGTGAAACTCCTGAGAGAGCAGAGACAAACACAGCTGATCTTCACTCGAACCATCAGTATAGTGATCACATGACGCTTTTACATGATCAGGGTCGACAGGGAAGCGTGACCGATGGGTCAACGAAGCAGGTGCAGGTCATTAGTATATAGAGCAACTTTTACAACGCACCTGACCTGCTCTCACATTCAGGAATAAACAGAATTGGGTACTTTTAATCAGACATTTAGAGAGCATAAAAACTGCCATTTAATTGAAGCAATATTTATGAAAGATTATTCAACCAAAAAAGTATATAAATAAATACAATTTTAATATATATACACACACATACATCTATAGATACACACCAATGTGCTCATAAATTTACATACCCAAATATGTCAAAAATATTAACAAAATAAGTTTTTTTTTTTTTTGTACTGTCTTGAACAGTTGTTTATATATACACTCCCCAAGAAGAAAAATAACAATCGATAAAAATATGCTTTTTATTTTGTTAAAATTATGAACAAAATTACATATTCTGCAAGGGGTATGTAAACTTATGTGCACAGGCATTTAGAAAATATCTTTTACGTTTTATAATAAATTTCTATGATAAATTTAACATTTTATTTAAAAAAATATATATATATATTATCCATAATACTGACCATAACCTAAAAATCTACATTTTACATTAATAAACACTAATTTAAAGTAATACTTTTCAGTAGTGCTGCACGATCAATCATATCATAATCGGATGTCAGCCTGTGTGATTACATTACAGCAAATGCTGCGATTATATTAAATAAATAAATGTATTGGTGGACGTAGCAAGACATTGATTCTTGTTCACACCAGACGCACATGAAGCGGTGAGCGCGAGTCATTTACATCAATGCAAAGACGTGATTAGACATCCTGCAGCGTGAATTAAGCTTTACACTGCACGCATAAACAAAGCGGAGCGAATTCAGATCAGGAGCAGCGCGCCGATTGTGCTTCATTCTGGCAGCTTGTACTGAAGCAGGCTGTTTCCCAGCGCTCTTCTGAATTGTGATTTACTTGTAATTAGCTGTTGTTAGATTGCACTGTATTCTGTATCTCAGCTGAGGAACACAGATTTCAGCATTATTAGTCATCGGTGTGTGCGCTTTCCTTCATAACCAGCAAGTTGAGTCAAACCACTTAGATATCGCATCGCAATCGCACATTTTTCCCCAAATCGTGCAGCCCTACTTTTCAACATATATTTAGTATAATTTTAGATCATTTATATAAAAACATATACTATAGTCACGACTATAGCGGTCATTCTGCTGCTCCAGGATACTGACCTCAGAAGAAATCACACAATAGCACAAAGCAGATGTTAGTCACTCACTCAAGAGATTAAACCTATCGAGTGTGTGGAGCTGGAGAAAAGAAGTCTCTTTACCTTAGCGACCTTCCTCCAGTTATGACAATCAAAGAAGTAGTATGTTCCTCTCTCATAAGTGTTGGTCTTTAGCGTGGGCTCCATGCCAGGTGCTCTTGTGATCCAAACCCTTTCCTCTTTATGGTACCTCCAGTCCCGGTTGAAGCTGCAAACAACAAAATGCTCCATTTAACCCGTGTTTGGTTATCAGCAATAATGAAGTAATCAGCAGGACGTACAGCTCAACAGCAGCGAGGAGTTGTAAGAGGTCTCCTCCGTTCATGTAGTAGAGGTAAAACAGCAGGTCTTCACCGTATCGTCCCAGTTTTATTGCAGCCAGCTGTTCAGAGCACATTAGGAGGTTAGCAGCCTCCACATATTACAACTTCAAAGAGTTCTTACTGTGTTTATCACCTCACCTTGTCCCTTATGTGAATGTTGGTTAAGTACTCTGAGGGAACATGGAAGTCTAAAAGAACAATTGCATTTATTACTGAAGAGCTCAAATGAGTTGGTCGTCTCTACAGGTTTAGTCAAATGAACTCTTACCAATGTCTTGTGGTCGACATGGAGCTGAAGCCCAGGGAGAAGCAAACTTAGGATACAGATTCCTGCAAAGCCAAATAAAATCAACGTGTGCACAAAAAGAGAACATGGACTAGAAATCAATGTCAGGCGCAGGGAAGGATCTTACTCTGGAGAGTTGAGGTTGAGGCCTAGCGTTGTTAGGTCGCTTCCTAAAGCCAGGTGAACCATCCCAGGGTCTGTCTCAGCTGCCCGGATGAATGTCAGGAGTCCGATCATCCCAAACTGATCTGTCACCATTCCTGAGGGAATGTTTGTTACCTTGCCTACAAAAGATGTGAAGAAATGTCAAGTTTGATTCAGAGTCTTCAATAGATGGCGGTTGCTACACCAGGCAAATTCTAGTCAGGGTTCTTATAGCTTACGAAAACCAGTTTTGTTACTAAAATAAACTTAATATAACTAGTTATAAAATACCTGGAATATATATGTATATATATATATCAAAACATTTTATTTCAGCTATATTTTATTTCATACTTTTATGATGTACAAAGATAACTGGAACTGAAATAAAATAAATAAATAACCTTATGGACTATTGAAAATGACAAAATGAAATTCCTAATACTTTAACCCTCAAAATATCATTTAAAGAAAAATAATACAATTCAATATTCGTAAATACACTTTTAACTGGAAATCCTGCCTGTTGCATTGAACGATCTAAGAACTGGAAGAAAATGCATGCACTGTTGTATTCAGTCATGTTTTCCAGCTCAGGACAGCGGTTTGAGATACAGTGGTGGAGCCTCACCATCAGGCAAAACCTGGATCCCCTTCTTTTGCTGGTTGTTATTCTGTGCTGATGATGTCTTGTCGCCCGGAAACTTGGGTCCATCCGCACTTGAGCTGCCCTTTCCTGAAGAGTTCAAGCTCTGTGGAGACAGCAGAGGCCGCGACAATCAGTTAAAGTTCAATCTATCACAGTCACAGCACTGGACGCCATCACTTTCATTTTAACAGCCATGCATCCTTACCCATCCTGCAGAACAATGACATGTTATTTATGCAATCTCTACTCGAAGCTTATGAAAGAGCGAACTCAGGCTATACTGACTGATTTGCTTTCATCCGTGCTCAATGTCGGGTCCTTGTAGTTGGGTCCGGGCAGAGCTGGGAAGTCTTCGTTGTGAATGGAAAAGTCCTGCGACTGTTCGTTCGACGGCTTTGTGACCATTCCAACTATGGAGAGACACACTTTATTAAAGATTTAAGGGTTACTGTGAGGAAGTAAGAATGAAACCTCTAACCTTGTCATGCATTCCCAGCACACCACTCATTGAAGGAGAAGTGTGCTCAGTCATAAAGGTTTCAGTTTAAGTAATGCGACTGTGTAAAAGGAACTCGTACCATAGGGTGCCCTTCCAGCCAGCGGATTATGCAACGGTGTTGGGTTGCCGTTCCCCTCCCTCCGACTTCTGTCTGCAAGTGCTGGGAATTCTGAGAGGTCTATTCCTGTCACGTTTTCACTCCCATCTGCCAGCATAGCAGAAAGAATAATACGAGTATGAGCACAATTTAAGCGGCATGGTTCCTGACGTGGTGTATCTTCACGAAGAACTCACCTGTCCCGTTGAAGATGTTATTGGATAAGGAGTTCATGCCAAACCCCTGGCTCCGGCCCATCCCAAATCCTGACATACTACAATGACACACATGAGGATTTGACCCTTTTGTTAAGGTCAGTCTTAATCAGTCTTGATTGGCCTTATCTTGGCCTAAGGTGAAAGTTAATTAAAATACACACATATATATGTATTTAAAATTGGGAGAAGCCACTTTTTAACACCATCTTTCATTTCTAAAATAAACAGAAAAGGCACGTATTGATGACAGGAGATTCGGTCGAGTTTAAAATGTTTCAACGGCTTTGTTATACATACACACTTCCTGTTTTCAATCAGACTGAATTCATTCCTATACATCAATCTGAACGTAGTGTTTACATGAACGCTAAATAAAGCGATCGGGTTGATGTGTGTGCTTATATCACATTCATTTGGAAGGAGGCAGAGAGCAGCATTTAGAGAGACATGGACTAAAATGGCACGTTTATGCCTTAAAAATGATATAATAAATGATCTGATTTATTTTGAGCTTAACAAATTACAAATGCATTCTGGGGACACCGGAGACTGCAAAAAGGGTCTTTAAAAAGAGTGAATTTTAAACACTGAACTTAAAAAAAAAAAGAAAAAAAGTTATGTATTGACCTGTATTGTTGCACGCATAATAATAACAGCACAGTTTACTGCAAGGAAAAAAAACTGAACATTTTGAATGCACCAAACAATCGTCCAAAAGTTTGGTAGACCAATAATACAAGGTGGGTAGATCCAAAACAATACAAAACGTATATAGACCAGCACTTATCCAGAACAGTCCAACAAGGCTCATTTCATTTATTACTCATAGATCTTTAAATTGTGCAAAAAAAGTTTTGCATTATAATTGTAATATTGTATCCTACACTGTGTTTTATACATTATAAAAAAATGTTTTCGTTAACATTAATAATATAATCTCTAGTCTCAAGGGAACTAGTTTTCACTAGGCCAACCCTCAGTCCTTACTGTTGAACTGCGGCGGCCAATGAAAGCGCAGAACATAGGAACTCACGGCTTCAGAGGTCACTTTATAATTGGTTTCATTCCCATATCACCGAGCACAATCTGAACACAGTCTGCTAACCCTGTACCGGTCATTTCTTTTTAAATAATAAACCTGTCCTAAAAAGTCTTACCAAAGCAAGTTGTTTGCCACCGCTATCTCTGGTGTAACCATTCTTACCTGTTGATGGTGAATGGCTGGCGTGCTGGCTGCTGCTTGGGCATGCAGATAATGCTGGGAGAGCTGCGGTTAGGGCTGCCCAGGCCCGAGCTGCCCATGCTGTTGGTCCTGCCGCTCATGCCCATACCCTGCCCTACCTGCGAACTCATCATGTTCCTGGTGTTCATAGGCAGGATGCCCCTGCGGGACACCAGCAAGGCCGGGATTTAACAGATCGTGTCGTAAATCAACATAAATCAAGCAGAGGAGATGACGTACCTGTTCGGCGAAGGTGGTGTGTGGAGGGACATTGTTGGGACGCCTGTCGTTGGGGTGCTATGGCTCGGTAATTGAGTGCCTTGTGTTAAACTCCGGTTCAATTGAGGGTTGTTGTTGCTCATGCCCCTTATTGAGAAACCTAGTGCACCTACAAAAGGAGTTGGGAAAGAAACACTGGTCAACTGGTGCATGGTGTTTCTATTAGCATTGCAACCATTTTTCAGCACTATAGGCCGTACTGAAGAATAGCACTTACTTTGCGGACCATACAAACTTGCACCAAGCTGTGACAATTGACTTGACGATGACGGCGAGGGAGATGGCAGCATCTGAAAACCAAGAGAGGTTAGAATTCACAGGCTTTCAAACATTATACGCCAACGAAATAAAAAAACATACATGTATTTACATATTTACACATTACATATCCTGTTTTTGCGAGTTGCTCGTTATGGTTTTACGTCTGCATTTTTTTGATCAAAACAAATATAGTACTATTATTAAAAAATATATAATTATAATATTGAAATTATCTTTTTTCTGAGATGGCAAAGCTACATTTTCTTCATTGTCACGTGATCCTTCAGAAATCATTCTAACAGGCTGATCTGCTCAAACATTTATTATTACAAATCTTGAAAACAGTTACGCTGCTTTACTTTTTTTCCATTGAAATGATGATACAATTTGTTTATTATAGAATGTTTACAAGAACTGTATTTACTTGAATTTTTTTTTGTCATCTTATAAAGGTCTTTACTGACAGTTTGGATCAATTTAATGCATGCTGTATGAAAATAATCTAATCTTTTGAACAGTAGTGTATACAGTAGTCAACATTTTAAAACGGATCTAAAAAAAGTTCATTAGAAGAAAGGTTTTAATTCAATTTCAAATGTTGCTTACTGTTTTCCCTCTCTCAATTTCACATACTGCCAACTGAAAGATGCTTTTTGTTGAGCTAATGCAACATAATGGAGAACAAATGACGTACGTTAGATGTGTATTTACTTCATTTAGAATGACAGGAAATGGAGTTGTCACAACTACACCTCAGTTCTCCTCATAAAATGGCTAAAGTGTAGAATTTCCACACACACACAATCAACATCTATAATTAGGTCATAATTTGTTTCCACCATAACATTTGGACATGCTCCCAACTTCAAAAAGGATGACTTTATGCTGGTGCTCACTCATATGACCATTCAGACTTGACTTCACTTGGACGCAAAAACAGTCTCAGTAATGTATTTAGCAGAAATGTTCAGAATCATACATGTTTATGAAGTTATAGATTATAGACTGGAGTCACTTACTAACCCAGTTTCACAGATAAGACTCAAGACTATTCATAAACTAAATGTAAATCCGAGCTGTTTCAACTCTAAGGAACTTCTCAAAACATGTCACACCAGTAAGGCATGTTTATGAAAATTAATTAAATGTCCCAATCAAACTATGGCCTAATCCTGGTTTAGGCTAATTAAATAAGGCCTGTCTATGAATTCGGGCCTTAGATTATTGTGTTTACTATTATGGTAAAAAAAAAAAAAACTTATTTTGACAACTGTGTTAAAAATGTTTTAAAGAACATTTTAAAATCTATTTTTTTATACTAATACACTACCAGTCCAAAAAGTTGGAACATTCTCATCAAGCCTACATGTATTTGATCCAAGATATAGCAGATTTTTTTATTTCAATATTTTACTACTCAAATAACTGCTTTCTTTTTTAAAGAATAGAGAGAATATATATCTAAAATATTAATTTAATCCAGTGACTTCAACGCTGAATTTTTAGGATCACTGCTCCAGTCATATGATCCTTCAGAAATCATTCTAATACTCTGATTAGCTGCTCAAAAATCAGCTGTCATCATAACGTTGAAAACAATCAAGTAATTTAAACTGATATCAAAATGATTTCTGAAGGATCATGTGACACTGGAGTAAAGATGCTGAAAATTCAGCTCTCTGGAATAAATAACATTTGAAAATAAATCCAAATAAAAAGCAGCTATTTAAACAGTACAAATATTTCACAGTTGTACTGCTTTTGCTGTATTTCGGATTAAATAAATGCAGGTTTGGGAAGCAAGAGAGTGCTCTTTTTGTTGGTCAGGTCAGTAAAGATGTTGACAGTGCAAGTGAAATATACAATACTTGCATATTTCATCCTCTCAGCTAAAGGATTTGACACAATGCACATAACCATGAGAATGAACTATTATTGACATACGTCTTTCTCCGATCGATGCGGGAACATTGACGGCTGGCCATAGTATATGCTCTCATCGGTGTAGTCACTTTCGACCCCCTCCCCAAACTTCTTTCTCTGTGCACTGAACATTCCGTTTGTCACCTACAGAAGAGAAGAGAAGACACGGTCAGAACCAAGACATCTCCTGCAGGTCTAGTGGACAGATCATTTACAGGAGCTTCTCCAGCACAACTGAGAACTTGTAATAAATAATGAATTAGCACTGCAGAGCCAGACCCAGGGCTGTGTGTTGATTGAAGCACGTTATAAACAGAAACAGGGTGTTTTTTCGAGCAAATCACAGCATCAGGAGGCGTTAAGGTGAACTCACATGTAGTTCAGTGTAATGCTGTGAGGACATTTCCAGCGATTATGGCGCTACGCTGGGAAATAAATGATTTATTCAGCTGCCCAAAATAAAGCAGATAATCGCAGTATGGTTGGAAAACAAATAAACAACACTTTCCAAACTGACACCTGACAACAAACACAGAAACTGCTTAAATCAGCAGGTAAATCCATCAAAAGCATCAATTACTAGCCGGATACCTTAAGCTTTAACCCGTTTCCATACACAGCAACATTATAAATCACATTAAAGCCGAGTCCTGCGTGTTGTGGTGTCGAGCACAGTCACAGAGACACATGAAGCAGATTAATATCGGCATGTCGCGGAGTTTTCTTGTGTCTGTGAGCTAGTTAGCTGTCTCGTTAGCTGTTAAGCCGCTAACTACAAATAAGACATTTTCGGCTTAAATACAGATTTAAATGGAAACCAAAACACCCTGGACCACTTTATCTGTATTACTCGTGGTGATTAAAGTGTATATCAGCTGTATAGACGGGTATAATGCATGTCTCTGTGTGGTTAAATGGTTTAGGCCTGTGTCTGTTTTTGTTAGCGCTAAACGCTAGTCGGCTAACTCTGGCCTCGAACAAAAACAGAAACCAGTAAAGCCGTGCAAACGTGTCTATGCATTCATTCAGCTGCTAAATATCTGCTTGGATATGCGCACAAAGCTGCAAATGTTCATTTGGCCCTGTATATGCGATGCAAACCCTGCTGTGCAATGTATTTTTTGGTGAAAAAGGAATTGACTAACCGCATTAATTTACCCTCTCCTCGCAGATCCAAGATGGCTGTGTATCCTACAAGCGAGAATGCTGGGGGAATAGCCTTTACCCTCTGACCCCTTGACCTTCAGTTTATTTCATACCAGACTGAAAATTCTGCTGGACACCGTCTGCTTGATATTAGACGCTCTGCAGGTCACTAGTGAGATTTGTATTAGGATGACCAGATGAAACAGAAAGACTGTAGTCATTTTGTTTTATACCTGAAACATCATGAACACACAGTTTCCTTTGCTGGCTAATTTTGTAATCTTTCATTTGACAACCTCTGTTTAGATGATCTTTTAGAATATTTATAATGTATATTCTACATCTGCAGCCAAATTCAGGTAACACTTCATAGCTTGAGCTTTCTGACAGAAAGGGTGGTAAAGATTAAGAGCAAACGGTCTGTTTCGGATCAGCATCTTGCAATTCTTGAATAAAGTATATTTATAAAGAGATTATCGTTAAAATGTGCAAACCCTAGATCACATTAACTTAAATAATGTTTACTTAAGATTTCCATTTAATAAATCCAAAGCCACTTGCTTACTATGAAAATATAGTCAAAATACCTTATAATGCTATTTTTATTTCATAATGTTTTGTAAAATGTGATTTTATGTAACAACATAAATCTAGCGTGAACTATATTTATAGTTTGCAGGAAAAAAGACTCACAAATACATTCCATTCAGCAAAACTGCAACTGATTTAAGCTATTTATAGCTTGACGTTTTGGTTCTGTGTAGATGAATCATAATTTAGATGGAAACGTGATTTCTCTCATCGTCTGAACTTTATTTCATGATCAAGTTTGTTCTGCTGAGCTCGCTGTTAAATGATGAGGCAAGCAAAACCTGTAGGACTGAAACTCTACACTACATTTCACATTGGCGGCCAAGTGCAGGTGAAGGAATCCTATATTTGTGCAGGAATGCTTACTGATTGTCTAATGATGGCTGTTTTTTTTTAAATGTATATTTAAATATGTTTCTATCAACCACTTAGAACAGCCTAAAAGAAGTGGTTAAATAGTCCTTGGAGAATTATGTTGAAAGTTTACATATTAAATCACATTTAGTTGCGATCTTTTAACTGGCGTAATCCCATTTCTCACTTTCTCTCTGTTCCCTCCACTGTGAAGTGGTACTCAGGCTTTTCAGACAGCACTTGAGGGTTCTCCATCATAGTCTAAATCACTGCAGACCATTGATAGGCCACTAAATAGCTAAGCCTTGAGTTATGGGAGGAATGACTGGGAGTGCAGTATCATCCAATGTTGCATTTAGTCACAGTGATCTATTACTTCTGGATTAAGGATCAGCATACATTTTTGATAGGGAGGAAAACTATATCTTAAGTGTAGAAAACACTCTTGGGCAAGTCTGGACTGATCTCAGATGTGAATACATTACATGTTAATCAATTAATTAATAGTAAAAAGCTCAATTACATAAAGCTCTTTTTTATCTTTTAATTTAATAAAAATACATTCAAATAGATTTCATACATACAGTGCCTTTTATAACAAGTTTTTCATTTAATATTTTTGATTTTATTTTTTTGTCTCATTTATTATACACTTTTTATTCATTTAGTTTGTTCTGGCATATGTCTATATAATAAGATAAATATATATATAATTCAGAAATTGCATATAATAGTTTTATACTATATTTTTGATTTCCTATCGCTATGTACTCTTAAACTTTCTAAAACCAAATACTGTGGTATGCCATGTGATATCGACAGCCTCTGGTTGTCCATAACTGGGCCAGTCTTATCTTTGGGGTGGTGCACTCAAGTGGTCTCTGTTCTGTAGAGGGTCCTGGCTGAGATAAGCGCTGAAATAGAAGGTCTCAGATGACCCTCAAATTCCTTAATCGCACGATAACTTTAGGCTTCTCACAGCCCCTGGTCAGCTCCACCTTCAAGCACTGGAAGAAATCATTTATCCAGAATGGGGAGGAGCGTGTGGGATGTCATCCCTGGTGCTCTCTGCAACTGGCAGGGCAGAGGTGTCAGCAGAACACAGGAGCTTGAAACACCACACAGCCGCCCATTGTCTCATACCTTGTGACAAAAAAGCTTGATGGTAAATGAAGATCTACGTTTTCAGCAACCTGGTAAGACGGAAGGAACGTTACAGTTTTTATCATGTATTGTTATTGTTCTATTCATAGCCTACGCTTTAAAAAAATATGGGTTCTTTGTTCCGTGAAGAACCTTCTGCATCCATGGAATCTTTCAATTCCACTAAAAGTTCTTTATAGTAGAAAAAAAAGTTCTTTCGATTTTTATGTTCTTCACACTAAGAAAACAAAGGTTCTGTTAAAAACTGGTCGCTGGAAAGTTCTTTAGAGGACCAAAATAATTTTTTTATTAATGGGATTGCTGTGAAAACCTCCTGAGGAGTCTTTATTTTTAACAGTGTAGATGTCTGATGCCATAGAAGAACCATTTTTGGTTCCACAAAGATCCATTCAGTCAAAGGTCCTTTAAAGAACCAGCTCCAAGTTCTTCAGATGTTAAAGGTTCTTTATGGAACCATTTAGACAAAAAAGGTTCTTCTATGGCTTTTTTAAGACTGTACCCTTATTTTGTTTCTGAAGATACCATGAATGTGGACCGAGAAGATGGGAAATGTTGTGCGGGGTGCTGTCGCCTTCGTGCCTTCCGAGAGATGTCAACGTTTCTTAGTAGGCGACTTGAAGGAGATGCCCCTTGATCGTACTCTAGACCTGAGTAGCCGGCAATTACGCCGTCTTCCACTCAGAGCTTCTGCCTTTCAAGAACTGGTCAAACTCTACCTGAGCGACAACCACCTGAGCAACCTGCCGCCAGAATTGCGAAACCTGCAGAAGCTCCAGCTTCTAGCCTTAGACTTCAACTGTTTCGAGGAGCTTCCTCTGGTCGTTTGCAGCCTCGTTCAGCTAAACATCCTCTATCTCGGTAATAACCGCCTGTACAGTTTGCCAAAGGAACTGGGGCAACTCACCGAGCTTAAAACCCTGTGGCTGGAGACCAACTGCTTCACCAAGTTCCCTCGAGTAATATGTGAGCTTCCCAACATCAAGACCCTCCATCTGGGATACAACCAGCTACGTAGCTTACCGACCGAGCTTGAGCAACTGGAGGAGCTACGCAGCATTTGGCTCGCGGGAAACTTGCTAAACGATTTCCCTCCCGTGCTGCTGAAGATGCACTATTTGGAGGTGATCGATGTGGACCGCAACCGCATTTGCCAGTTTCCCTCACTCACCTGCCTGAGAGGCCTAAAGCTTGTCATCTATGACCACAATCCCTGCGTTAATGCGCCAGCAGTGGCTGAAGGTGTGAGACGAGTAGGCCGCTGGGCAGACAGCTCTGATGATGAGGAGGATGAAGGTGATGGAAAAGTTGCTAAAACAGGTGTGAAGGCACAGGCATCATTGGAAGAAAATGAATGAAGAAGAAGTTTGTGACGAAATACTGAGGCCAGGCTGTTTCATATATATATATATATATATATTGTTTTGTAGATTTTCGAAGTAGAATAGAAATTAGTTAAATATAAATAAATATAAATATATTATTATAGTGGTGTCAAGCGATTAATCGCATCCAAAATAAACGTTTTTGTTTCCAAAATATGTGTGTGTGTGCTGTGTATATTTATTATGTGTATATAAATGCAAACACATGCAATAAATATGCAAAAAATATGTTATGGTTATATATTTTTATATTTTACAGTGCAGTAGCCAGTACAAACATCACAGGGGATTTATAACTATCACATGTTTCTCTAGATACTGTTACATGCTGCACCATAACTTCAAACCAATTATAATTAAAGCCTGTCTTCTGAGAAATACGGAGAATATTGCTATAAATAGTAGCAACTCCACCTCCTCAGCCTTTCAGACGTGGCTCATTTTTATAGCCGTAATCCTGGGGTGTAGACTCATTTAAAGTAATATATAGACATATTATCAAAATGTATACATTATATGTTTGTATTTATATATATATATATATATATAATACATATACACAGTACACAATTAATGTGATTGTAATGTAATTATCGCGATTTGGTTTGGCAGCACTAATAATCAATGACATTCATAAACAATTGTATATTAGAACGGACATGTTAATATTGAAGAATTCTAATATGAAATATTTATAGTAATTTACAAGTCATTTATTTCTGCCTATTTGTAACACAGATGTTTATGTAATTAAAGGGAACCGAAGTTAAAGTGCCTTGATTCTTTCTTGCTTTCTTATTGTGAAATTATTTATCATACTCCATGAAATCACAACACACGATATTTCTTCAGAAAGTATTTCAGATCTCTGTCAGGGATTTGTTAATTCAACCAAATTTCCATGTCCGTTCAGTGAATCTGTTAAGAGAGGTTGGCCGTGTCAGTGATAAATGGTGAAATTCTAACAATATTCCCCTGTTCATAAATAATGCAGGTTTCCTGTAGCAGATTTGGGTCTCCATTTTGATGTAAGACTCTTAATAGTTTTTAATAATACTCTACTGCTCCTGCTTTGTAATATGAAGTCCTGCAGGACGCAGTTCACTGGATTCACAGCTTCAAAATGTGTTAACTAGTATAGGACAAATAATAAGCAATCAAAAACTGTGTAAATTGCTGGCATCAGAATCAGTGCCACAGTCCCAAGATCAAGTGTGGGAGGTGTTAATATTTTGATATGACATTTTCAGGCTTGTGAATTAAAGATATACATTAAATGACCACAAAACCAGTCATAAGTGTTCATTTTTGACCCCTATTTTTGAATATGTCACCTGTAAGCCCCATAAATAAGCTTTCCATTAATCTGTGTCTTGTTAGGATTGAGATATTTGCAAATCTGGATTGGTCTGCAAATAAATCAAAACACAAAAATCGCCTTGTGTTTAGCAATGCATATAATTACTTATGTTTTTAATTGATATATTTACGGTTGGTAATTCATGGAACATGATCTTTACTTAATATCCTAATGATGTTTGGCTTAAAAGATAGAATAGATAATTTTGTAAAACACAGATAAATAATAGTCAAAATAATTTGCATATATTCCGCAAACTATAATACTGATTATAATAGTAATTGAAAACAAAAAGGTAAAAAGATCAAAAAATGATTATTTTTACTACAAGCATAATAATAATAGTATAAAACAAGGTTTTTTTTTTAATATATAAAAGACCAAATCAAATAACTGAAATATAATAATAGTAACGTGTATAATAAATATATAATAATTATTAGCATTGTTATTATTATTAAGAAACAAATAGGATACGACTACGCTGTTTTTTGAAGTGCACAACATTACAAAGTCCTTATTTTCCTTCAAATACATTTGATTCTGCAACAATAACAAAAACACGAACACGTTCCACATTTCATTCCAGCATTTCTAGGAATATATGGAGTGCATTTGTTTGTTTTAAGAACTTTTATTCTGAAGGACAAGAGGTGCATCCGCCATTTGGAGAGCTCCTGGATCCTCTCCCGGATCAGTCAGAGCGCAGCCGGACACCGGAGCTCCGCGATCGGCCGCGATGGGGAAGAAGACTCGCTCAGGCACCGGTAGGAGAACTATTTTACAGCTCTCCCCGCCTGGACCGAACCGTGGCGCCACGGCAGCGGCTCGAGAGGACGGGGTCGGGTCGGGTTCTGAAGGTAGGCGAGAGAGACGTGTCTGTAGAAGCAGAACCCCCGAACCATCTTAAGAGGAGCACGCGCTGCTGTACAGAGTCCAGAACCAGTTCGTTCGAGAACTTAAGGAGCGTCTG
>JAUMHI010000032.1:1586202-1599826 GCA_032359435.1 Enteromius unitaeniatus
AAATACATATATATAAAAAAGATATTTTCAATTACTTATTTAAAAATTATCCATATACATACACGCATACAAATCTAAATGATAAATCATATATTTATAATTTATATATTTATAATTAGAAATTCTGTTCAGCGATTATTATACACAGGCAACTGAAATGCTGTAAACCACATAATTTAGAAACTTGCAACGACAGCTTCTAAGGGATGTCAAAGCAGCGCCGTAACCCTGATAAACGTCCATGAGAAAAGCTTTAAACGACTCAAGTGAGGAAACGTGGTGTCTTTGAAGTAATTGAATGGAAGCTAGTCTCAGCAGCGCAGTGGCATGGAATGATCCATGTGGCATACATATGTCTGCACGCGCACAGATTGACCTCAGGCTTCCAGTCAGGGGTGAACACTACTCTCATCTAGGTCATCTACAATACCAATGAGTGTTTGTGTGAGTCACACTCATGCCTGATAGACTCTGTGCATTTCAGCATAATCCTGACATAAGAAGAAGAAACAACAGCATACAGACTGATCATCTCTGATAACATTAGGAGTGAATGTAAGGACCAGGTCACATACCATTTGGTGGGTCACGCCTTTTCTCTGCAAAAACAAAAATTAACATTGTTAAAATATAGAGGCCGAATTTAAAGACTAGCGAGGTCAGTAACAGAGGGACAGAGCCGGCAGGTCACCCAGTGAAAAAGGGAATGGTTAAATTACGTTAGTCTTGGAAAGGTTAGGGAAGAAGATGATAAACGGAGGTGCCTTGAGCTCGTCCATAAATCAATGCTTTTATTCAGGGTTTACCAATTGCATATATGCATACTGATAATATTCTTATAACCTTGATCTTAAAGGTAAAGTGTTTTTCTATTCTGATTCTGAACAAATATTAAAATACTATATATTTCAATGACAGTTGCTCAGCAATTTCACTTTTTTAAAAGATATAGTCAAACTATAAACTGATATATATATATATATATATATGTGTGTGTGTGTGTGTGTGTGTGTGTTAGGCTTGGGCGGTAATACAGTATTATGGTGTACATTTCTAAAAATATCAGTTTCAATACCGTCATACTGAATAGAGGTTTTTTTCCCATTGAAATAGATATTTTCAGTAACATTATTCATGTTTTACTGTACTTTTGATCACTTTAATGCATCCTTTCTTTCGTTAAAAAAAAAAAAAAAAGGGTGTGTGTGAATGAACTACTCACCAGCAGTATTTACTATAATATAATGAAAAAAAAAAAATTTAATTCCATCTGCTGCCACTGATAGCAACAAATTCCACACTTCACCTTTAACAACAAGAAGTTAACAGAATCATTCACTGAAACATGTTTGTGTGAAATTGGAGCACATTAAAGGTAAAGACAGGGCAGGCCAGGCAGACACAGGAGGCGTATAAGGCACCAGGGCCTCTTTAAAAATCAGTTAGTGCAGAGAGAAGCCTAAACTTCAAAGCCCAGCATGCAAAACAGAGCAGGAAGTACTGGAACCCAGCCAGGAAGTGAGGAGAGAGACTGCTGCGTTTACAAGAGGGATATGAGGAGAAAAGGCCCACTGTGAAGGTTTTACCACACACCCTACGGAGAGAAAACCAGCACACTTGCTACACTACGACAGATTACAACTACAGACCGAGAGGAACAGGAGGAAAGATGGAGAGAAAACTGCAAAAGAGCCGCCAGCAGCAGGAAATAACAGGTTAACAAGACAATGTGAGCATGTTGAAGGAAAAGTTCACCCAAACATGTCAAACTCATCCGCATGTCATCACAAACTCATATGACTTGATTTGAGATATTTTGAGTTACGTGCTGGTCGCTCTTTTCCATGAAATCACGAATGAATGAAAAAAAAGCTTTGACTTTATTTTGCTGAATCCAAAAACTGAATCAGCCTGGTCTGCTCCTCGCACAGAAACCATTACAAAATCAAGTCATTTTTTTTAAAAATTTGTTTTAGATATTGCTATATAAAAATTGCATCTATATTAATTGTAATAAAATAAAAATATATTTTTTAATTTTTTTTTTTACATTTTATTATTTTTTCCCCCAAATCAGAATCCAATGCTTTTTTCACAGTAACATGTTTATTTTGTTTGATGGTGTTAGAGATCAACCGATAGAGGACTTTACCAATACTGATAGCTAAGTTGGACCAACTGACCAGCAAAAAAATCCAATTTGAATAAAAATATTAAATCTCACTGATACGTTCATCAAATTTAGTTCATTTAGTCTTCAGTGGAAACACATATGTAATCTGGGGCAGCTCTTAAAGTGACAGCAGTTTAATATTCATGCTGTCTGTCATTAAAAGAGTGAAAATCACCCACTGCACACCAAAAAAAAGGAAGTCATATGGATTAGCTTCGGAACAACATATGGATGACTAAATGAAAAACGCCATGATTTGAATTTTTCGGTGAACTGTCATCCCTTCAAAAGGAAAGGAAAGTAACTAAAAGCAGCACATTTACCCGTTTTCCTCTGTCGTCTGTTGAGCAGTTCGTTGAGTGCACTCCGAAATCGCTTGGCTTCCTCTTCACTGGCAAAGTTGAGGCCCATCTGACAAGACTAAAGAGCAAAACACGCCATATGACCAAAAAAGCCCGATCACATCCTCACTAATGCTAAAAGCAGTTTTACAAGGACGTCAAGAAAGCGACCAGCCAAACAAACTTTTCCACAGAACATCTCTGAAATTTTAAGGAAAAAAAAAAAAGCAACAAAACTCACATCTCCGGCGAAAGTAACAAAATAGGCTCTCGAACTACTAATGGTGAAATTATTGTAGAGCTCCTGCTCAAACTTTGTTTTTCCATCCTGCAAAAATGAGACACAAGATATTTGAAATATTTAGGTCTCAGATCTGATATCTCTGCTGTTTATTTGATCTCCGAGACCTCACCTTGATATCAAAGACACGGATAAAATAAGACCTCTGGGGGTTGTCTTTCACCAAACAGGCCACGCCACAGCACCTCTTGAACCAGGACGAGCCCCTGTCCGCCCCGTACACCTGGACCACTGCTGAGCACAATGTCTGCAAAAAACAAAAACACGGTAAATATATACAAAAAGTTAAAGTAGTATGGAATAGGGTTATAGGTGAAGGGAGGGCTTTATTGTCCCAATAAGGTGGCATTTATTTAACAATTTGAATTAAAAAGAAAATTCATACTGTTTTATAATGTACTATAATAGTGAGGTGCATATATTTGCAGTTAGTAGTACAAATAGCAGGACATCCTGGTATTTTAACAGTGCAAATAGAATCTAAAACCATTTGCACGTAGTGTAAATAGCATATATCGTGTGGAAAATATATTTTTTACTTAATGTAAATAGTACGTAATTGCTATTTACACTCAGTATATAAACAGCATCTATTGCTATATGCACTTCTAGAGATATTTACACAAAGAGCAAATAGCAAATGAAATGAAAATTGTGCTGAAACCGTCTTCTCCCTCAGACCATGCAAGATGAAGATGAATTTGTTTCTTCATCAGAACAGTTTGGAGAAAGTCCTTCTGACGGCACCCATTTAATTGCAGAGGATTCATTGATGAGCAAGTGATTTAGCCCACTGATAAGATTTTTCTAAATCTGTTCTGGTGAAGAAACAAGCTCATCTACAACTTGTTTTCATTTTGGATGAATTATTCCTGATCTATCAAACGGATTCAAACAAATATTTAAAAAGTCCGAAATACAGTGCACCAAAACTGGCACACTATGAAATTATTCTCATCACCTGCATTTTAAATATCACAGCTGCATTTTGGAAAGAACTGCCTTTTAAAATCATACAGACACTGCAAACGTCCAAAAATCCAGCAGAGAAATCAGTGTATGAATACTGCATGATGTTGCCTGCGGCACCCACCGGCCACTGCAGATATCAAATACTGCTGTAATTTAGACTGCAGCCAAGTACTCGGAGACACACTTGATGGGGCATTTTATCCTCTCTCTCCATAGGGACCCTTACTCGAAGAGTGTCTGCGTTCCATGCACATGACTGAAAGCAGCATTTCCAACACTTTTTCAGGACACGGGTTACCGAAAGGAAAAATAGGCCAGTGTCTTGGCAATACTGTCACAGGGAGGACAGCCAACATCTCACAGAAGATGAAATATTTTCCATAGACAAGTAACACACATTCACACACACAGACTAATGCTGAGCAATCACAGGAGACCAAAGAAACCCTGTCCTGTGGTTTCACGCACACTTTAGATAGGAACTACCAAAGCCATTCAGACACAACAGAGTTTAATCAAAGTCTCTGACCAGTACAGACCTATAGCTTTTTCAAGAAGCAATCATTTAAGAACACACTTGTCAGCAGGATCGCAACAACACTGAATAATTAAAGAAATATACCAATTAAACAGTCTCTAATCATTTGATTAACATAAAACAGATTTACCAATGATCCACTGAAGTGAGCAAATGTGCATGTAAAACAAAAATTACTTTAACTTATCCCTGATGGTTCAAAAACTTATTTTACAAGCGTTTCAATAAGTAATAATGATATATATATATATATATATATATATATATATATATATATATATAAATAAACTTATTTAGTAAATAATTTAAATATAATAAAAAAATAATAATTCAGTAATTTAATTGGATTAATTAATTGAAAAAAAAATCTTGATTCTTAGATTAATAAAACTGAAAAGTATTCAGATTAAAATAAATGCTCCATAGGTTAAAATACTATAAAGTCAAACTTTTAGCAGATATTTAAAAGTAACTGGATTAACTGAATAAATGTTTCTCAAAAGCATTCTTATTCACTGCTTCAAATTAATAATTCATTAATTGGAATTTAAAAAAATGACAATTTATCAACTGATATTTGAAGAAACAAGGTAATTATTATTATTAAATGATTATTGATCAGATTCTTTTCTTTTTTAACTTCACTGATGACCAAATTATAGAAAATCTAAACTTAATAAACTAACTTTTAATTAGTTGAATTACAGATGATTAATCATCTAAAGAAATAAGCATTGAATAAGTCTATTCAAGTGAACTTTTGAGGATGATCAATCATTTATTCAAGTCTAACAACAGCATGTGCAAATATTTAACAAAATACATGTAAAAAACCTTTATTGAGAGATAAAGAGAGTTCCAGTGAACGACTGCACTCACTGCCATCCTGCCACGTCAGTAACAGCAGCATCAATGAAACAAGACTTCCCTTCATTTCTTCTGATGAAAAACTGCTTCCTCACGCTCTAGACTGCGCTCAGCACTTGAACACGAGCGCTCGTTTAGTCTTGGTGGGCCGAGTGATTCAAGGACATCTCCAAACCTCGAGTTCAGCAAGTTCAAGAAAGAGTGGTGTTTCTGTATGATAAACACCACACACACTGATATGTAAACCTATATGCCCGATCGATCGGCTGGGTTTGATCGCACTCAACAAACAGCGAACGTAATATCCACAAGAGGCTACCGGCGGATATTCACCAGGTTTAACTGCATCCGTGCAGCATTCCTGCCTTTGACATTAAAGATGTACGTTTCACAGGGATCGTGACTTTGGTTCGGTTTGCTTGGAAACCTGATTCTGGATCAGTACTGGCTCAGCAGCTCTATTCATTAGAGCTCAAATCTCCATGGAAAGGAGGCAGATCAGTTCACTTCCTGTCCTCAAAGACTGCTGATCACACGCAGCCTCTATCTTTCCCCTTCTCTCACTATTGTGTGATTTGGACACCATCCACCCTCGGTTTTTCGGTGCTGGTTCGGGACACAGTGATGAATGAACCCATGACTGCTGGATCTTGGCCCCAAACGACGCGTCTCATATTTAGTCATTCCCTGTGAAAGCCCACTTTATGGCCGGGCTCTTGGCTGCCATTCCTGGACCGACACCGCTCTCGCTCATGCCGCTTCCACCTAGACATGGACGAGCAACTTAAGTAGGTCTGATGGGAAAGAATGCCATATTTGTGAGTCGGATTTCATGCAAAATACATAAATGAAACACTTATTGCTCCCATCCATTAAAAACCTCTGACTGGAGCTCAACTTCCAAGTCAGATTGTTTCTGAAAATTTAAAACCTATTAAGATCCAAGTGCATGACATGCTTAAAAATGCGACGAATGTGCCTTTTTTTTCCCCAAACAAATGCTTCCTTGTAGGGCAGGGGACAGAAAATTTCCACCAAGAACAAACAAGGTATTTTTCTTTCCCTCGAAACATACATTTGGACACTTAACTATTTGGAAATCAGTTTTAAAACTCGATTGCTTTTGTTTAAGTATGTTTAAGGTGCTTTTTTTGGTTTTTACGTTTACAAAGAAGACCTAGAAGAAGTGTAGCTCATCACTTTTAATTTGAGCACATCCACTAACACTCCATAACCAAAACATCCAGCGTATGATCTAGATTAAATATCCACAGAAGTGTTATATATTTCACGCAGTTGTGTACTTTATCTCAGAAGTTCTGTAGGATTTGCGCAAAATGCGCAAGTGGTACTTATTTACTGTGCATTTCCATGATTACATTCTCCACAATCCCAAAAAACGTAGATGCATACAAACCGAGGCAAGAAGATATTGGAGCAGTCAATGAAATAAAGCGAGAAAAATACCGGCGTGGCGTTACTCGGACTGGAAAGAGACTCTGCTCTCACCAATATATATTATCCACTGTGAAAAAACAGATATAAATGAGATCATCTGTGAGCATGATTTGTGAAAACGACGTATCCCAGTGTTCCTCGCGCATCCAACTTCGCTTACTGTTCGTAAAAAATGCGCCCCCTAGTGGTGAAACCTTACATACTGTGCCTTTAAGTATGCAAATGAAGACTGGTGCATGAAGAAGCTTCCAAATACTCCAACTATTAGTACACCAGACAAGACAAGCAAACATAACGAGTGTAAATATCTTCACTTACGACAATACAGCTATATTAGATCAGGGCTGTATATACTCTATGTATATATACACTACTAGCCTTTTTAATGCAAATGTGATGTTTTCTATCAACTGCTGCATGTTCTTAAATATACTACAAGCAGAAATGGAGAGCTACCCCAAATCAAGTTCCAGACAGAATAATGGATAGCTGGAAGTGTAGACAGAGGACATGTGAGGATTATCTACATAGACAGCATCTCTGAGCATCTTCTGCACGTGCATCCTTCAGATGATGCTGTCTTCTTAGGCTCCAAGCAGGCCTGTTGCAGTTTACCCTCAAACATATCCTTCCACAACATCTCAGGAGTCTGAACAGCGAGGGGGATGCTGAGGGACATCAGGACGCGTTAAAAAACACTGTCCTTTTATGAAAAGCAACATGGTTTGCATCTGAACTTGCGGTTGAAGGACTACAGAGTAAACACAACTTACGAGGCATTTCCTGCCCAGGTAGCTGAACAGACAGTCGTTCTCCTGCGGGGTCAGGAGCAGAGAGCCCACGTTAGCCGCCCTCCTCTGGGGCGGGTGGCCGCTCATGGCGTCGCGGGAGGCGGATGAAGTTCAGCGTTCGTCTCGTATCAGATTCAGATTATTTTCTGTCACAGATCAACATGGCCTCATCCCGTTAGGAACTCCTCATGCGAGCAGAGCCGATGCAGCGTGTCCTCACTCCGGGGCCGCTGCAGACGCTCTCCTGTGGGGTATTTATTCTTTAATTCGTCCACTTTTGACAGACTGCATTATATAAACTTTCATTCCGAACTCCTAAAGCAATAACGATCCTTCAATCCAACATGGCAGCAGGACGGTAGAGTTCAAGGCGCGGGTTGGGAAAGGGGGGACTGGAATTTGCTTTGGGGGCCAGGTTAGCGTTTTAGCACACACCTACTCCTTTGTTGTAATTTAGCTATATATATACCCACAGTTTGAATCACATAAAGCGAGTGTGTGTATCTAAATGCGAGTGACTAGCAATTCAGAAAGTGGTACGTAATAATAACCCCCCCCTGTAGTTTTTCGGGATGGACTATCCCTGTTTTCCCGTGCCTCTTGCAGAATGCGGACGGGATGCGCACGGGATGGGCGGGGCCTCTGGAGAAGGGGGTGGGGCGTCGCGCCGTCATTGATAGAAATACATTTAAACAGTATTTGACGGATATAATGCTCTTT
The DNA here is from genome assembly GCA_032359435.1 of Enteromius unitaeniatus. Taxonomy (NCBI): domain Eukaryota; kingdom Metazoa; phylum Chordata; class Actinopteri; order Cypriniformes; family Cyprinidae; genus Enteromius; species Enteromius unitaeniatus. Next base: position 1,594,364 of record JAUMHI010000032.1, read on the forward strand.
TTTCAGGAAAGTATGCTTTATAAATTGCTAATTCAGCCTTCTAAATGATAAAAATATATAGTTTATCTATAACATTGTATGCAGCTCCCATAGCAACGTTTTATTAAAGGGAATATTTTCCAGTGGAAGGATACCACATATAATTTTACAATTGTATTTATATATATTAGTATTTAAGTGACAATGATTTTGAAATCAATTCTAAAATTAATTATTATAAAACAGACAATGACATTTAAATAAACATATATATATATATATATCATTAAATAATTAAATATTTATTTTTATTGATTTTTGGAATTTATTAAAATATAAGAATATTAAAATTAGGGTTTGTGATAATCTAAAAAATATTTTAAAAATTTTATAAAATAATTTATTCACACACTACTCTATTTATGCAGACACATATCTCATTATAATATATGCGTAACTGAAATAGGCCTACTGATATGCTATATCTGATGCTTTTGATATCTATACATAAGTGTATATGTGTGTGCAATAATGCATTATTTAAGAAAACTGGCGAGCATGTGATTTCGATTATGCAATACTTTAACAGCCACAGAATCTGTATTTATCTACTGTGGGATGATATATACTTTCGGGTTTCCTTGAGCATTTGTATAAGTAAATAAACCTCAGCACCAAATCCTGGAAGCTGAGCCAACCTGAGATGTTTAAAAGGTGAAAGTCTGGCTTTCCTCAGTCCAGACTATAAACTATAATTTGAACATGTTTGCCACTAATCAAAACCACTGTATTTGGAGGATAACGCTGATCACACAGTCGGCGTATCTGTGTGGCTGCTGCACGTTTAGACAGTCTTTTCTCATGAGATAATGATTACTTCAGTTTTCCATGAGGATTCAGCACTTTCTACACTGTTATTACACAACAAAAAACTTCACTTTGCAAATACCCAGTCATTTTAGTGTAATTAGAAGCGCTATCACTTTAACCCAGAACCAAAAACTTCACTCGTGTGTATGGAGCATCAGACAACTTAAGATTATTGTTATTAAATCAGCTTTTCACAGCTGTCGTCCAGTCTTACATAACAGCATCAGGGACGGAGTTCACCTTGTTCTTCCCTACTGATGAACAAATGAAGAAAGGAGAGGCAAAAAAGAGACAGATGGAGGATGGTGTTTGAGAGCGGAGCCCTGCCGGGGGACACCTGGCCTCCCGTTAAACTCTGCATGTTCAACACATACTTTAGCAGTCCAAGACACATGCTGACCAACATTACACCATCGTTGAAGATGGTCTTAGATTCTTATATATAAAAATGAGTGAGTAGTCTGATATTTTGTGTACTATTGTTTTCACACTGATATTGTTGTATCCACCTAACCTTAGAAAACCTGCATACTTACACTTTCAGATAAACATTATTAAATCTTTTTTTATATATGTTCCCTCCTCACGACAGTCAAAAAATTCAGGGTTTACTATCCTTGTAGCATAAACAAGTACACACACACACATATATAAATATAATAGTTTTTTTTACTTTCGTCTGTTATCACCAAAACCAAATTTCTGTCAATAAATACTCCTTCTGATTCTAATCTCCACTAGATGGCCCTATTAACTAACTGCTCGTTTATGAGCTCTTTTCTTACCTTAAATTATAAGCATCTATTCACTTGCAAGTGATATTTACCTTGAATTTTCCATGTTTTTTGCAAATATCCCGTCTTGAGTTACAAAACGTAATAATGCATATTTATATTAAATATATTAAATAAATAAATATTTTTAACGCAGCTAACAAATAGAAAACATGTTTACAACCCCGTTTTAAATAAGCGATATTTATAATACTAACATTATAACATTTTGTTGTTTTTGTGCGAGGCTGATTTTTCGGTTATCTGGCAACCCCGACAGTCAGCTGAGACAGTGGAGGAGTCTCTCTACTGTAACAAAAGAGTGATCGACCTCTTTTTTACTCTTTTTAATTAGCCAGCATGAGCAGCACACAATCCTACAGTCGATTCAGTGATGACAAGTACAAAAACTGGCTGAAAACAACCGAGAGTCTTTCCATACTGAGAAACCGCATCAAGAGCTTCATAGAAAATGAAACCGAAACGTATCACAACTTTCTTAAAAGAAAACTTGGCCCAACAACCCCTAACTGCAGCCAGACCTGCGATTATAAGGTACGTTTTAATCTACTATTCTAATTCTAGGCCTATATTAGCTATATTTCGGCTTCATGGGTTACAATAACGTTACATATTTTAGTATTGCTACTGCTTTCCGGAACAATTGAGAATAATAGTAATGCCACCATATCAAAAAAACATTGTTCATTAGAATAAAAGCATTCTAGGAGTGACTGTACGTGTCTCTTTACACAGGCTCTCTGTCAATTGTGTAAACTCTGGGAGAATGAAATCGTGGCAAATCATAAATGGAAGCGTAATCGTATAAACTGGGAGAACTGCCGGACACATCTATGGCCTACAGATAAGTGGGAGGTTGCTAAGGTGAGTGATACTTCATATCATCAATGACCACTGCCTCTGAGTGCTGTCTGTTCAGCTGCCTTGGTGCATGAGGGAAGGGCTAGATGTAGATATTTGGTGTGTCCATGACACCTTGGTGGATTGCATGTTTCACATGTTTTTCTATGACAGGCATATATGCCACGTGGGCACAAGCAACATTGCGAGTTTGACCAGTTTGATATTGCTGCCATCCTGAACCTGATGAGTTCCTGTAAACACTTCAAGAAGATCCCAGAAAGATGTGTGAACAAAGTAAGTATTGTGAAATTCACCTTTAAACATCATTCTGAACCTTTATCGATATCTGTGATCAGCTTCTCAATTGCCATGTGATATATTTAAATGCTGTAGCTCTACTGTGGTACTGGATAACATATTTGACTTGTTGCTCTTAATAATTCAGGTAATAAATGTAAGAAACAGCGTAATGCACTCGCCTGACTTCAGATTGAGTGATGAGGACATGAGAGCGCATCACGATACGGTCCTGCAGTTGGCTGAGAGCCTCAAACATCGTATCCCAGAACTGAAAGACTTGGAAAATGAGATAAAACAGGTTTACAGAATATTACTTTAGTAGTATTAGTAGTAGTAATATTAGAAGACTTGGGTGAGGATGGGAAATTATTATTATTATTATTATTATTATTAAATAATACTACTAATGCTACTAACTGACCCAGTTCTATTTTCGGTATAGTTTTACAAGATCTTGGACAGGAATTTCAGTCGAGGCCCGTGTGAGGTAGATGGCCAACAGGAAGATCTCCAGACCATGAAAGACTTCCAGCAGGTTCTGGACCGTGAGCAGCAGGCCATGAAAGACAGGATTGATGACATCATCTCACGCTTTGACGGGATCCAAGATGAAAAGGTCCAAGTATGTGCAGTAGATCAACACTAAATTGCTACGCAGTTAACTGTGAGCTGAATCACGTTTGTTCTAAAGCATGACTTTATGTCAAGGAAAAACCTCAGGACATTAAGAGTGTTCTGGACTTCCTGGAACAAAACAATCTGCTGGGGCCCCTGGGTCCTGAAGTCGACAAACTCAAAGAAATGGAGGCAAAAGTAGATCAACAAGGGGAGCAGCTCAGCGACCTGACAGGAAGAGTGGACCAACTGGAGAAAGAGATACAAGGTGAAAAGAAACTAATGCCATCAATATTGATTCTTAATGTAATAATTTAGCTTCTAATGTGTTTTAAGGGAACCCACATAGAATGTTTAACCACACATAATATCCCATGAAAAATAGAAATTATGATTAAGACTGAGAAGATGTCAATCCATTGTGAAAAAGAAGTACACTTTATTATACTTTTGAAAATAGTACAAAAATGAAAATTCGATCATTAATACTCACCCTCTTGTCGTTCCAAGTCCTTTGTTCATCTTCGGAACACAAATTAAGATACTTTTGATGAAAAATTATATATTTCTGACCCTGAATAGACAGCAATTAACTACCGCATAAAAGGCTTGGAAAGGTAGTTAGGACATTGTTAAAATAGTCCATGTGGTTTAACAGTAATGTTATACATTTACAAGAATACTTTTTGTGTTATTTGATTCCAGTGTGTCTTTATCCACAGATCCAGTGTTTGTAACTGACATCCCGCTTAGATACAAAAATCATCTTCTTGAATATTGCCAGGCAAAGAAATGGCCAGGTGACAAATTTCCTGTTTTTACAGAGGACCAAGAACCTCAAGGTAACAAGGTTATTAACTGTATGATAGTCTTTTATAAACAAAAAAAAACATGTATTTGGTTAGACATGCTGTACGGGAAAAGTGGATGACATTCTATCACTCAGGTGGGATTTACCAGTTAATCATGTAGTTCACATCCTCTGCACAGGATACAGAGGTAAAGTGATGGTCAATGGGCAAAGATTCATCGGCAAAAGCGTGCATAACGACAAGAAAAAAGCGCATCAGGAGGTCGCACGCATTGCCCTCCAGCAGCTGAAATTACAGGAACAAAGCACAGATGAGCCATCGAGCTCAGTCACACAGCCTGACGCCTCCTCTTCATCTTCCTCTGGTAAGATATGACTTAGTAATAGCAAGAAATAGGAAATTGCAGTATTGAGTTATGGCACACTGAAATCAAATGTCATATTTTGACTTCAGGAATCCCTTTCTTTGGTAAAGTGACTGTGGATCTCAGTCGAGAAGTCACCTCTGACAGATGCTCATCAAAGCAAGAAGCGACTGAAGCAGCTTATAAGGCTTTATGGGAAAGTTTTAGCATCAGTGCTCCAGTAAAGGGTAAAGTACAAATCTTTAACTTAAAATGTAATGTAAAACAAAACAAGTAGCAGTTTCACCAACTAAAAGTCTTGTTTAGTTTAATTAAATACTGTTAAACACATACAAGAATGTAATGCTTTTGGAAATAAATCCATGTCAGGTGCAGTTTTAACCCTTTAATGAGCAAAAATGCCCTCTTTAATATGTCTAACATGTATTTATTGCCGGTTCCAATACTTCAGGACTCAAATAGCACTGAATTTATGTTTTTAAGGTTAAAAATATTTTCTGAACAGCTCAATAAACCTGGTTTTCTTTCTCTCTGCTAAAGATCAGACATACAAGTCAGTGACAATGGAATATTTCGATACGAATGGATTCCCAAAACCAACAGAAGTTTTTGATGACAGCACAACCATCTGCAAGCTCAAACTCATCTGGCATTTTACGTCTCATGACAAAGGTAGCTGTGCTTCTACAATAGTCTTTCCCTTAAACATCATGTATCTTCTTTTCACAGGAGTTTTGTGTTGTTTTACATACTATTGTTTGCTGACGTTTAGTATACTTTTCTTACATTTCTTAGACGGCTCCAGCACAAAGAGACAGGCGGAGCAACAGGCAGCTAAAGTCGCTCTGCAGCATCTGTCAGGGATCCTCGGCTGTCCTCCAATACC
>JAUMHI010000032.1:1604052-1615877 GCA_032359435.1 Enteromius unitaeniatus
GACTGTTCAGGTAATGGAGCATGTAGGAGAAAAAGATCACGTGCTATTGCAGGAGACACCAGCAGGAAGTGCTAGTGGTACACTGATAAAATGACAAGTTTAAGGTACTTGTTGAAACTTGTACATCTTTGTGTATTTTACAGAAATCAATAACCTGTTTAATATATATAACCTCAAGCCACCACAAGTGACTGTAGAGGACATAAAATATGATCAGAATTTCAAATGCACTGTGACGGTCCACCTGGAAAACTATACTTATGCTAACAAACAACAAGGGTACGACACCAAGAAAGATGCCACTCGAAAAATCTACCTGTTATTCGGCCGTATAATGGGAATTTTGGATCCTAGCTCAGGTATATATTTATGTATTCATATATAAACATATATGTCCCTTATCTAATGCTTAGTTTTTTTACCTCTAATTCGAGATGAAAAGATGTCCAGTGCACTGGTGAAGCAGCACTTTGCTCAGAGGTCTCTTCCTCTTCCTCGGGATGATGTTGAAGGATCTGTAAAGCCATTTTACTGCTCACTAAAGGACATTACTTACGATGTGAAGTATGACGGACAAGGTTAGTGACAGAGTCTGGAGAAAGAAGGATGATATTCTAAAACATGAACCTTGACACAATCAACCGTATTCATTTCTTTTCATTTTACACTGTTTCTTATTGGGAACAGAAGTGTAACCAAAAAAATCTGACCGTACCTGTATGAATGCCATTGTGTTCAAATATAATATGGTCTTTTTTAGGATCGTCAGAGGATGAAGCCAAGTTGCGTGCTCTCAAGACCACCTTACATACACTCTCACCTCTCTTTGATTACGCTTCACTAACTGGAGCTGATAGCCTTAAAGAGGTGCACAATCAGCTGAGCTCTATGCTGAATGGGGCCCATCAGAAAGAGCCTGTCATTGACCTGAGGTCCGAGGAGCAGGCCTCTATCCGCTTGGCTTTCTGTGACCTCACGCTGAAGTGCACATGTCAAAGCAACAAGAAAGCAGCTCAAAAGCATCTCTGTGAACGTATACTGGGTCTGCTGGGAGTAAAGACAGGTCAGAGCCACTGAACACCAACCAGTTTGTCTTTCTTAATGTACAATTTGACATGTGCTGGTATTCGGTAATGCACTATATGACGATAACGAATATGCACGGTATTGTTATCATGGGAACTTCAAAACACTGAAAATAATTATTTATAAAAACGATTCAGAATGCATTTTCAGAACCCTTTTCCCATTACCTGGTTAAATGCACAGCACCAGCACTCTGATGTAAACAAGCACAGACGAGAAGCAGGACCTGAATGAAAGCGCACATTCACTCTCTGACAGCAGAGAGCACTAAACAGCCCAAACCCCGGAAACACAGTAAACAAAGCAGCTGCCTACTTTCTAATTCACATGAATTATTTAGCCTACACATTCAGATTTTTGTATTCGCAGTGATGTTCATTCACACCGCCAAATCCTTTTATTATGTTTAGTCCCAATAGGCCATTTATTTGACAATTTTTTATTATTCTGTCACACTTCACCTTATTTAGCATTAGTTGGTTAATTAGTTAAACTCCCAATGAAGAATAGCTTTAAACATTCATGAATCTTAGCTAGTTAGTAACACGTTGTTAAAATCAAAGTAATTGTGTGTTATAAACTGCTTTTTTTAACGAATATGAGCTAACATGAACTGAGAGTTGTTTTATTTTAAACTGTAGCTTTTGTTCATTGATAATTAACTAAGGTTAACTAATGAGATCTTACTGTAAAGTGATACCAAAATTTGTACTTAAAGTGAAGTAACTTGTGGCCAGGTATGGTGCAGTTTGATCTGTGTAAAAGGTTTAACTTTATACATTTGTGTGCTATACGTTTATTGCTCAAATATGCTCATATTTTTATTACAAGAAAAAAGGCATTAAACCTGTGATACTGTATTATGGACAACACTTTTTTTTTGCAACTAAATTGCAATATCATAATAAAAGCATTAGCAATTAATTGCAACATGCAATATGTCTATGTATAATATTAGAACATGATAATTCAATGATTCTGTTATGAACTTCTTACACCAGAAAACAAAGCGTCTTTGAGAAACAGCTTGGACGAGTGGTTCATGAAGCAGAATCTGCCAAGGCCAGTGTTTGAGGACACAGAAGAGGTGCTTGGAGCAAAGGTTACTTTCTCTGTTCCGTTAACCTGCTGCAGTCCAGGTGAGCTCACATCCACACTCACAAATATTCAATAAAACTGATTTGTAAATATTTAGACAGAGATATATGTATAAACAATACACTGTAAATGCAGTCCCGTTTAAATATTTTGTAATTCCGTAAAGGCAGTATGGCTGCATTTCTTTGATCATGTGATTAAAGGAATAGTTCACCCAAAAATGAAAATGTGCTGTTTATTTGCTTACCCCCAGGGCATCCAAGAATAGAAAGTACAAAACACCAGCTTAAAAAAATATATATAGCAATATTAGACTGTAAATATCTTTGCTGTTATACTTGATCAATTTAATGCATTCCTGTTCAATAAAAAGTGTTAATTTTCTCTACCCCAGACTTTTGAATTATAGTATAATAGTCACATTTTATGAAAATTAATAATCAGAGTAAACAGTTTATCTGTCAAGGTGGAAATATTTGTGTGAAATATTAGATATTAAAATATTACAGTTGGTTGCAAGTTGTTGTTTTTTTTATTTCTAGGCTGGGAAGACAGCCATGAAACTGCAAAGTCAACACTGATTCAAGAGCTCAAGCTCAGATTTCAGTTTCTGGATGACAAAAACTACTTCTAGCTGGAGAAAAATGGTCACCTACATCTAACTTGAATTGACTTGACTTGTTTGAGTTTCAAACATGGCTTGCAATTTCAATACAAATGGATTTACATTCTTAAATGTACATTTTATTTATTTATTACATTTAAAAATTTCTGTGGTGTTTAAATCAATAGCCGTGGCACTGAATGAAACTAAGTGTATTTTTTAAGATTTATACTGAGGGTATACCAACTAAACCTTTTTAACATCAGAGAATTATAAATCAAGGAAATGTAATTGTATAGAGTGGAAAAAAAGTTTTTATTCATTTTCCAGGAAGCACTGATATTACACTGACTTGAGATTCGTTGTCTTTGCTGGGGATCTGATTCAGTGAGATGAGCTATATTATTAACAGTCTGGCTGATCAAGTGAATCTATTCATTCCATGTCATTTTACACTATTTACTCTAATTGTAGCATAATGTACTTGAATCCGATCTTTAAAGGGTAAAAGATGAACCAGCTTCTGTCTTTTGTATATTAATTGTTATCCAGTACTACACTGTATAATTGACAGAAAAAATGAAATAAATTATTCAAATCAGTATTTCGTGTCATTTTCTTTTAAACAGTAAGATAATTCACAATAAATACCAAAAACATGAATAGTGTGTATACAAGCCCAGCACTTTTGACACAATAGTGAAGCGTTGTTGAATGAACGGACCACCAGATGTCCACGAGCGCTGCAGGCTGAATGTTTTTGTAATGATGGAGAGTGAAGGAATGCGTGTCAGGTTTTATTCCAGCAGGATGTTAAAGCTACTCCGGGTCAGGATGTTCTTCACACCCAGACCTCTCCAACTTAAGGCAACGGCTTCATCCAGAAATACCATACTGTGTACTGCTCATGTTCCTCTAGTGCAGTGGTTCCCAAAGGATTTCCAACAAATCATTTATCTTATCCATAACTAACAAAAGATAGAAAATAGTTATTAATAGTTACATTTAAAAAATGCTCTAGTGATTACTGCTGTGAGAAGTCATTTCAATACACATGCTTTTCCCTTTCCCGCACAGGAAATGATGGAACCCTATCCTGCTCATTCCAGATATCATAGCCACAAATGAAGAATTTGTTCCCTTGTTTTAGGTAAACCGTGGCCAGATTTTGCTACAGTTGAACCATTTAATTGTGGGAATAACTTCTGTACATGCAATGGACTGTTATCGCAGTGTGTGTGTGTGTGTGTGTGTTTAAACGTAGCCTATACTGGTGGTTTTTGTGATTTTTCTTTTGTGAAAAGGTATAAAAAGTAATACGTCATTATTGTACAGTACATTATTGTTAGTGATATACATGTATTCATTTGATGGATTTACACATTTACTGTTTTTATCAATACTTTGATTCTGTTTACTGGATATGAATGTTAAATATTTTATATAATCAGTTTTCCTTTTCATTTAATTTCATATTTCTATATAGCTTAATTTCTATGTTAATTGATTGTTATTTCCGTTTCAGTATCAGTGAAAAGTCATTTTAGTACTTCAACCTAAAATGTATTAATTACCAAATTATCCATAACAGAGCTTTTTTTGGTCTCTTTAAATCTCCTGTTTTCGAAACCTGGTCTTTTTTCATCTCTGTAGTTCTGCCATCACAATTTTTGCGCCTTCCAAGACTGTGAAACAGACCTCCAAATTAGTTTTTTGCTGAACCATCAGGGTGGGCCTAGGACTTTGGGAGGAAGATCAAGCTGATGATTAGAGCCAAACCTGGAGGATACCATCTAGGCCAAACATATATATTCCCTCCACAGCCCTCAAATGCACTGTAACACTACAGATATACTACAGTAACTGTGAACCTCCTCACACTGTATTTGTACTTTGCTGACTGAGAGCAACCCCCCCGCTACTGTTACATAAGAATATGCAACCTAACCATAGTCCTTGATCTGTCTGTGGTGCCAAATACTGTTGAAGTATGCAATTTTCATGTTTTGCAAGCAGAGAAGGGGGACTTCTTTCAGTGTGGGTAACAAAATCAGATAAATGCTGACAGGAATGCACCATTAAACGTTTAGAAATGCCAAAGCAAGTCCTTTCAAAGAAAAAAGTATCACTGAAAGGAAACAGTAAAGCTGTAGGTTATGTGTTTCAAAGCGTGAAGGAAGAAAGGAAGAAGCAGGTGGTCTCGTCTAAGTGCCAGAGATACTGGCTCCCACCCTGTCATGTAGTCTAAACGTTTGTGTCTGAAACGTTAATCCACCTGACATTACAGAAACTGTCGAGTGCAGTGGATTTACTCTCCATAACAACAATCAGATTGCATTACGGTAAGAAGGACGACTGTGTTTTCACAACTGTTTAAATACAAGAACGAATATCAAGTGTGTTTCTCTGTGCTGTGCTCAGCATATTCTCAATACATGATGCTTTTATGGGCTACACTCCTTTTTATATGGCTCAGGCTCTTTTTTGACAGGATGTATTATTATATATATATATATATTAATATATATATTAATATATATTTTTAGATTTTAGTTCTTAAGACTAAGAAAAATTTATATTTTAAGAACTTTTCAGGTTTTTTCAAGGCTTTTGAGGATTGAATTAAAACGTTCTTTTGTAGGATTATTGTGAAAGCATTAGTTTAGATAGCTTTTTTTTAATTAGTTTTTTTTTCAGTAAAATTTAAATAACTAAGATTTAGAAACCTGGCAACTAGCTAAAATATTTGTTGAACATTGAACAGCAGTGGCAATAAAACTCAATAAATAACTTTTTCTGGTTCATTTTTCCATGACAAGACTTTTTTAGATTGTAAAATTGTGTGTGGTGCCAGTGTTTTAATTTAATAATTCATGATTTTTCATATGATACACAAGTCATTAAATGTAAATGTTTTTTTCCAAAATACGAAGATTTTAAACAACTCATAGCTTTGCTCCCCTTTTCTTTAAAGTGTACAGTCTTATACATAATTGACCCATATAATCAAGCCTTATAAGTGAACATCAATTTCCAAAACAACAAAAGCCAAAGCATTTTATTATAATTAGGCCACAAATCACTCCGAATTAATGTAGTCCTGAAGCTTTGGCATGCCGGGGATCACTAATTGCAGTTCATCTGGGAGCTTGACGAGGAGGAGCCAAATCAATTAACAAAGCAAGAGTGCGCCAATGCCAGCGCCACTCAACAACAGCACAGAAAACCCTGATAGCTGATATCTCTGAACACATATAGTACAACAAAACAAAACGCCTGGATATTCAATAAAAAGACAAGATAATTACACCGGATGCGCCGAGCAGTGCTGGAACCAGCGGCTGTGAGGAAACCTCGTCTTTGAAAACCGACTCAAAAGGTTAGTGCAAAGTGAAGTCATCTTTCCAAAGTTCAATGAATATAATACAGGTTTCAAAGTTACAAAGCATGCAGAAATTAAATCTGGTATTTATACTTTTTAGAAAACTTTTGTAACATGATACTTATATCATTTAAAAAAATACATATAAAAATGTATACACTTATAAACACAAAAACTTCCCCTAGAGTTAATAAGTTGAGTTTTACCATTTTGGATTCTATACAGCTGTTTTTCCAGGTCTGGCAATAGCACTGTTTGGCATTAGCTTAGCATAGATCATTGAATCTGATTAGACCAGAAAATGAAAGTTGCGATTTGGCTAGGAACTATACTTTCATTCCGACATAATAATCAATTGGTAATATGATATTACTAATATTTGCGAAATATCATTGCGCCTGCTGCGCCCATGTTACAGCAGCAAAGTTCCTCGATTGTTACGCCCTCTGGGGGAGTTGAAGAATGAGCCTATTTCCAAAAAATAGTATTTCTTTCATTTGAAAAGGTCACGCTTGAGGTAGGAGGAAGTACAGAGTCACTATTTAGAAGTGTGTAGACTGAGTAGAACTGTTCAAAAGTTGTTGAATGTTCAGTGACACATATTCAAGTGTCAGTTTATTGTTTAAAAAGGTCACATTTTGACTTTTCATAGACTCTGTACTTCAATCTACATCAAACATGATCTTTTTATAAATGAGAGATTGTTTCATTTGATAGGAACCTTATTTATCATTTGGTATTGTTTATAACCCTTTGAAGCTGCACTGAAACTATCATTTTCACCTTCATCCGTTTGGTTGTTCTTCAACCGCTTGAAGTTCACTGTATGGATTTAAGTTCTGGAATGTTTTCAACAAAAAACTATTTATTTCCGACTGAGGAAAGACATACAGTAACATTTTGAAAGACATGGGGGTGAGTAGATAATCAGGAAATTTTAATTTGAAAGTTAATTAATCCTTTAAGCTAATTTTTGACAATGCCATGCTATTTGATGGGAAGTCTTTACAAAGGATATTTATATTTACATTTATTTGTTGTGGACTAAATAACCATTAAAACTGATGAAAACTGACCAGAAATAATTATAACCTTTTCAAGGCAAGCTTTATGGTGGCAAAGTGTGTGTGTAGAGCAAGTTCCTCCTAATTAGGACTGGACTAGAGACAAGTTCACGGCGGATGGACTCAAGAGGCTTTCAATAGCTGCTTTCCTCAGCAACATCATAGTATTCATTGTGAGGACAACCTGCTTCATGGGAACCGTCCAACTGTAGAGCACATAAACAAACTCCCACCGGCGTGTAGTGTGTCCAGACAAAGCACATAAAGCGCTGTAAATATCTATGGGACACTGCAGGTCATTCAGACGTGACTCATGGGAACATATTTGTAGCACAAAGATACAGAAAGAGTCCTTCTATGCAATGTCTTGTGGAGGAAATGTAACTTTGTGCCACAAAACCACAACTATGAGAAAATCATGTGGGGGGGAAAAAAAAGAAATATAAAGCCACATTGTAAGTTACAGCTTTGAAGCACTGCAATTGTGAGGATTCAACTAGTGAATGAGAGATATAGTCATTATGAGATAAATTTTGAGATACAAAATCACAACTGTGCGATTAAAAAGTCATGATTATTATAAACAAACTAGTCATTATTCATATTTTGAGACATAAAATTAATTGTGAGATAAAAAAGTACATTAATAAGAAGCAAATTCAGAATTGTGAGATATACAATTGCAAGACATAAAGTTAAAGTTTTTGTGTATGGCAATTGTGAGAAATAGCCTAGTGAAAGAGATATATGCATTATGAGAAGTCAAACTTTGAGAAACAAACTCGGAATTGTGAGATATCTGTATAAAACTGCATTTCAAGATATAAAGTTACAGTTCTGAGATATAGCAATTGTGAGAAATAAACTATTTACTAAGAAATAGTCATTATCAGATAAATCTAATTTTGAGATAATTGTGATAAAATGTCAATTATTACAAGCAAACTTAGAATAGTGAGATATAATACTACATTCAAGATATGATGAAATTGTGAGAAACAAAGTAGTGATTTTGAGATATAACATTCACAATTTTCAATTAAAAGACATAGAAAGATATAAAGTTGCAGTTTTGAGGTACTTTTTCTCAATTATGAGAAATAAGTGATTGAGAGATAAAGTTATCATGAGATATAAAATCACAACTTTGCAATAAAATGTCACAATTATGAGCAACAAACTCAGAATTGTGAGATATAAAACTACAAGACAAAATTACAGCTTTGAGGTTTCAAATAGCAAGAAATAGAGATATTCATTATGAGATAAGACATATTTTGATATACAATGTCACAATTCTGTGAAACGTCACAATTAAGAGACACAAGATAAGATATAACAATAGTGAGAAATAATCATTATGAAGACATTATGAGATCAGTCAAATTTTGAGATCTAAATGATCTTGAGATAAAATCACAATTATGATAAACAATTTCAGAATTGTTACATATAAAGCCACATTGGAAGATATAATATTACAGGTAGCATCTTTAAAATTGCCATTGGGAGAAATAAAGTAGTAATTTAGAGATACAGTCATTATGAGATAAAGCAAGTCAAATTTCCAGATAAGTCTCACTGTGGGATATGATATCACAATACATTCAGAAAATTACATATAAAGCCACACTGCAAGATTTAAAGTTATAGTTCTGAGGTACACGATTGCAATTGCATGTAATGTAGTAGTCATTATACGAAAAGCCACATTTTGATAATACCTTGCTTGAAGATGTTATTGTTAGACTAGGCCTGCAAGCCCCTTTCCATAAGGAGTTATACACGCATATATTTTCATATACAGACTGCAGCAGACAAAGACTTATGACTGCAGACTAATTTCTTCCGTTCGTTGTTGAGGCTAAACAAGGCAGTCATACATTTTTACCCCCCATCTAACATATCCCACATCAGCCATGCGCCATATGTAAATCGTATTTATAGCAATAGCACATAATCACATACACACTTATGCTCAAACAGGCTGTGAATATCAAATTCATAGGCCACACAGGGCATTTTGTGAAATGTTTTGGAAAGTACTATGACATTTGATCACTGAATTTCACGCTAAAACTCATGTTTAGAGGAACGCCAGAGTTTGTTACCATCAAGACCATTCGGTTGCAGACTTTACGAGAATCATCTTGGAAAATCTCAATGCAGTTACAGTCTTTTCCCAATTATCAGATGCAGCATGATGTTTCTGAGCTTATAGGTTTAGCAGAGGCCTGGTTCCACATGTATTTTTTCCAGATTACTTTTCAAGTTAGGGAACATAAGATTCGGAGGATTGCAGCATGAGGCCTTCTGATTGCAGCGGACCACTGTATTTATTCCAGCTGCATGCTGGTTACAATATGAAGTAAATGTTCTGGTTTGATCATAGAGCACGAGGGAGAAGAGGTTTTGTAAGCATTGTTCACGATGAAAAGGGTTACTTTGGACTGCTGTGGAGTAATAAAAGTAGTTCTAAGAAACAATTTAAGTCACAATGCGACAAATAAATCTCAATTGTGAGAAATAGAAGTCACTACTGTAAAGGAGGGTAGGAGATTTATAGCCCAGTTGTGAGATATAAAGTCACAATATTAATTGTAAGATATTAAGTTAGTTTGAAGGTATATGTTGCAATAGAGAAATAAAGCAGCAACAATAATGATTAGACAAAAATTATAATTGTGAGATATAAAGATCTATTGTGAATAGTATTGTCAAACAATTAATCGTGATTAATCGCATTCAAAATGATTATAAATAAAAAAATAATAATATGTATATATAAATACACAAACATACATATATATAGTTATATTTTAAATATTTTATACATATATAATATATATTATATGCATTATACATACTCTCAAACTATATACT
Source organism: Enteromius unitaeniatus (assembly GCA_032359435.1). Classification (NCBI taxonomy): domain Eukaryota; kingdom Metazoa; phylum Chordata; class Actinopteri; order Cypriniformes; family Cyprinidae; genus Enteromius; species Enteromius unitaeniatus. The sequence continues at coordinate 1,614,170 of JAUMHI010000032.1, forward strand.
GTATGTGTGTGTATTTATAAATACTGTAACACTGTGAAATATCATAAATTATCAGAAACAAAATCACAATTGTGATATACAACGGTAAATTGAAAGATTTGTGTTGTGTTTGGTATATTTAACTGAAAAAAATAACGCAACATTTTAAAATATAAAGTCAATTTGTTTCCAATTAAGTCACCATTATTGCAAGGGAATGAACATTGCAAGATATAAAGTTACACTTGAGAGGTATAATATTGTTGTGAAAAATGAAGTAGGGGTTATGAGATACAGTCATGACAAAATAGGCTAAATTTTGACATATTTGACTGTGTGACAAGAAAACAAATTCATAATCTGAGATATAAAGTTAAATACGCAGATTTAGTAGTTTTAATATTACACCTGTGGGAACATGCAGTGATTGTTAGAAGATAAGTTACATTTTTGAAATACAAAAGTCACGATCGTGAGTTTTTCAAATTAAAATGAGATATAAAGTTACATTGTAAGATTTAAAGCTACAGTATAGTTGATAAAATTATAATTGCGAGAAATAAAGCAGTGTTGGTCAAATTTTGTGATATAAAGCCACACAAGAGTCAGAGTTAAGAGAAATGATTTTATTCTTTTTTTACTCTGGAGGCATAAATAGGTTTCAGTAGCTGAATAAAAGCAGAATGGATTAGCAATGCACAAATCTAAATTTTTTTTCTTCACATTTTTCAAAACCCTATAAACATTCGTTCCAGTTTTAAATGAATAAAAAGGCTAAAAAGTTCAATGCCGAAATATGATGTGCAGCTCCATCTGGTTTCAATCAGTCCATTTTGTAAAGAAGAGAAAGAAAACGTGGTTGGTTCTCATGTCCCTTGAGCACTGTCTGTCTGAGGAGAAAGCAGTGCCAGTATGTCTCAGACGGGTTTTTGGGGGGTCTTTTTTGTGGTTGGGCACTGTAGATGGTTGTGGTCTCTGAAAAGACTTGGTGACTTCACCACGTTGTTGCTCTTGGTTAGACGGACAAGTTTCACTGCCATCTGACTGGAAGAGGAAATGCAGATCTTCCACATGTACCATAAGCTACATCATTCCCTTTATTTTATCGGACAGAATCCCACAAACCCACGAGACGGAAATGTCATCCATTTAAAATATCTGAGGGGAAGAACCCCTTCAAATGGGGAATTGATATTATTGTTTTCTTTGACTTTATTTTCTTTTTGAACCAAACCGGTTTCTTGAGAATTATTTTAAAAATAAATAGGCCGAAACAGGCACATTAAGGACTGCTTTCATACGAGGCGCCCGAGTGTACACAATCACACTCATAACCGTGAGAGGAATTTGACAGAGATTAGCAAGGAATTTTAATGTAATACACATTTTCAGATGTCAAATCAAGGGAGGAGGAAAAATAAGACAAAGAATTCCAAAACGCCTGTAAATGGTTGAAATAGTGATATGTGAACTTTATGACTTGTCGTTTAACATGATTTCTTTTGTTATCCAAACCAAAATTACAAAACAGTTTTCAAATATCCAAGGGTCAATATTTAAGGATCTATATAAGGCCCGCAACCTTATTATGTAAAGATTTGAGCAAAATCTTTACAGCAATTTTCATGCAAGTATTGAAACAATATATTTTTTTAATTATGCATGAAGGAATAGGGATGAGATGGGAAAAAATAGAAAGAGATATAAAAGAATAGTACAAGAATCATCT
>JAUMHI010000032.1:1616910-1629624 GCA_032359435.1 Enteromius unitaeniatus
AAACAATACCTATTCTTGTCTTAGGACAACTTTGATGAACTTTTATGATCCACTTCAAATGTTGACTACTGTATATTAATAAATACTAGTCAATAGTAAATAATTCCAAAATCCCAGTTATGGTAGAAGCAGTCACCTAATCAAGTTATATATGCATGAATTACATAACTGTGCATTGACATGAGAGGACAGTAAATTGGGTGCAGTACAGAGGATCATTGTGCAGTGGAATCTAGAGCACCACAGCTCAATGACCCTCATTTGTCTGTCACTCAATCACATCTTTGATTATCCTTGCCAAATGACCCTCATGATGTAATGAATTTTTCAACAGCGATGTGATTTTTCATATTTGGTTTCTCTATAGGTTGTGGCATGTGGGTTGATTGATCTATGAGGGCATTGGGTAATGGCGCTGATTGGCTTCCTGGTGGTGGCAGCGTGTGAATCACTGGTGGCTTTGGCGGATCAGCTAAAGCAGGCCCGAACGCCTTTGTTACCCCATCGCCCGTTTGTGGTGGTGTGGAACGCACCTACTGAATCCTGCCGTCTTCGATTCAAGGTTGAACATGTGTCAATAATCTAATCAAATGTTGTGTTTGGTCCAAATGATGAGAATAATATCTTCTCCGTCTCTTTAACAAGGTGGATTTGGACCTTAGTGTCTTCGACATTGTTGCTAACCACAATGAGACCTTGAGCGGTTCCAACGTGACCATCTTTTACCACAGTCACCTGGGATACTATCCTTATTACACCAGCTCTGGGATCCCCATCAATGGCGGCCTTCCTCAGAACCAAAGCCTGAGCAAGCACCTCAGCAAAGCTCGAGCCGACATCGACAAGCTCATACCCTTCAAGGACTTTCACGGCCTCGGTGTCATCGATTGGGAAAACTGGCGACCGCAGTGGGTTCGCAATTGGGGCTCGAAGGACATCTACCGGAACAAATCCAAGGAGCTTATAAGGAAACAGCATCCTGGTTGGCCGCAAAGCAAGGTGGAGAATGAAGCAAAGGAGCTCTTTGAGAGAACTGGAGAAGTATTCATGAACTCAACACTGGGTCTGGCTGAGAGTCGACGACCGCATGGCCTTTGGGGGTTTTATCTGTTTCCTGACTGTTACAATTATGGCTATAAGCAACATCCTTTGCGTTACACTGGAGAGTGTCCTAATATAGAGCATGTGCGCAACGATCACCTGATGTGGCTGTGGAAGGAGAGTACAGCTCTCTATCCTTCCATATACCTTGACTATGAGCTCAAGTCTTCAGCTAATACAGTTAAATTTGTGCACTACCGGGTCAAGGAGGCCATGCGAATCGCGTCGATTGCTAGGAATGACTATACACTGCCTGTTTTTGTCTATTCCAGGCCCTTCTATGCATACACATTTGTTGTCCTATCAGAGGTGAGTAGAAATTTACATAGGGATAAAATTGAGTAATTAAGTTTGAATTACGTTTCTCACAGTCAGTATGTTGTAGAACCATCATAATAAAGATATTAAAGGAATATTTCATCTTTGCTGAATGAAACTATTAATTAACAAAACATTTATTAATAATTAATAAACAAAAAATACTTTCGGTAATGTCATGGAAAGATATAAAATTTTGGGTTAGTTCACCCAAAAATAAAAATTCTGTCATTAATTACTCACCCTCGTGTCATTCCCATCCCGTAAGACCATCATTCATTTTCAGAACACAAACTAAGTTATTTTTGATCTCTGGTCATTTCAGTTGTATTACTGTCTATGGAGCATCAGTTGATTCATCAGAATCACTTAATTTGTGTTAAGATAATGAACATAGGTCTTGGTTTGGACGATGTGAGGGTGAGTAATTAATGACAGAATTGTAATTTTAAGGTGATCCATCCCTTTAACAACTGCTTAGAAAGTATTGAATTGCTTTACTCCATACCAGCTTGCTATTTCTGCACGCTTTCCTGTCGTCCTGAGGAACCTGTCAAACACACATTGTTTTAATAATTCGTCAAATACTTGCGTGGCAGACCCACCCTCCTCCCCGGCATCTTAAATGCCAGAGATACGCTTAAACACTCATCTGTCACCTCATTATGAGTGGAATGTTCCAAATCAAACTCTGCAGTAGGTCTGCAGTCATGTTTTCAGTTTGATGGGACCACCCGCCTTTCTACAGCGAGGGACATCACAAGGTAATGTACTTATTATGACTAGTTTAGGTTACAACCGATAGCTTCCATATGTTCATTGTGATAGTACAGGCTCCAGCCCTAACATTATAAATGTAAGTCTACTTTATTGTTTTACCTTCTCTGTAAGTCATATGATTTAAGGCATCATTCATGGCTGACATATAAATGCTAAACCCCACATACAAGCAATAGTCATTGTGATGTTTGTGTTGAGCAAAACTAGTAACAAATGTATTTTCCAGGCCTGCTAAAATCTCATGCTTTTCTGCATTAACATAAAAAAACTATATTCCTTTTGTACAGAGTGACCTGGTCCACACTATAGGAGAGAGCGCAGCCCTGGGGGCCGCTGGGGTGGTCCTGTGGGGCTCTTCTGAATATGCAAGATCTCAGGTACTCATTATTTACAATGCTGTTCAAATTCTTTTAAATGTTTCTTAAGGCTGTCATCAAAAATACAGTAAAAACTGCAATATTGTGAAATATTATTACAATTTTATATTTCAGTATATTCCAAAATGTAATTTATATCTGTGATGCAAAACAGAATTTTCAGCATCATTGCTCCAGACTTCTGTGTAACATGATCCTTCAGAAATTATTCATTAGTGTTAAAATGTTTTTTTTTTAATAAATGTATACATTTTATAACTTGTATATATATTAAATACATTAAATTTCATCTTTGCTGAATAAAGGTATTAATTAACAAAACATTTATTAATAATTAATAAACAAAAAATACTTGCGGTAATGTCATGGAAGCACATTTCCACCTCTGAATGAAAAATAAAAAAAGGTAAACTTGCAATTCTGATGTTTTTTAAAAGAATTCTGTGATAACTTAATTGTGAGTTAGAAGTCATAATTCTGAGAAATAAAGTCAGAACTGTGAGAAGACTTTTTTCTTTATATCTCAGAGTTGTGACTTTTTTCTTACATGATGTAAAGTTGCAATTCTGAGAACATATTCCCACACACACACACACACACACACACTTAAAACTAGACTTGAATCAATAATTATCTAAATGCAAACAATATCCTCCAACACTAAATCTCCTTGACTAGATATGCTGCATTTTTTAGCTTATTTTTCTAATATTAGCAACCATAAATAACCGCATTTGGGGATCAGGATCTGCTGGAGCTCATGGTATTAACATATTTAACGTGTTTAAATCTCAGGAAACCTTCCATTCTCAAGTCATAACTTAAAAAAAGGACATTTCAATCACAATGTAATCATCTAAAGCTAATATAAAACGATACTAGTATAATCGTGACTGATGATAGGATGGCGTCTTTGTGGTGATTTACAGCACTGTATCACACACAGACAGACGTGCTCCTGAAGGACACATGCTCATTTTGTGGGTGAATCCCATTTCCTGTTTACAGAGAGCACAGGGTTGAGAGTAAACTGAAGCAGATGAAAAGATTTAACAAAATGCTCATGTGTTTTTATATTGCGTGACATAATGGGAATTATGTTTATTCGTCTCGCACGTAAATGAGCTGAGACGGTTTTAACTCACTTATGGAAAATTGCTTTGCTGAGGTGCTTGCTCTGATGAGTATCATGTTCAGTGATACTAGTAGAATTTAACAGAAACACACTTTATCAGACGGCCAGTATTACATTTTAGACTGCTTTGTGTAACAAATTAAAAACAAAACAGTTAACTGAGATCAACCATTTTTAATTGTGTTTAGGCATTATAAGGGTATAGTAAACAGATTTCCCCAATATTAGATTTAACATTAAATTATTATTGTTATATATATATTTTTTTTTATAAAAGATTAACTTTACGTGAGCATTAGATGATGGGAAAGTTGTAAATGTAAATTAACAATAAATTAAAAATGTAAAAATAATGAAATTAACATGAACAACACAATAATTGACCAGTTTTATTTTAGTTTTTTTTATATACTATTTTAATATTTAGCATTTAAATTTAAAGTTTTAGTAAAACATGCTACATGTTAACGTGTTACTATTTTAGTAATATTTCTATTTCAATTTTAATTTTAACTTTGATTAATGTTATTTCAGTTTTAGTCAGGGTTATTTAAAAAAAAATTATATATATATATATATATATATATATGTGTGTGTGTGCGTGTGTGTGTGTGTGTGTGTTTTTTAGCTAAAAATAAATAAGTTATATGTAACAACCAACTAAAACAGCAAAAAAGCAAAAACTTTTTTAAAAAAATGACAAAACACAAATGACTAAATATAAGAATCAAACACAATTTAAACTATTAATACTCTAATAGCATCTTAAAAAGTAACTACATTTTAGTATTTTTAGTGCTTTAGTGCTTAAGCTGATTTTAACCTTTGCTAGAAGGCAACATTAATTTTTAGATACATATATATATATAATTTAATAAATAGTATTTAACAGTAAGAGTATGGCACTGATAAACTCGAAAAATACAAAAAAAAATTATATTATATATATCTATATATACATTCAATACCAAAAGATAAATAACAGGACACAGAGACATAATTTTCATTATGAGTCTGTTTATTAACAGCAATAGTGCTTTCATCACACTGATTTCTGACCCTTCTCACATTTTGTGTAAGAAATACTACATTTTGCCACGCAACAGAAGGTTTGCATGATGACGCTCGTTATATAGGTTATGCTTTGAGATCCAAGACAAAATAGACTCGGCGCCGAAACTATCACTGCCTTGATCAAAGCATTCACAAAGCCGCTGTCCGCAAGACTCTGTGACACTTCTCTACAGCATGTGAGCGACACAGTTCATGTGTTCATAGCGTTTAAGACGAACTGATGGTTGTCGTTTTGCCCCCTCTTACATGCAACAGACAGGAACTGTTCTTTACAAGCCTCCGCAAAATGACGCTCCTCAGTTTTTAATATAGTCAGCGTAAAAGAGTTCAGTTCCCACGTGTCGCTGATGCAATGTGCAGTCACTCCGAGGAAATTGTCCCACTTTCCTGACAAATAATTAGTCACACTTCGTATACGTGAAATGCGTTTAAAAAAATGTACGTAATTAACGACAAAAAATACTTAACGACATTAACGCATAATTTTTGACAGCCCTAATATATATATATATCTTTCATTTATGTTTGCCTTTGTGCAGAGAAACTGCTTGACAGTGAAGAAGTACATTGACGGTCCACTGGGTCACTATGTGATTAATGTGACCTCAGCTGCTAAACTGTGCAGCAAGGCCTTGTGCAAGAAGAACGGCAAATGCGTCCGTAAGAGCCTAGACTCTGGGGCTTATCTGCACCTCAACCCTCGCTTCTTCAACATCCGGCTCAACCACGGTATCCGAGGACCACGCTTCCACGTCAGCGGCCACCTCAACAACCACGACATCCTGGACATGAAGCACAAGTTTACCTGTCAGTGTTACCAGGGCTGGACGGGCATCTACTGTGAGGTGCCCCAGATAACAGAGCCTGTCCTGTCCCACCCGAGAGAACTGCTGCTGCTCCTGTCCCTTCACTTCTCCTGTCTGTCGGTCATCATGTTCTTGGGTCTGTGTCTCATTATTAAGTGTCTGATCATGTAAAGCGCACAGCAGATGGTACTTTGGATTGGATCTGTTGAATAAAAAAAAAGGAAATTAAATTAGTTGTAGCTGTATCTCCACCACTATAAAGTTTTGAGTCTAGAATTGGTTTTGTTTGTTGCTTTCAAAAAACTAGAGTTGGTCAAAAATTGATCTGAATCATACAATCAGAACAAGCATTTGATCCATAAACAAATGACTCTGGTTCTTTTTATTGAATCAAAAACATGCAGTATAGCATAACCAGTTTGATTCATTAACAAATGACTCTTTTAAACCATTCACCAGAAAGACATACAGAATAAAATATTATGAATAATGAAAAGCATGCAAAACAACTAGTATGGCGTGTGATTTATGAACAAATTACTTTTTTGAAATGGCTTATCATAAATACAGAATCGCACAACCAGCTTGATTCAATTCACAAACTAATAAGTCTTTTTAATAAACTTCTTCTGGTAACACTTTACTTGAAGGGCTGTGCATCTGACTGACATGACACCTTCATAATCATGACATGAAATACGATACGAATATGAAGGAGGTTTTATGCATGTTTATGGCAGCTGTCATTAAATGTCATATGCTCAGTTATGTCATTTAATGACACTGTTTGAGATTTTATGACAACTTGACATAAACCAATATAATATAACCTGTCCGTGTGTGTGTCAAGATTCAGCGGTTGTGGTTGGATCCACATCTAGAGGGTGGGGATTGGTTTAGGGGTGGAGATGGGTGGCTTTAGGAATCAGGGGGTGCAGATTGAATTGACGAATTGAATTAGTCATTAAACTGCTGTTAAGTGTTAATATCATGTCAGATTATTTTATGACAGCGTCATGAATACTTTTCTTGACCTCAAGCACAGTGGTACAAATTGAATTTGTCATTATTTATTTTTTATTGTCTAAGTAATGTCAGGTTGTTATGACAAAGACACTGACAGCGTATGAAGTATTGTTTCATATCAGGTTAACATAACAAAAGCATCTTTTCTTTACATTAAAAATGACATAACTGAGCAAATGACACTTAATGACAGTTGCCATAAAACGTCCTTCATATTTACTACTGTCAGTCTTTTTTCTGAACCAAAAACACAACATAAGTGCAGTCTGATTCGAAAACAAATGAAGTGCTTCGTAAGTTAAAATATGCAGTATATAACTAGTGTGATTCAATTCATGGTCAAACGACTCTTTTAAACTCTCTTTTTTAGTGAATCAAAAACAAGCAGCATAAGTCAATTCTTGTGTATAAATACCATTTATAGTCACACTATTTATATGCATTTGTAAACATATCTACTGTACCAATACGTACATATCACTGCAGTTTGCAAAATAAATAAACACTAGAGTTGTAAAACTCTCAGTTTTGGTTAATACATTTCTGAACAATTACTTGAAGAATATCATGTTATGATTTCAAAACAACATAAATATGCTGGGATATTTGAAAACTGATGCTACTGAACATTAGCGTCACACATATCCAGCTTCATATCCATGCGTTTTGACAGACGGTAGGTTTGTTCGGTAGCTCACAGAGTATAGAGATGACTTGAGAGGTAAGGAGCAGAATCCTGTGTAACTACAGTTCGACAAAACAGTTGTAATCTGTGTAAAAGTAAGCTAAAATGACACGGTTACATCAACAAACGTGTTTTTATATCAGTTTTGCATTTGTTAACGCTATCAGGTATTGGTTTAGGGTTGGAGTCGGTGCAGGGCATATTTACAACACGATAGGGCATTCATTTTTAGCGGCAGTCCCCAGATATTTCAATTCTGAACCGCTGCAATACATGACCTATAATCAAGGTAATAAAAATGTACCAGGGTCCACATATTGAACCTGTTTTCTAGGCATTTCTCTTTAAACCTGTAGAGAAACATGCAGTAAGGCAAGTAAAAATTATGTTGCACAAAAACTGCACAGAGGTACATATTTTTCATTTTTATCACTCGAACATTTACAGGAGCGAAAAAGTGTGACAACTCCTCCTCAGCCTCCTCTACATGAGTACACAAGTTTTACTCCTTTAAATAAAAAAACTAAAACAAAAACACTCTCATGTTATCACTTGGGTTTTCAGAGTTTATTATTATATGCAGAAAAACATCATGATTCATTAAAAAGGACTCCAAATGGTTATTTCCCCACCCAAACTGAGGTGAATATTCTCAAGAAAAGTTGACACAACAAAATTAGACACAACAGCTTGGTGTAAAACTGGTTGACCACCATGTCTTAGTGTAGACTGAGGCTCTGTAGATTGTGATTCTGCTTGTCAGCCAAAAACTGTCAATAAATTACCAAGCCTGGGAAAACGGAAACTCCTGCTTATTACACAGTAAGTTAAATAACATCTCTTTTTGTAGCACCCATCATCTGTTGAGGGCTTTGAGATTCAGTTGCAGAAAATAGTCCTTTGTCTGATTTTTGGCTACGCCATTACATAAAAAATGTTTCTTTTGCAAACAACATGGTACATGAAGACCATTGTTGATTTGGTCTGGGTTAAAATGAGTCACAAAAAATTTGGAAGAGGAGGTTTGTGCTTGGCGCATAAGCTAAACATTCAGTAAAGATACCTTTGTTATGTTTTCAATGGTCTGTTATTAATGGAACTTACAGAGTTAATTTAGTCAATATTTACGGAGAACAAACACACTCGACGTACATAAAACACATGGCGGGATTTGATTATTTATATGCATTGATGGTATTTGTTGAACCTGGATGGCTGCGCACGTAAGAAGCGGGAATGTGAGGAAAGGTTTTAGGCTAGCAAGGTCGTGCATAACAGAGACACACCTCACAGCTGTTGGTTGGAGCCCAGGATACACTCGCAAACACAGCCCTGGAACCTGATCTAGAGATGGAGGAATTCCTCAAGTTTTGGGTGGGACAGACAAATCCAACACAAGCACCTCCAGACCCCTTGCCGGGAAGTTAAGAGGGAAAAAAACAGCCATATATATGAAAGAGTGGGCTCATTCGGTGCCTTTCCATGGTCTGTGCTCTATGGGGACCACATCAAAGCAGTACAGTATGTGTGTTTAGGCGAGTGGGTAGGTATTTGTGTCTTTTGTAATAAGGAAAAGCACAGTTTGAAGTACAGAGGTAGATTTCTAACTTCAGGAACGACAGAAATTAATGTGGTTAAACTAATGGACCAAAGAGTCATACCTATTAACGTTAGATTATGTAAGTGTCCTCCATGATTTATGGTACACCGAACCATTCGTTAAGAAATGATTGTTTAGCTAAGCATTCCTTCAGAATACAAACATTATAATTTTGGGCAAAACATTTCTAGATGTTTTGAAACCAGTCAAGATTTTTTGTAGTGTAGAATTTGATGTGAAACAAGATTAAGCAATATCTTACTTTTGTTTTTTAAGGGTTGTACAATGAAATTGCAGTGTATAGTTACTTGCATAAAAGTAACAAAAACTAATATTATTTTGGGACGCTGACCCCATGAGACATGGTTAAAAAAAGAGCATTGTAGCACCAAGGCATGTGTCCAAATAAAAAGTGGGTTGTGGGTTTGGACTGACACCATTGACCACTAACAACAGATAATAAGATGAAAAACATGTTGTTTTGGACATTAACATGTTTTTTTACCATGTCTGTACTTACATTTTGTTTAAATGTTTCTTTAGACAGGGTAGTTGAATAAATTATGCAGTGTTTTTTTTTAGTTTTTTTTTTACATTTTTCAGATCTTTTATTTTTTAATTAGCATGTTTAATTGCAATGAATTGCATACAAATTATAAATTTTTGTATACAAAGTATATGAGTGTACAGTGTGTATATTTATTATTTATATATAAATACATAATAAAAAAAAAACATACATATAAATACATATTTTTAAAATATCTACTATTTAGATACATAAAAAATATCGCGTAACAAAAACTTCTATTTTGGAGTTTAACTTAAGTTGTGCTTCGTTTTTAGTTTTTTTTCCATAAGTCCATAGTTTTTAATTTACATTTCAGTTTTAGTTTAGGTTATTTTAGTACAACAATTCAAACTGAATTAAAATAAGACAAGTTTTTATCCTTTTTATTTCAAGCAACTTTTGTTTAAGATTTGAATTTTAGTTTCAGTAATTTTTTTTTTTTTTTTTACATTTTTATTTATTTGTATAATATGGTACATTAATTTCCCTACCATTTAATGACATCAGCTTGCTACAGTATTGATTCAATAATAAAAGATAAAAAATTCAGCTAAAAGAGACTGAACTTCAGTTATTTGTACCACCCCATATCCTTAACTGGCCGATCGTGTCTTAAAGTGTCTTCAGCATAGGAGCGAGTCTTAAGTACCGAAGAGCAAAAAAGAAAAGGTCTTGTTGGTGATGTTGTCTTTTCCTTCCATAATTTCCCCACAAACTACCAGTCTATATTACCCCACTCTCTCACCACTAACAACAGCTTATGAGTTGCTAAAATGTGCCACATGTCCATTTATCTTACCCACTGACAGGTATTACATTAAATATGGGTTGCCACTGCCACTGTAAAATGTCTTAGTTTATGTAAAAATGGGTCAGAGTAAATTTAAAGACTTTAAATGTAAGTTTTCGTATTTTTTTGCAACATTGCACATTATTGTTATTGGCCACAATTATTAGCACCCCTAGAATTATGAGCACTCCAGGTTGATTATGAACATGAAAATATCCAGTCCTGGCTTCCAGTTTCACAGAAATATATATATAGGAAAAAAACAAAAACACAAAATCCCATAATCATCAACATAATGAGAAAAAACAAAGAATATCTTTCTTATATGCTGCAAAAGATAATTGAGCTTCACCAATTACTGAAGTGGCTTTATGAAAAAAGCTAGAGCAGTGAAGATTTCGATTTTCACCATCAGGGAAATAATTCAGAATTTCCAATCAACATAAAATGTTACAAAGCTGCCTGGAAGAGGATGTGTGTCTCTATCATCCTGATACATGGCAAGGAGTAGAGTTTGAGTGGCTAAAGACTGGAGAACATAGCTGGAGAACTGCAGAAAATAGTTGCGTCTCAGGGTCAGAAAACCTTAAAAAAAATAGTCAAACAGCCTCTTCATCAGAAGATGTTGTTCAGGAGGGTTTAAGTAAAAATTCTCCTCGCTCATCCAAAAACAAACTCCAGCATGTCCACATGGCATCATGGATTGGATCATATATCAACAGATAAAAATCTAAAATTTATTGACTCTTAGAAGAAATCTTATAATGAGCCATGGTTGTGTCTTCCATTGGAGCAATAATCCAAAACAAACATCGAAATAATTAAAAGTATTCTCTTATCAGGTGTTCTCCAAACTCTTCAGGCATTACAGGAGAAAACTCAGAGATGTTAACAAAAAAAGAACATAGAAATTATTTGGTGCCAATAATTGTGGCCAACATGGATTGGAGAAAAACATTTATTTTTTTATACCTCAAGGGGGAGTTTTTCTCCCCATTTTCAGTTTTACTTCAATGATAGGTTAGAATTTTATACATTTTTTGAACGAAAGATCAAAAGGATAAACCACGCAATCCACGGTCGCAATTGTATTGCACTACCAGCTTTTGTGTTCCGAGCGTCCATCGCCTTGTGTGCTTCCACCTTCACAAAAAGAGTAAAGCCTAAAGAGACAGGCTTACGGGTGGAACGTCTTTGTAAAGACGTGTCCTTTTCAGAATGTCATACCACCCGTGCGTTACCTGGCGCGGGAGGACGGTCACGAGTGCTGTCTAACGTGCCTGGGCCTCCAGCACGCTAAGACGGTGTTCGTGGATGAGTCATGTTCTGTTTGCAGTAGCATGACCATCTCGGAGCTGTGGACCAGGCTTCACACTCCGACACTGCTGAAGTTCTCATCAGGCAGTTCGGTTTACCGGAAATGGTCCCGGATGTCACCCTTGGGGCTCCCCCCGACAAACAGATGTTGGTTGCAGCATCAGAAGGAGAGTACGGTTCCGGAGATGACGCGTCGACCGGGGCGGTGTCCGCTGGACATTCGTGCTTGCCAGGGGGGGGTCGGGATGAGTGGAATTCTTCATCTCGTTCTGAACCCTCCCGCCTGAATGATTGGTTCCCCGGTGAGACCTGTGCTGGTCCACAGGGACCCACTCCGGTGCCTCGTCCTCCTTCACCACCCTTGACAGTGAAGCAGCTAGGGGCTACACGGGGGTCCCCCTGGTGGAGAGGTCCGTTGCGATGCAACTGTGTCCTCAGGGTTCTACCTCCTGGCAGGCTAACCTGTTGCTCCCCTCTCGGGCCTGTAGAGTTTCATTGGCTCTCGTCGATGATGCCTACAAAGCTTGTGGAGAAGCTGCCTTCTCCATGCATGCTGTGGCGTTGCTGCAGGTCCATCAGGCCAAGGCACTGAAGGCCAAGATTTTGACACCGAAATGCTTTTTTTCATGCATCCGTCTCCAGGATTGGTTTGCAGCCATAGACCTGAAGGATGCGTACTTTCATGTCTCGATCCTTCCGCGCCACAGGCAATTCCTGAGGTTCGCGTTCTCGGTATGGAGTTGGACTCGGTCGCACAAATGGCGCGCCTCACAGAGGAACGCACTCAGTCGGTGATGGACTGCTTAAATTCGTTCAAACGCAGGATGACGGTTCCACTGAAACAATTTCAGAGGCTCCTGGGGCATATGGCTGCAGCCACAGCGGTCATTGCGCTGGGATATGAGACCATATGAGACCGCTTCAGGACTGGCTTCACGATCGAGTCCCGAGGTGGGCGTGGGAATGCGGCACGTTCCGGGTTCAGATAACACCGGCCTGCCGTGCAGCCTTTGCCCCGTGGTCAGACAGGGCTTTTCTTCGGGCAGAAGTGCCCCTAGAGCAGGTCTCGAGGCATTTGCTAGGTTTTATAGCCTTCGTGTTGAACTGGTATCCTCCCGAGTTCTCACCTCAAAC
>JAUMHI010000032.1:1669121-1683606 GCA_032359435.1 Enteromius unitaeniatus
TTTGAGCTCATGATACACAGACTGAGGAATAGAGAGGAAGACTGTAAAAAGACTCCAGCAGACTATCATACAGACGTGTTGATGTTTATTTATTCTTTAGCTGGACAGAGCTAAACTTGCTCTTCTGAACATCCTAAAATTTCTTAATAGGCTGGAGGGCCTGTAAGTGTCCAAGATGAAGAAAGTAAAAGCCTATTACAAAAAGCTGTAGTAAACACACAACACATGCTAAAGACACATTCTGCACTCAAGTTGGTGTTATATGGTTTTCAAAATGTATAAAATTTTCAACAAATGTTGCAGTTATTAAACCAGTACCCAGTAAAAAAAAAGTAAGCTTGTATGATCTTTTGATTTGCATTAAATGAAATATAAATATAAAATATGAATACAGCCTATATTTTTCTTTGATGCACTAATATTGAATTAACTTAAGATTTTAATAAAGCAAAGAAGTTATTGAAAAACACCACGATTCGAGGGGGTGAGAACCAGAAAGGTGCGAATGTAATTTCACCAACTTTACAGAAGGGCCAAAACAAACACCGCTGTACTTTGATATGACTTCACGTACTGATTTTAATAGTTCAAAACCAACATTTGTACACATGGCTGAAACTATGTGGTATGCCAGTAGAAAGAGCTCATCGAGATCTGTCATTTTGTATATACATTCATTTGATTTCTCCATTTGACCAAAAATGTCACTTATATAGCACTTCTGGTTCTCACCCCTTTACAGTAATAGCTAACGTTACATAACAAATCCACCATCATCATTTACCCTGCTAAAAAAAGTTTACCTTGTTAAAGAGCGACCTCTGCTGAACAATTATCAGAACAAATCTCAAGGCAAATACAGTCACTGTGTTTTCATTTTTCATTTATTAAGCTCTTAAAACCTTACTGACTGATGTTTTAGTGCACTTCCTGCAGAAATGGAAAAAATAAAGGTTCTATGTGAAGTTTTAC
The DNA here is from genome assembly GCA_032359435.1 of Enteromius unitaeniatus. Classification (NCBI taxonomy): domain Eukaryota; kingdom Metazoa; phylum Chordata; class Actinopteri; order Cypriniformes; family Cyprinidae; genus Enteromius; species Enteromius unitaeniatus. The sequence continues at coordinate 1,670,094 of JAUMHI010000032.1, forward strand.
ACAATTAGTGCAAATTATCAGATGACCAGAGCAGTTTATTTCCTGTTTGCACCTTGAGAAAATTATAACTGCATAAAAGCTCCAAAACGAACATAGAGATATGACATAGATTTCTGGTACATATTATCTTTAGGGCGTCTAGTATTAATATATGAGTTCACATATATTTATATTTGTTGAGTGTGGTCATAGAGTGGAAAAAATCTTGTGACCGGTGAGAACTTAGCTAAACAATACAAATCCAATGGCAGTTTCTATTGAATTTTATTTTTATTTTTTTTACCTCACTGTTCCTATCAATGTGCATACGTTGTTTATGCATAATGCAATCCCTACAATGTGATCAAATAGTTCAAAATAGCTGTGCTAAGATATATCAAAATGAATTTCCAATGCAAAAAAATGGGATTTCATTAATTGCTTTATACCACCGGTCACAATTGTGACCAAAAATAAAACACATTTTTTTCACACACTTTCCAAAAATAATTATTGATTGTTTCAAACGGTTACTAATGAAGCATCATTTGGATATTTTCATGTCTGGGAAAAATTGGGGATTAAACGGGTTAATTTTAATAAACACTTTCCTATTAATGCCAGTAAAATTTGTAAACAATCTGATACACATTTATATACTTTTTTACTCAATAATTCAGCTATACTTGTGCATGCATCTTACATGCACTTAAAAAATGCACTTAATCTACTTTGCATGTTTTAATTTAATGAACACATAATGCAAACATATCCTGACATACATAAAGTAAGCCATAAATGCCTTGCACACATCTGACACCCGTCTATTCTTCTCCTGGAAGCTCGAGAAGCTTCTGGAGCCGCGTGGTTTATATAAGAGCGACAGCGCGCGCTGCGTTCAGCGGCAGTACAACAGAGACACAAGCAGAGACCAAAACAACGAGCCGGCTTCCCCTTCCTCTGCTCCTGTGAGTATGATCTAATCATAACCTACACAAACACAACCACCCAGCTTTATCTGCACTGTTTTCTCTAGAGCCGTCCACTCCAGTTTGAAACCAGTGTCACATAAGTAATAGTCTGCTTAAATTGAAGACAGTGACCTGCTCTAATATTGTGTCATATATATGTGTGTGTGTGTGTGTGTGTGTGTAATGGCATTATTAAACATTAACTATGTCGCAGGCATGCTGTTTTGTAGCGTTCGGCAGGACTGTTGATACATTGTGTCTCTGTACTCTGTAGCTGATTCCCGTCAAAGATGGTTCGAGAAACCGGTTTCTACGATCTGCTCGGCGTTAGTCCCAAAGCCTCGGTGGACGAGATCAAGAAGGCATATCGGAAACTAGCCCTGAAATATCACCCGGATAAGAACCCGAATGAAGGCGAGAAAGTAAGTCTGGGAGCGGAAGCGGTGTCGTGTTTCAGGCCGCCTGAGAAACGCCAGAAACCAGAGGAACTTTCTGGAAGTGAACGCTCTGTGTGTTTCTAAACGTGGCTTGGAGATCCGTCTGCATATATGGATGCAAACAGTTGTATTTTTAGTATTCTTTTAATGATATTTTCTTATTGTTATTTGGAAAGAAGCAGTAAACGCGCAGAAGCCTTTGATAGTAAAGGAAAGAAAATAAGTCACATTTGATTTTAAGCATTTTGTTCAATTATTATATTTGATCTTACCCTATTTTATGTTGTTGGCAACACTTTAGGAAGGGGACCAATACTCACTATTAACTAATTTCTTATAAACAATGCATTAGCTTTTTATAACTTATAAAGCACATATTTTGCATGAACATATTCTTCATCCCTAATCCTGCCCAATGGCCCCTTTTCACATTCCCGGGATTCTCTGCAGCCAAAGTCGATATTCTTGGGTTTATTTCAAGAGCAGTGACAGTAGGCCATGTATTTTTATACATGTTTGCATTCTCATTTGCGCGAAAAGCTAAAGAAAAACTGAACAATCTTGACTTTCAAAAAAAGAATTTTGCATTACTTGCATGAAACTCGCATTAGCTTTTTTTGTTGTTGTTGTTATTTGATGCAAATGTGATATAATAAAGTATAGGGTTATAATTGTAAATATGTAAAATTTGACCCTGGACAACAAAACCAGTCGTAAGTGTTAATTTTCATGACCCGAAAGCTGAATAAATAAGCTTCCCATTGATGTATGAATTGGATAGATGTGACTATATTTGACCGAGATACAATTGTACGAAAATCTGGAATCTGAGAGTAGAGAAAAATCTAAATGCTGGGAAAATCACCTTTAAAGTTGTCCAAATGACGACCTTAGCCATGCATATTACTAATCAGAAATTAAGTTTTAATATATTTTCAGTAAGAAATTGACTAAATACCTAATACAAATACAAAGTCCTAATACAAAGTGATTTGGGAAAATTAAAAAAAGAAAGAACAAAGAAGAATGGAAAAAAAGGAATTCCAAATAAATGACCAACAGTTGTAAAGAAATACTGTAAGTTAAATAGTGCAGAAAAAAACAGAATCATGATGTGTGTTTATACTTGCTTTATTAAAATCAAAATCTTTCTATCCTTCAGTTTAAACTCATATCACAAGCCTATGAGGTCCTGTCAGATCCCAAAAAGAGGGATTTGTATGACCAAGGAGGTGAACAAGCCATAAAGGAGGGAGGCATGGGAGGAGGAGAATCTCCCATGGACATTTTCAACATGTTTTTTGGTGGCGGAGGCAGAATGCAGAGAGAAAGGAGAGGTGAGACATTTATTTACTACACTAGGTGGCCACTAGGAGGTCTTATGGACTTTAATGTTTCATATCCTGGTGGTTGGTAGATAATTCGGTGTTATCTGTTTTCCTTTATTCAGGTAAGAATGTGGTTCACCAGCTTGGAGTCACACTGGAGGAGCTATACAACGGCTCGACAAGAAAACTTGGCCTTCAGAAGAAGGTGATCTGTGAGAAATGTGAAGGTAAGAAAGTAGCTAGTCTGTTGGGTTCCTCTAATGGGAAAAATATTAGAAAACTGTAATTCAAGACCCAGTGTTGATATAAAGATTAAAGTGCTCGAAACGATCTGTCTTGCAGGTTACGGAGGCAAAAAAGGCACAATTGAAAAATGCTCAACCTGCAAAGGACGAGGGGTTCAGGTCCAGGTGCAGCAGATTGGCCCGGGAATGATCCAGCAGATTCAGAACATGTGCACCGACTGCCAAGGGCAGGGAGAGAGGTTCAGCTCCAAAGACCGCTGCAAGAACTGCAATGGACAGAAAGTGGAGCGCAAGAAGAAGATTCTTGAAGTCCACATCGACAAAGGTAGAAGAACGTGAGCTTTGCTTAATTCCAGGCCCTTATGAAATATTCTAGAAGCGTAATAATAATGGTCTTTGTCACAGGAATGAAGGACGGTCAGAAGATCACGTTCCACGGAGAAGGTGATCAAGAGCCTGGACTGGAGCCTGGTGATGTTATAATCATACTGGACATTAAAGAACACCCCGTCTTCCAAAGACAAGATGATAACCTGACCATGAAGATGAAGATCAAGCTGGTGGAGGCGCTCTGTGGCTTTAAGAAAACTGTCCATACACTAGATAACCGATTGTTGCTCATCAACTCACCTCCAGGTATGTCCTATTTATAAATAAAGAATATTTGATTAATATTTCTGTTCATATCTAGTACGTCAAATATTTTAATTTGGATTGGTTTGAATCTGTATTATTTTTTTGTTTTAGGTAAAGTGATAAAACCTAATGATCTGAAATGCATTCATAATGAGGGCATGCCTGTGTACAGAGACCCTTATGAGAAAGGGCTTCTCATCATAAAATTTGAGGTAAGTCAGTATCTGATTTGATTGTATTACTATCATTATGTTATTTATATTTAATTATGATTTATTTTATTTGATGGTGCTTTGCGTCTTCTAGAAACAAACAGTAAGTAGATGGCCTACTGCCAAAAAAGTCATTACTAATATTAAATTCAAATCATTGGGAAAACAAAGACCATTTTGAATTACGTTTTTGATCATTAAAATTCTTAGTATTATTATATTTTATTAATTTTATTTTATTACTATTTGTATTTCAGCTTTGCTGTGCAAGAACAAAAAACAAAACTAATTCAATATAAATTTAATTAGATTTAAATTAATTAGACACAAATTATTATGCTAAAAAATAAAATGTCATTGTTTTTATATATATATATATATATCTTATTGAAAGAAAATAAATAGTTTACTGTCAAAAAAACATTTCTAATAAAAACGAGTTAAAGTTATTCAATATAATTTAATGTGTTATTATATTTTATTAAATTTCTAATTCATGTTTTAGAAACAAATTGCTTACAAACATATAGTTACATTGGAAAAATAAATGTTATTTATTTAAATATATTAAGCTACCCGTCAATTGATTAATTGCATCTAAAATAAGTTGTATGTGTAATGTGTGTACTGTGTATATATAAACACAAATACAGTATATATATAGATAGAGATAGAGAGAATATTTACATGTATATATTTATACTCCTATAATTGAAATAGATGGATTGCACACTCACACATTATGTAAACAGAAATGTTTATTTTATGTATGAATAATCTTTCGACACCACTAATATAAAGAAATAATAGAGGAATAAAACTACTTTTTTGCCAAATAATGATTAAATTATAATTAGTGTTGGGTCTGTTAAATCTCACACAAGCCTTTTTTTATTTCCTCAGATTGAGTTCCCAGATAAACACTGGCTACCTGAGCACATGCTTCCCGACCTGGAGAGGTTACTTCCAGGCAGAGATCACTTCATGATGTCGGATGACATGGAAGAGGTTGACCTGTGTGAAGTAGACTATGAAAAACAAAAGAGAAACCACGGCGGTGAAGCTTACAATGAAGACGAAGGCCCCAGGCAGAGCGTCCAGTGCCAGACTCAGTAAATGTCATTTAGGAGAAACACTGGTGCAGTACTTGTGGGATTGCTAATATATACTCCATTATAGGCCGGTTAAATTTAGTTCTTGCTGAGCGATACCTACAGTACTGCAGGAATTTACTCACCAAGCCTTAAGAAACAGACCATTTTCTTGCCAGCATTGAAATACCTCTTTCTGAAATGTCTGAGGAGGAGGAACCAGGAGTGTTTGGCAGTTACATGAGTATTAACAGACGTTTAATTAAAGCAACTATTTTGGATAAGTCATTTATAAAAAAAAATGAAATTTAATTGTGACTTAATGTGCATGTAAATTATTCTTCTGTTCACTTTTGTATGTTAATTTGTAGATGTGCTTTTTTTCTGTCGAGTGTGGGCACTGCGTTTTTTTTGCCAGTTGAAAATCTGTATTTGTATATTTTCTAAGAATGTGACGCACCGTATGTTTAACGTGTTGTTTCCTTCTTTTATTTTCCAAATAAAACATTTCATTACAACACTTTCTTGAATACATAAATGCAACCTCAAACTCAAACAACTTTTCAATGCAAAACTCATTCCAGCTTATTTTATATTGCTTAAAAACTCTCATATCTAATTTATAATCTGGGGTCGGTGAAATTATTTATTTTTAAAAGAACTTCATGCATTTAAAATCAAGCGTGACCAAAAGTGACGTGATATTTCCAATGTACACTTCAAATAAATACCGTTTCTTTATTTTCTATCACTGAAATAATCCTGAAAATATTGGTTCCACATATGAATATTAAGCAGCACAACAGTTTTTAATTTTTATAATAAACTCAAATCAGGACATAAAATTGACTTCTGAAGGATCATGTGACACTGAATGATGCTGGGTAAAAATTCAGCTTTAAATAATAGAAACATTTTAAATTAAAATAATATTTCACTACATTTCTGCGTTTTCATCAAATAAAACATCTTGGTGATCAGAGCAGAATTCATTTGATCATTCATTTAATCACAAACAGTAGTAGTGTAAATAGAAAGTGATCGACAATAAAATATAGATGTTAAATATTACATAACATGACTTCAAGGTGCTGATCACTGCATGAGAAGAAATTAAACAAAAAAAATGTTGCACTGACTGTTTTGAATATGTTTGAATTAAATGGCAGGATGCAGCTCAGTATCATGCAGAAGAAACTTTATTCAGAAGCACTGAATTGATAGCATGGTAGAAAGAACCTGCCATGCACCATTCATTAACACATTATTCAAGCTCATTCATTGTAATCAATGAAAAGTAAGGCATTTTGAAGTCGCACGATTCTTTGCATTCAAAGCATCGCTCCTTTTTCATCCTCCTCAGTGCTGCTTTCTTCTGAAAGAACAACCTATTTGAAAAAATAAGAAGTAGCAGCATGAGATACCGTATCAAATATTGAGATTTGTCGTTAGGATTGGAAAGGCTGGAAGTTTTACAATTACTGAGCAAATACACACCCTCGGTCAGCCTTGCTTTTCCTCCTGTGGGCTGGCAGAGGACCGTCGAACACCCAACACACAACACAACCGTCTGCGCATGACTGAACACAGTCGTGATCTTATAACAGCCTGCGTGAAGATAAGCGGAAGAGATTACATTTTCTGCAAATGATTACATTTCCCCACGAGAAGACAAACACTGCTCCTTCTAAAGATCTCAAACCTGGGCATTTCACATCCATGAAGTACGAGTTGGGACTCTGCACAAGCCTTTTCTTCTTATGCTGCCTTCTCTCAAAATCAAAGGACGGGTTCAGCAGATCTTTGGCCAGCTGGGAAAAAGAGAGTTTAAATATGAATTCATTCATTTAAATAGATGTATTTTTATATAAAATTACACATATATAAACATTTCAAGTATGTGTGAAAAAATGTGATTAACTCTATACTTTTATGAGTTGAATTTAAATCTTTACATACAATTACACGTATAACATTTCATATATTGTAGACATATTTTAAATATTTTTTATATTCAATACAAACAAATCTTTTTATAAACTTAAATTTAAAATGGCAACATATATATATATATAATTATAAAAATTCTAGTTTTTTAAATTTCACAAATAATTACACATTTCATATTTAAAATGTAACGCAATTAAAAATGTATACCCAATGCATTTCTCACACACCCCTTACCTACTTATATCTCCAACAATATGGCAATAATTTCACTCTGTTAATAAAAAAATCTAGTTACATATCTAGCAACACTTCTTCGCACACAAAAACAAAACTGTTCAACAGCCATGTTGCTCAGTCCCATCACTGTCAATATAAAAACTAGAACACCTTACTTTCAAAATGACAAATAAACCCTCAGTCCTGGCCAGTTTCCTCAGTGCAGTGCAACAGTTTAAACAGGTCTCGGTTACAGTGAAACATTAGGCCCTCTCTGAACCTGAGCAGCGCCACGTGAAATCACTAACTTCCCCATGTTTATCGCTCGGTGAAAACCATCAACGACCGGATCAACATCAAAACCACAGACGACAGAGCATATATTAAGGACTGTCAAACGCGAGAATCGTTGTCTAGTTGAGCAAAGCACTTACAGGCATTGTCGGGAGCTGCTGATATTCACATTCGTGTCTCTGCTTTCCTCGAAGCTCTCGGAGTCTGAAGGGTTGCCATGCGCAGCTTCATAAAGCAACTCTGAAGAGACATGCCCAGGCATGCTCCACAATAAAACACGCCTTTATACATTAGACCTTATAAAACCTGACAACATTACTGATATTTCCCGAGTATTACATCAGCTCGACGACAGTAAGTGATGCTGATATTCATCACCTCATATCTCAACAAAGAATATGAATTACCATCAGCTCTGCGCAATATGTATAGCCAATACGGAGACATAATAATAATAATAATAAGAAGAAGAAGGAGAAGAATAAATAAAAAAGAAGAACATGTAACATTACATTTTGTCATTTAAAAAGAAAGAAAGAAAAAAAAAAGTTCACCTTCTGGATGAATATTTCCGGTACTGGCAACCTTGATATCATTTCAGCACTTACTGTTTACTTAATGTTTTTATTAGCAGTTGTTCCTGCAGGATACATTTATTTGTTCATTTCAATTGTTTGTGTTATTATGTGTTCTTATTTAAACGAATTTCCAATTTTGAGTAAACCCCAACCTATTATTTGATCTCAGCTGGCAGGGCTTGTGACTGACCCTAGTGGTGTAGAGTGGAAGCACCACTACCTTTATTTTCAGCAGGCCTCCTGGATAGTACATGAAGAAACTGGTATCACATAGATAAGAAAACGATTATTATTGAGTCATAAGTTATTTTAAGTCAAGCTTTTGTTATTAACTGTACTTGGAAATCGGATTTTATTTAGCTAGATTTTATTTCATATTGATTTTATTTAATATTTTGGGAGTCTGCACACAAATGTATCACAAAATTTAGAAATGTAATAACTAAAAATAAAAATAAAGGTTATGAGAAGATCAAATACACAAAAGCCTTATAATAAATACATGAAGCAATGAATAAAAAAAATCTGTATTATTCTTAAATCTGAGATATTTAAGATTTGTTTTATAAATGTGTCTAATTTGTTATAAATGTGAAGACACTTAGAAGACACTATATTTTAAGATCTATTAGTGCAAGTTTATTTCAGTTAAAACATGTTGCATGTATAAAATAATAATTGTAGCAACAACACATTGTATGGATCAAACTTATAGATTTGTCCTTTATGCCAAGTAAAGATAAAGTCCTGTGAAGATATATATATATATATATATAATAATACATCAAATCTTACTTTTTTAAATACATGTTCCTTAATTAAAACTTAATTAGTGATAGGAGTGCTGCAATGACTTTATTTGAAGAACTTTACAGTATTTATTATTATTATTTATGTAGCCTATGCATTTTTTTCACCCTTTAGCTTTTCAGATAGTTGTATGTCTGCCAAATATCGTCGTATCATAACAAACTATAGACTGCATCAATAGAAAGCTTATTTATTCAGTATTTAAAAACTTCAACTTAAATGAAATGACCTTTATCGCTGGTTTTGTCTGAAACCTTGGGTTAATGTCAAACTTTCCATAAACAAAATCTTCATTCTTAGTGTTACATTTCATATCAATAAATCAGTATAAGATCAGTATAAAAAGATGTTGCACATCCTTGATAACTTATATATGTGTGTATATTTCTAGGGGGTTCTGTATATCACTGTCCTCCTAGAAACTACACTGACCAATCACGCAGGAGACTGACGTCACAGCACGAGGCCCCGCCCTCGCTGTGGTTTTTGTGTCAATGCCATGAACAAGAGAAACAGTGTCATTCTTAAAGGAAATACCGGCTTGGTAAATGGCGAAGACTTACGATTACCTTTTCAAACTCTTGCTAATAGGAGACAGTGGAGTGGGAAAGACATGTCTGCTGTTCAGATTCAGCGAGGACGCGTTTAACACCACCTTCATCTCCACAATCGGTCAGTTCACCGGAGATCTGGGTAGAAGCTATTGGTGTCCCGTTATATGCAGGACAATAGTGGTCAGATACAGTAAAGCTGTGATAATGAACTTTCCAGTAGCGTTTGCATTGATGAAGTAGGCTTAAAATGCACCTGTGGGTTTTAAAAATTAATCATGTGATTATGTGTAAAACTAAAACATCTGGATTCATTTAGAAAAGCATAGGCCATGCAACTGTTTATGTAGACAAATATTTATTTGTGGTTTTTAAAAGAAACACCCATATATATATAGCTAAAACACACATTTTATTTGTTCAAATTTGTAAATTTCCATGCACATTTGTATATTAGTTTTAATTTTAAAAACAAAACTAGTATTAGGCAACATATAGATCATTTACTCTTGCATATAGACAGATTTGATCTATCTATACTGATATATTTAGACACAGCTGGAAACAATGCTGTCGGCTCTGTGAAGGTGTGAGAGTTATATTTTGCTGAGCAGAGCTGTATCTACTTTTAAAGCTTACAAGTTCATACAAGAGTTTACACAAGGGAAACATTAACAGCGTATTGAGTTTTATAGGCTTTTTATGTTTACGCTGATGGACACTGCTGAGGTCTTCTTGTAGATTTTAGGTTTAAAACCAAAAGCAGATGATGTTTTTCGTTTGATGAGAGTCATTATTCTTTGACGATGAGAAAAATGTGCTTCTTCGTGACGCAGGAAGCTTGTGATAAACTGTGATGCATAGCAGGGTGAAGAAGCTTGATAGCCACATGTAGTCATCTTTTTATATATATATTTTTTTATTTTATTTATTTATTTATTTTCAGAGAGCGAGTTTCTTTTGTCTGCATGAATAAACCAAAAAATTACAAATAAAATAATAAAAAAATGAAGTGTAAAGATGATTTTAATCAGAAAAAGCGAAACAGTATAAAGAACCTTTTATATAATGGAAAGAATCTATTAATTGTATTAATGGAATCATAGATGCTGATAAAAAAACAGGAAATAATGGCAAAATTGTAATTTTTTCATTTACATGATTGTTAGACAAACACGGCATGAGAATAATTTAGCTGTGTGTGTGTGTGTGTTGCACATTTGTCTCTCGTCTGCCTGCACAGAGAGTTTAGTCATTTCCTTTGTCAGTTTTTCCATCTGATTAAAACGTCACCGCCCCCTCTGTCTTTGTTTGCGATGCTGTCTTGCAATGGGGTCTCTGAGCCTTGACTTTCTTTCAGACTTTAGTTGTACTTGCAGCCCATTTATCTGTAACGTTCCCTAGTGAAAAGCAGCAATTTTGCTGAAAATGTTGATGTTGGGATGTTAGAAATCATCCTGGTCGGTCTGCATGAACAACATTTTGGTGACAACATCAGGACGGGTGCTGGGGAAAGTACGGTTCCTTTGTGCGGGGTCATCGTAGACTTGCTCGTGAACAGAGGGCTGTACTGTTTGAATCCCCATCATGCTCTCGTGATATTCACTCAGCCCATCTCAGCATTCTTCCGCCAATGCAGCGGAGCATTTGACTGGCATCTGCTTTCTTGTGCCAGGACGTCCATGACCCCATGCAGTCGTGGCCACTCTGCATACTTCCCCACACTTCTCTGAGCGTCCCACCTCCGCTTCCTGTGACTGTCAGGGTTTTCTTATTGCTTAACTAAATTGCTTGATAAATGATGCTTCTCATTGTCGTTGTAGCTAAAAGCTTTGGCTATAAATTACTGAATGTAAATGTGATAAACATTTGTATCATTAGCTATGTTTCTATCCACACGCCCATTTTGGGATATCGCATAAAAAAGACATTAAGTGGGAATTTCTAGAGGCCAAAATAAATAAATAAATACATTTGCATAAAAAAACGTACAGTATGCGCTCAACTAACCAGCTCAAAAATGCTTCAAAATATACCTAACTGGGAACAGGGGACTTTTCAACAGGGAACTAGGATCAATTTCATACAAGAAAACGAAACCAAATAAATTCTTTAATGCACATCAAAAAATACACGTGACTTTGCAATATGATAGCATACCTGGATCTCATTGGTGGATTTCATTACCAAGCATCTGAAATAAAATCTTGTCAAAGTTCTTCGTTATAATTAACTCCCAGAACTGTGTTCCTAAACAGCATGCTGTGGAAATTATAATGCATTTCATCTGCATTCTCTAAAGCTCATAATTTATTGAATAAAAACATTATTATATGCCGTGCCTCCTTCTACTGGATTACGAACTTATAGAGTACTTAATAAGGACTTCGTTCATCTTTGTAGCCGGAGCTAAAAGAATCTACCGAATTGTAAATGTAGGCTAATAGCCATGTTTTGTTGACTCAACTCAACTTTTACATTTTCTTAAAAAACACAAGTATGAGTCTGCTTAAGACAAGAACCTTTTTCAGTATAAATTGTTTGTTCACCAGCCCAGACCTTTAACCACTATACTGTTGTACTGTAGCATTAGACACTCAATTTGACTAGTTTAGTGTAAGACATAGTATGTAATTGGTTTGTCTACTAAATGCCAAATTTTGTGTTATAAATAAGCTTTGAATCGTCCATCTTGATTCAGTTATTGATTGGAAACCAATCATCTCTCATCAATAGGCTCGGGAAGTCATACAGTATATACAGAGCAACCTAAAATGTTGAGTTTTTTGATGCGTGGCACAAAGCATTTGTGTGTGGAAACCTGAAATACAAAAAAAGGAAAGAGGAGCAGTTTAACCCCAGGAACGGGAAACAACCCATTATATCTTCACCACTGCAGCGCAACATTGATTCCTTGTGGTGCCAGTCATTGAAGATCTGACAATGTTTCTCTTTTTCTCTGTTGCCAGGAATTGATTTCAAAATCAGAACTATTGAGCTGAATGGGAAGAAAATCAAGCTGCAGATATGGTGAGTCGTTTGCCCGTCATAAAAAGTCCTGTTTGATATACGTCCTGTTACATCATCATTTACACTTTGTCTTCAGAGATATTTAAAGCCGTGTAAAATGTCGGTCTTAAATCGACTTGGTGAGACTTTCTGATTATAGAGAAGCTTTTGCACATAGGCAGAGATTTGTTGCTCGCAAGTAGCAAAAAAAGTAGTCAAATAAGCAATTGTTTTCTAGTTAGCAGGCGAGCTTTTTGTGGCCCTCATCAATTAACCTGCTATCATAGCATTTCACAAGCCCAGAATCATGCAGGTTTAGCTTACCACTAGCCTATTAGTCAAATTTAGATAAGTTTAGCATACATTCACGTTAGACTACACTGACTGGCATATGGCTAACCCATTAACCATTAATCTGTGAAGTAAGAACATCTCTTAGTTTATACATTGGGGCACTTCCTGTTAACAGACACAATGCTTACACACACTCTCCAGTTAGGTGACTAATGGAGGATGAGACGTGTCATGGACAGGCTGTGCATCCGTACCTCTCTCTCGATCTGCAAACTTCACAGGATGTTTATATTAAGAGCAGGGTGGGACTCACTGTAAATGAATGTGTTGAGGCCGAGCAGGGTGACGAAAGGAAGGAAGGAACAAGGATGCATATAGTATTAGTGTGTAACTGTCTGTTTGTTTTACAGGGACACGGCAGGACAGGAAAGATTTAGGACCATCACTACGGCGTACTACAGAGGCGCTATGGTAAAACACTACTCATGTTTATGTGAAAGTGAGGATCGCTGAAGATGGATGTTTCATATTTATGCTTGGTTTGTTTTTAGGGCATTATGCTGGTATATGACATCACCAGTGAAAAGTCATTTGAGAACATTAAAAACTGGATACGTAACATCGAGGAGGTAACACTGAAGAGGAATATGTTCACTTATTGTTTTGTGTAGTGTTCTAATTGACATTATCCCTGCTGGAAAAAACTGCATATGCTGGTTAGCTATGTTTTGAAGCTGGGATGATGGTCCTTTGCTGGTTTAAGCTGGTCCTTTTTCAGGTTTTTGCTGGTTTATGTTGGTTTTTACTGGTTTATGCTGATTTAAGATGGTTTATGCTAGTCCTTTGCTGTTTTTTTTCTGGTTTAAGCTGGTCCTTTTGCTGGTTTGGATCAGCATAAACCAGCAAAGGACC
>JAUMHI010000032.1:1683706-1703193 GCA_032359435.1 Enteromius unitaeniatus
CTAGTCCTTTGCTGTTTTTTTTCTGGTTTAAGCTGGTCCTTTTGCTGGTTTGGATCAGCATAAACCAGCAAAGGACCCGCTTAAACCACCATACACCAGCAAAGGACCAGCATAAACCAGCAAAGGACCATCTTAAACCAGCATAAACCTGCTTAAACCACCATAAACCAGCATCCCTGCTTCCTAACATACTGTACCTAACCAGCATATTTTTTCAACATGGATAAAACAGTTTCTTTGCTGTTATTGATTGGTTAATACATTGCTGCCAAATTATATTGGGCCATAGTATAATAGACTTGTTACCCACTCTATATAGTTATATCAAATTAGTTTATTTGATACGTTTGTTAAAGAATTTAATTTCTTTTGACTGTAACTTGAAGTGCTGAACTTCTCAATGACTAATTTCAGCATGCATCATCTGACGTAGAGAAGATGATCCTCGGAAACAAATGTGACATGAACGACAGGAGACAGGTGTCCAAAGAGAGAGGAGAGAAAGTGAGGCCTCTCATAGTTTACTATGCTAATAATAGATCATTTAAAAATAATAATATAATATTTTTATTATAGATACAGTGTTAATAATACTATAAAACTATAATACTAATTAATAGATTGAGTGATACTGGATTTAACTTAATTTTTTATGAAATATATTATCTAGTAGTTTTATGTTTTGTTTTGTTTTTTGTTCATAACTGCTGTTATTTTTTTTACTTTTTGTCCAGTTGGCAATTGATTACGGCATCAAGTTCTTAGAAACAAGTGCAAAAACTAGCGTGAATGTCGAAGAGGCCTTTTTCACCCTTGCCAGAGACATTATGGCTCGACTTAGCAGAAAAATGGTGAGTGTTTTTTGTAAAAGTGGGAAAAAAAGTAATGAATTAGCCTATTATTGCAATAAATCATGTTTTAAAATGATCACTCCTGGGGAGGAAAAAACAGACCATATTTATAACTGCATTTAGTTAAATACTGGTTAGTTTGATTACTAAGGAAGCACGTTTCTGCCACAAAATAAAAAAGGTTATTAACTTTTTATCTTGCAAGCTTGCAATTCTGAGGGGAAAAGAGATGCAAGTTTAGATCAATTCTTGCAGTTCTGACTTTATAACTCACAATTGCCAGTTTATATCTTGCAATTCTGACTTCAATTTATATTTCACAATTCTGACTTTATAACTTACAATTGTGACACTATTGGACTTTAAAACTCACAACTGCAATTTTGAGTAAAAAAATTGTGAGTTTGTTTATTATAATTCTGATTTAATTTCTTGCGACTTTATATCTTGCAATTGCTAGTGTATATATCACATATATTTTGACTTGTATTACACACAATTATAAGTTCATAGAATTTTAAAATATATGTCTAACAAAGCAAAATTAAAATGTCTCTATTTTTCTGTTGACTAGAATGATGGTGGTCAAGCAGATAGCGGAGGGCCGGTGAAGATTTCAGAGAAGCGCTCTAAAAAGCACAGCATCTTTAAGTGCGCTCTGCTGTAATGCTTTTACGGCAAGTGTATACAGTATGTTAACTCGCTGTGTGTCTGTGGGAGCCAGAAATGCTCTGCTGGTATAACATGTCACACGAGCCCCTGCAAAGAGCTGGACTATCAGGCTCAAGAACAGATGAAGGTTCGTCTTTCCAAGCCCTTAAAGTCAAGATGGAAAAGCGGAATGATGCAGCTTTGAGAGATTTATGTGGTAAAGTCACAATGGGAAATATTTTCTTTGTTGTGTGGTGATAATCGTGATGATTGTGACAAAAGAAAATGGATCAAATACGAATGTTTGTTTTTTTTGTGTTATTGTAAAATATTCTATATGGACACAGCACATGCTGTCTTAAAACATTTGCTGCTGAAGGCTTAGATGTATCATTTAGAGTATTTCTGTCTTGTCGATATGTTTCTGGGTGTCTTTTATACAGTATGTACACTGTGTTCTTGCACTGGTTCAAAAAATTGAATAGAGAAAACCTGTAAAAGGCCATTTTTGGGACGCCAGTGAGTAAAAGCACTTTATATGCATTTTCAATGAGCTCTCCTCACAGGCACGTCCATGTATAGCACAGACGGACATCAATCCATCTGCAGGAAGGTTGCAAAGATAGCACATGATGGGTGAAGGAACATCTTCAGGTCAGGTATCAAAGGGAAGACTTGTCTTACTTGGCAAAATCACAGTCGCCCATAAGAAGTGTGTGTCTGACACGGCTAAACCGTACCGTAGATGCTTAGCCTTAGGGTTGTTTAAAATATAGGGATTATGTTGGAGTGATGATTTGATTTAATTAATCTGATTCAAATTAATGATTTGATTTGAAAACACAGGCTGCTTGGCCATGTGATATAAAGTATACAAAACTAGGGTCTTTGTGACAATGCTACAATATGTTTTGTATTTTGCTAAGCAGTAAAGCCACTAATGCATGTTTATAAAAGTTCATTAACAAAGCTTTTTTTTCTATTCCAGCTTGATTTTCTCATTTGAACAACTTTTTTGTTCAATAACATCCATTGCGTAAGGTTATACACTTAATGTACAAGCCTTTATTTACTGTTTACATGTTTTTCACCATAGGCTCTTAAAAGAAACACAGTTGCCAAAAAGTGGTATTATGCTTTTGTTTTTTGCTTGTACTGTAATTATTTGTAGTTCTTTTAGTCAAAGAATGCAGGGTAAAGTCCAACTGGTTAAATTACAGATTACAGCAATAAAACATCTCCATTTGGGAATTCTCTCTTCCGACTACTTGTGCTGATATTGGGGACCTTAATGCCTTGGAACTGGATCCATTAAAGTTGGACTGAATTTTCGCAAGAAATTTTTGGTGATCGTCATTTCCCTTTGACAAATGTAGCATTTATCATGACCACTGATATTCAGATGGGACCATTGCTATGCATGTATTTTCTTTCATATTTGTGATTGTATGATCAAATTTTTAAGAGATGACGTGGTGTTTGTTGGACTCTTAAATGCAGCCTGTTTCCTGAAAAGCTACTGTATGTTTATTTGAACATGTTGAAACCTTAACTAAGACAATGTGAACAAGAATTTGAAGTGTGGTTTTATTAATTGTAGACTTTTATACTACATATAACCAAAGTAAATACTGTATAAACCTTTCTCCTCTAAATTTGTCTTCCTTTTTTCCAGACGTTTATCATCCAAAACAGCAGATGGTGCTATTGCACAGTCTTATTCTCACAATAAACAAAATGCACCACTCATACAACATGCTAACTCCAAACAATGTGCATTGAGGTAGACTCATTTTGACTATTTCAGTTTGCATAGCCTTACTTTATAGCCCATAAGTAGTCATAATACTGTCATTTCAGGAGTCAAAAACATCTAAACCATAATACATAAATGGCATGATGACAACCAGAGCAGTGAGCAGGGATACGTACCGTCACATATTGTATTTGTACATTAAATAAGTATACTGATGGAAACACTTTTTAAGTGCAAGCACACAAATAATGGATAGAGATTTTCTACTTGGTTAACTTGATCATGACGCCTGAGTGCATACTGTTAAAGTAAGTATGTAGTGTTACAGGTGGATATGCAGAATTTAATGTAGGTGTCATTCTGTTCTTATTGGACTCCCTCTGGAGTGTCTTGGTATGGTTCGTTTGATGGTGCATCGTCTGTTGTCTTCTGTGCTGGTTTACCTGGATCATCATGAGAGTCCCCAAATGTCCCAGCAAGGTCTCTTTCACTGCTTGACCCATGGGCTCTTTTCAAGCTGTTTCCTAAGGACTTGCAAGGTTTTGTGGACCAGCTTTTAGATCTTCCAGGGAGGAACATTGTATCTTCTGGCAGAAGCAGACAGGTACCATCAGCTTGGACTTCAGAATCACAGGGACTTACACCTGTTGGTATCTCCTCTGTTTGCTCTCCGTCTTGCATCTCTGAACTTTCCTTCTTTTCAAGACCTCCTTCAGAATCATCTGGTTCCTTTGTCATCTCCTGCTCACTATCTTTCAGGCATTTGTCCACATTGTCACTCCCTTCGTCCTGGTTTACCCGAACTTCATCAAGCGATGCCTGTCTTCCAGTCGTCCCCGCTGAGTGTAGCTCTTCACTCTTTCTTATGCCATCTTCAGTAACTGACTGACGTCTTTCATGGTTCATTGTTTCACCTGAACTGTCCGTTATCTTCCCCCCATCTTGCATTCCCATCTCATCTATACTGCTGTGTCTAGAAGAAACTCTCAGCATTTGTTGCTCAGGCTGGTCAGGATGTTGCTCTACCTTGAAACTGTTGCTAAACTGGTCAATCTGTTCTACCAATGGTCGTACCATTGATACCTTTGGGGTCTGACCAAAAAGACTAGGGTGTACCTTATACTCATAGCCAGCACTCCAACGTCTTTTAGCTGGAGACTCACCTATTCCTTCTAATTCTTGATTTGGTTCCCTTCCACTTGCTTGATCAAATGAGATTGTGCTCCAACACCTTCGGACAGTGGAGGGGGATGTGCCTTGTATTTCTCCAGGATAGTATTTAAAAGCTTTCACCTTTTCTAGAGGGTAGGAGGTCGTTGCCTGAAGTTTAGCTTTCTCCATCATCACGGTTTCTTTCAGTGTGGCTTTTTCCAAAGAAGCCTGGTTGTCAGGAACTGTAGATTTTGGTGATTCTGGCTTTGTCCCTTCAACTTCAACATCCTTATCACAAGGGAAGATTCGGATGTCCACACATGAGCCAAGGCGTCTTTTTACCCCTGGAATATCCACTTCTAGATTCTGTCCATATTCCTTTGTGTTGAGGTTTGCAGTTGCTATTGTTTTACTCAGATCTGCCTCTTTCTCCTCCGGTGGGCGGTCATCAACACCCAGGTAATAGCGGTAGAGGCTGTACCCATCAGCACTGTTGATGCTACTGTGACGTTGGAGAGAGGAAGGGTCACAAATAGAGGAGGCTGATGACCGTGTCCGGGTGAGTTCAGTGTGGTCGATTCCCACCAGTCTTTCCAAGGCATTCACCATTCTCCCATTAATGTCTTCCAGCTGGGACAAACGAAGGTCCACTGTCTGAAGGGAGGCCTTCATTGTGTTCTCCCTTTCATTCACCTCCTCAAGGCGCATTGACATGTTCTCCACCCTGAGCATGAACAAGAAGATTTTGTAAATGTAATGGCTGAATAGATAAGAAGTTTGCAGACTAGGATTTAAGAGATCTACCTATATTCCTTAAATTACCTTTCATTTGTAACCCTGATACGCTCATCATTTGAGGACTGTTGCTCATCTTCTTTCTCCCTGAAATATTCCTCCACACATTGCTCCTCAAACTCATACAGCATCTTCAGCTCATCCGGGGTGAGAATGAGCTCTTTATTAGGAAAAGACACAGAATACAAGCAAATATTTATTTTATTATTAGCAAATATATATTTATTACTCACTTGAACACTTGTATTTTCATCATATATAATTTGGTCTAATTATTTTACGAAACTCACTTAATCCTTTATCCTTTTCATCCAGTTCTCCCTCCTTTTTCTTGCTACATCGGCAGCAGAGTTTGCGAAAAAGGATGTAGAGGTGGCTAAAGATAATCATTGGTGGAGGCAGCACAGGCCTGTCGTGGAAGGTCATAATGAGCTGATATCTCTGAAACTTCCACACCTGGTTCGAAATGGACTTGACCTCAAAGAATGTGTTGCTTTAATGAGAGAACCACACAGCATAGAATCAACACCACTGAACTGTTAGTAGATACACACCAGTAAAGACATTTTTGTTTGCCACAATGCCACAAATTGTTTGGTTTTTACATACTAATAGGAAATAGGTCATCAAAACAATGAAATTGTAGCATTCTTACTTGAAGACAGCAATCAGCAAATTCACAAGCAGGATGTTGGCCACTAACAAATAACAGGCCATGATGGCCGGAGTCAGCCAGGCTCCAGGGATGCATGGTGGAAGCTTTTTCCCATCCTCATCATATAGGTTTTCTCCACAGGGGGCTGTTTAAAAAAGGCTTTCTTGTTACATTATAGCACCAACAATCGATCTCTTCAGCATTCAAAACAATTCCAGTGCCGCTGTGCCATTAGTTGGGTTATTTTCATGAAAACAGTGTTTATCATTGTGTCAAATGTTTATAGTTTTGCTTACGGTTAATTTCCATTGCGTAAACTTGAGCACATTCCAGAAGAGCAGAATAGACACGAACAGTCAGTCAGTGCAAGTGGAAACCAGAAACAAGAACAATGTATACAACAAGAATTAATCAAATCCAACATCTTAACCAACAGACAGGTAGGATAATCAACTAGAAACTGCTGCGATGAGTAATGGCATACAGCCTGAAATACTGAAATAGCCACAATTTGACAACACATTTTTCTGTCTCCAAGTTTGAAGGTAACGAAACTGAAGTCTCAAAAGGTTCCTAACACAACGAGGCACTAGGCATGAAGTTATAGGGGAAACAGCAGGTCACATAGGTGATAGAGATATTAGTGAGGTGTTAGGAAGGTGGACCAGACTGTTAAAGGCCATCTATCTACCCTGGAGGCAGGAAACAAAATCTTACTATGAATTCTAGTCTTACGGTCTATCGAATCTGCAAACACCTCTCCATAGATCATCCAATAAGGCATGTAGAAGATATTGCGAGCCAAGCGCCATGTGGGCTCCTCATCTGGGTGGAGGATAGCCTGCCGTGCCACGCCGAAACTCATCAGGACCACCAACATGATCACCACAAAGTACAGCATGTCAATCATCTGCAAGGCATGTGGCAGTTTATTGAAGTCAAAAGTCCATGTGGTTGATATTCAAGTGTGCAAGGTCTAAAGGTATAGTAGATTTAAGAAAATAAATGGCATTACCATTTTCCCAATCATCATGACGTAGGGTCCTAGGTACTTGTTGACTCCAAATATGTCCAGTACGCGGATATACCAGAAGATAATGTCCACGCAGTAGATCACACGGCCATAGCCCATGTAAGGTTCACTTTGCAGCCTAAGTAGTAGCCCAAGCAAGAAGGTTGAGATGGCCGCCAGGTCTGTGATATTCCAGTACTCCTCCAACCACACATTTATCTTTTGTTTGAGCTTGCCTGGTTCTGACATCAAGATCTGGAGGAGATAGTACCAGATTTAGGCTGCAAACTGATTCTTTTCTACTGGACTTGGGTTGATTGAACTATTTTTGCATCTGTTTATAGAGATGTGGCTTCAGTGGTGTTTTAACGAGAAATTTGTGCCCTTACCTGTCTGACTTTCTCCAACCCCAAAGTGATGATGTATGAAATGACGATCCACTCTTGTAGAGATGGCCAGCGCTCCATCTTCACCAGCACTACATAATTGTACAGCATGAGATAGCCAAGGTAGGATATCTGTCCAAATGCAAACCGATTTAGGATTTCAATATAGTTTTATTTATTGTTTTAATAATAATATATTAACATATTCTATAATATACACTACTCAATCCTTTCAGAGCATTTCCCTGCCTACGAACCAAGATGCTGGAATAGACTGCCCTAAATAAGAAACCGTCTGAAAAATGGAGGGATTAATTTTTTACTTACAGTATTGAACCAAAATTTGGTGAAAGGGGCATTGTAGAATTCATAGATCTTTGTTCCAATAGGAATCCGCCTCATTTTCTTATTAGCGTCCTCCTCATCTCCTTTCTTAGAGGCTGCATCTGCATTGGCATCCTAGAAGTGCATGAGGTGTTTTTACAACCGGCAGAATTCATAGAAACAGTATCCTCTCTCAAATCTAAATCACCAAATCATCCTGGATTTGTTTTAACCAGACCAAACATAAGATTAAGAAGCTGTTTGATGCAACATTAACCCCTGTTCTAAAGTTCCCAGACTGTTTTCTCCCCCCCATTAATACTGAGGTTTTATAGACTGACAAATACTAGAGTATCTGAAAACTAAATACACTTTCTACTATTTAATCCTTCCACTTTCTATCTACATCATGTGTGGATGTGTCACGCAAGACCTGTGTTTACTGATGGATTAAGCTCATATTATGGGTCAGGAGCTTTCAGTTATGTACGCTACACTGATCTAATAAAGGAGTGGTTTGTTGAAATAGAAGGAGTGGTGCAATTTTTACCCGGCCTGACTTATCATCATCCTTGGTCTTCCTGTCTTCGCTATTTGCAGTGACTTGATGAGACACGTCATCACCAAGACGGAAATCCAACAGCAAGATAAAAGGTGGGAAAATCAGGCTGAGTATCACCTGGAGTTTGCAGAAACAAGAAAAAAGCAAATCACAGTCAACTTACAACAAATGATCTACATATGTGTACATGAAAACAAGATGGAAGATGTTTATTTGTTGCTGTACATGTAAAACCTAATTCAATGACTTGGTTAAGTATAAGACCCCCTGCTCCAATTTAAGATAATTTTAATTAAAGGGCCTCCAGGAACCCTGGAAAATTGTAAAGAAATTGCCTCACTTTTAGTCCTGGGTTTTTACCCATCCTCAGGCTGCCCATCCACATGTCAGTGAGGAGCATCTGGCTGCAGGTGTGGGCTATGAAGTCTCTGTGTTTGGCAGCCACTGCCAACTTCAGGCAGGTAGAGTTACTCCAGTTCTTTAACTCGTAAGTCAACATTTTCATGGCTAGCTGCTCGTCATGTTTGTAGGACTGATCCAGCAACTCATAGGCCAAGGTTCCAAATTCCCTAAAATTACCAGTAGAGTAAATTTACATTGTAGAAATAGATTTTTTGTCAATATTTAAGTAATAAAACCAATTGTTTTAATTTAAGACTGTAAAAAAAACACTTGCTCCATCCCAAAATGAAAATTTTCTCATTAATCACTTACCGCCTGTCTTGTTCCAAACCAGTAAAAGCTTTGATCATCTTTAGAGCACAATTCAAGATATTTTGGATAAGAACCGGGCGGCTTGTGACACAATGATTGCCAAAAAATTGTCAAGGCCAGCAAAGTAGTCCACAAAGGTGTTCAGTTGTTCAACCATAATGTTATGCTATAAGAATATTTTTTGTATGGAAAGAAAACAAAAATAATGACTTGACAATTTGGCACCCTATTGTCACCAAAGACAGTATCCACTGGATGCAAACTATGCTGTTCTATGACACATGAATACACATGTTTTCATTCAAATCAAAGGTAAATAAACACAGAAGACGTATTGTTGTGTTGTGACTGACACCGGAGTATGTACGCAGTTTGTGTCCAAGGTTTACAGTGACGCTATGGTGCCGAATTGTTGATAAAAAGTTTTTTTTGTTTTCTTTCCATACAAAAAGTATTTCCGTAGCTTCCTAACATTGCTATTCTGATAACATCTTTCATGTCTTTCATACTCCCAGTTTTCATTCAAAAAATCTTAAAGTGACTAACAAGGCTTTTACTGGTTTGGAACGATATAGGGGTAAGTGATTAATGACTACATTTTCATTTCGGGGTGGAGTAACCCTTTAACTTAGCATAGCATTGTAGCATTTTGGCTTTTCCCCTTCATAGGTTGTGGATTCATTGCATATTTGTGAACCAATGAGATTTCAAATGGATTTACGTTCACTTACTTGGAGTTGTTATCGAGATCCTGGGATATGTCATCCACCATCTCACTCTGAGAAGACTCATGAGACATGGCTTTGAGGAGCTTACAGGCCACCAGAGCTTTAGCCATACCCTCCTCACCCCTCTGCCACAGGAACAGAGCCATCTTCTGCCTTTTCATCAGCACTGCCCAAACCATCAGCTCATGGAACGGATAATGGAAGCGACTGACCTCTGGGTCATCCACATCAATGTCCTCCTCTTCTTCTTTCTTCTTCTTTTGCTTTTTCTTGCCTTTTGGCCTGGGCTCATCATCCTAATAAAGTGATCAGTATATTTATATTAATAGATATATTGGGCAATCTTTCTTAAAAAGTAATTTAAAGAAGTTAAAATATTTGACGTGTACCTCCATTCCAAGCAGCTTTAGGGCTTTAGGCTGAAAATCCAAAGAGACAAAGATTACTTAGACTGTTTGTGAGTACTTAAACTATTTAGTAATTTGAGTATTCTCTATGTTTTACCCTCTTTAGTCCATAAAGATTGTTATAAAGAGCTCTGAAGTTTTTCCTTGTGTAGTTACAGCGATAGGCTCCACCCATCAGGTACTCCACCACCAGTCCAATGTCGATCAATGTAATTTGGTAATCTGGTGGGAGATTCCCCTGCAATCAAAAGAACAAAAGCTATTTCTCCTGAGATGTTCAAGTTAGGTTTTAGGTTTTACGAAATACAATTGATGTATAAAGTTACACTTTTATATATTCTTCAGAAAACATCAGCAGTGAAGTCTGATTAACCAGGATTTAAAAGTCAGACAGCTTTACCTTTTTAACATCTCTTACGACAATATGTAGAGTGTTGCCAGGACCAAGTTTCTGATAAACACAAAACAACACAGACTGCGTATTATTGAGAAATAGAATTATGAGGAATATTAAAAAATATGACAGCAGGGCCTGTATTTTTTCTGTGGATTAATGAATTGCTCTCATGCTCTATTGTACTTCCTTTGTGATAAGCTCCAAAATGATAATGGTTACAGTGCTTACAGTGTTGTATAACTCCTCTAATCGAGGGATGGTTAGAAAATGGTGAATGTTTACACCGTTTTCTAGCAGGAGCTTCACAAAATCCACTCTGTCCAGAACCAAAGCGTCCATCATGGCCTGCTCAAGGGAGTTCACCTGAAGGGGGCGACAATGAGCAAGAACTTTAAGGAAATGCTAAGATTGCTGAAACACTAAACTTAAATATATTTGTGTTACATTAATTAGCTAGATTATCCAGTTGTTAATTTAGGAAAAAGTGGACTATCTTTCATATGTCTAATGTGTGTTTACTGCAGATAGTATACCACAAAATAATTATAAGCAAACTGCAAGGATGGTATAATTGAATTCATTAACAAATTATTCTTGAGACACATCTTTTCAGGGAATCAAAAACCTACAACATAAACACTAATGTCTGATTTACAACCAAATGGCTCTCATGAGCTGGTACTTTTTAGCATCAGTGACTCAAGAACTGTGGAGTTGCTGGATAAAACTTCACAATGTTATAGAAGAAACATTTTGTCTAAAGGGTTCCCTAAAAGGACCATTAACACCTGAAGAACCCTTGATGTTTAAATAACCTTTGACTGAATGGTTCTTTGTGGAATCAAAAAATGTTTTTTCTTTGGAATCACTGCGAAAAAACCTTTAAGCAACTTTATTTTTAAGAGTGCACTTTAATTAATACCAGGCAGACTTCATATATAAATTACTTTTAAATTGCCATAGATACATTATATTAGATATTAAAGGGAAATCTAAGCAAAGGAGTTACACTCTCTTACCCAGTTCAGTAGTTCTAACTTTCTGGGGTCAGTTTCCTCTGGTTGTTCTGGTTTGGCTTTGCCTTTGCCCTTTTTTCCTCGACCCTTTCCTTTGTTACGTTGAGTTGCTCCTTTCTGCTTTTCCTGAGACGGAGCTACGCTGGTGGAAATGGCAGCGAGGGCGCTCGCAGGCTATGAAAACAAGCAATTTAACTTAAAAAGTCTCTGTGAAATAAGTATTTTCTTGGATATCGTTTATTTCACATACCGGTAGATTGTGTCCATACACAAAGATTTGGTTGCGTGCTATATCCACTCTATTCCAAGCCAGAGCCAAGCTCAGCTGATCTGGAGCTGATGCGTTTGTCCCTGAATTACAACGAGCAAACATTATAGTTCATTTATTACCATGAACCAAATCTGTAACGTTTCAGAAGGTCTGTGTATTCACGATACCTTTCAGTAACGCAGTGAGGATAGCCATTTCAATGTCATCTTGTCCCTCTGCGCCCATTCGAAACACTGTTATCTACACATACCAAGTTAGACGGGGCAGCAAAACTTTAATATTCATACATTTATTTTGATTGAGAATGAAGAATTAATTACTGTGGTGGAAATGAATGGAAAATCCATAATTTTATTAGCATTAGCACAACATTCATATTCACACTCTGTATAGCTAGCGAATTTCCCTCTCAAATTAAGTAATACTGCTTGCCTTGTTTAAGATGTCTAGTATGAAATGCAATTAACTCAAACTTGCAGTCACATGTACGTTAATCTTAAATGCAATCACGTAGGCCTGGATGGCCCTGTTCCAAGACATTCTTGAGTTAGCATGCATTTAGATTAGTACCTCATGACTGCAATGGTAGGGACTCTTCATAATATTTTGAGAATGAATGCTAATATATTTCATGTTTAATGTCTTGGTGTAAGCAAACCATTTAGACAGAGATGGCTTAGGGAAACACTAGCATGTTTGCTTTCATCTGTTAAGCTATAAATTCATGTTTATAGTAGGGTTGAAAGTTGTACATTTGCGTACCTAAAATCAACAGAAATGCTTGTGTACACTGTATGTGGAGCTCTTAACATACATTAGCATTGGCATTTAATGTAAAAACACTGTTGTGGAAGGCCATTACCCTATCTAATGCCAGACAACGAGATATGATTTCACTGAAATAAGTGGAGATGTTCGGTGTGGATTAGAGAGAAATGGATCCACCGTTCCTCCCCCGCATCTGCTCATGTCCAGGAAAAGGGTGAATGAATGCAGTGGGTCAGCAAGAACAGGTGGCACTACACTGATCCTAGTCCAGATGTATAGAGCTACAGATTATCTCCTGTTCTGAGGCAGTATTACTAAATACTTAACACATCACTCAGCCTCAGTTAAAGCTGCACCGACACAAATATTACCATTAACCAAGCTCCCAGAGTTCACTGGGTCATCCTATGGGTGATATATAGTCTATAGGCAAGTATGTAGTGATTATGAATTCTCTTCTAACATATAAAGTCTGAAAGCACTTGCTAATCACAACCATCTTATATGTGAAGCAAACGAGACAGTCACTTCTGAAATGTTTTGTACCAGTTAATACAACTAGAGAGCAAATGCAGATGGATATGAGAGAGAAACATGAATAAAGACACATGACAAAATGAATAATGAATGGAAATGTTTATTTATGAAAGTTTGAACAAAAAATATTCATAAAACCTTTTATTCTTACTTGTTTTTTCATGTATATTATGATGTTGTTTTAAATCTATATTTAACATTAAAAAAATAAAAATAATCTAAAACCAGCCTTAAGTGATTTTTCTGTCTTCGCTGGTTTGGTCTGGTCTAGCTGGTCTTCCAGCCTGGCCAAATTGGTCTTAAGCTGGTCTCCAAGATAACAAAGTATTCAAAGCCAATCTAAAATGAGACTACCTAACCAGAGAGACCCACTAAGGCTATCTTAGGCTGGTACAAGCAGGAAAGAAAATGAGAGTGAGATAGTGTTGATGGATGTTGGTCTGCAATTGTTACATCTTACATCACTGTAGACACTTACCAACTCCCTCTTCTTCATGCATTCAATGACCATGAGCAGAATTTGCCCTGACTGCATTTTGTTGTAGTTGAAGGTTTTCTGGATCGTGACCAGCAGTTGCTCTTTTGCGTCCTCGTTTACCAACCTAAAAAATACAATTCATTTGTAATAATGAATGGTTCTGACAACTGATTCTCAGTCGTTCTATTAAAGATAGGTCAGTACAAGAAATATGTAGGACAATGTGCATCTAACCAGTCATTGCTAGACATAAACCCCTACACAGGGATCTAGACCCCTTCGGGTGAAGCAAAGGGTTCAACTAATCTAATCAACAACTAATCAACAATTAATTACTACTCATCAAGAGAATCAAGAGATCTGTGTAATAATGACAAGTAGTACTTACCCTTCAACCTCAGAATATTTGTGGGCAAAGGAGATTATGTCAGAGGCTCGACCACTGCCATCACAAACCACTACAGGCACAGGTGGTTCCTCGCGCAGGCTTTCCAGGACAATTGAGATAACATTGGGACCCCCCTCCACAATCAGACAGACTACCGGTACACCCTGGCCCAGTCCTAAAATGCATACATAGAAAAAAGCAATTCACTTACTTAAACCTTTTTACATTTTTAAAAAAGGGATTGCACACATATCAATATAATACTGTTACAAAACATTAGCCTGAATGTTTGAGCCTTGCGGGTGTTTTGCACCATAAATCTTATTTCAATTACTCGAAATGCATGCACATTAAAAATCAAAAAGCTCTTTTATGATTAACAAAATGAGAGGTATTTAAAAGTCAGAGTAGTTGGGGAGTACAATCATTTTAATTTGACTCTCCCAGGTCTGATCCCAGATGACGATGTGAGTGGTGACAGCTGAGCCTCCCTTTGCTGTCCCTGCCTTATCACAAGCTCCAGGCATAGGATGACAAAGGGAAACCCACAGGTCACAGACTGCAAAGCCTTGATCAAATCTACAATGGCTAGAGCACATCTCCACTGGTCCCTGACCCCATGAACTCCATTACGGATAATCAGGATATATCTCGCGTCATTCAAACCCTTAGCATGCTTTTAAATATGCCCTCTTAGGATCAGAGGTACATTAGACCTAAATCAGATAAGATTTGCTGATGCTACCGCACTTACGTGTGTTAATCTTCTGGAGGGAGATGTGTTTCTCCAACTGCCTGCGTAGTTTGACCTCCGCCCCGTATTTCCCGCATGTGCCATTATCGGATAGTATGAAGTGTGAATGGCTATTGTTGAGAACGGCAAGTTTGCTCAGAGGATTGGAGATGGCTTGGTATGGTTTGTTCACCTGAAGAGGAACATAAGTGGACAAGTATGAAGCGTCTACTGTTAGATGATGTAGCATAACACCTTTTATGAGCACAGTCATGCTTGGATTATACACCGATAGTTCGTGCTTACATCTTTTCCAATTAGATCCTCTTTGCTCTCCAGGATTCCCCATGGAGCGATGCCTATAGCACATACCTTCCCTCTGGATTTAGAAGAGTGATCTTTCAAAGCATCTCCAACGTGCCGGATCACTCCTAAATTATGAAAGTAATATGAAACAGATTAGGAAACCTTAACTATATCTGACACCAAACCAAACTGAATATGTATCCAAATGTTGGATCCAAGTGATCCATGCGGATTGGAATCATACTTGCTGACCAGGGATGAGAAACTCTGGACCTGCAGGACCACTGTTTGCAGAATTTACCTCTATCCCCAATTAAACGCTCCTTTTCTTAGATTTTTTTAGAGGTATGTTTGACTGGAGATGGAGCTAAACTTTGCAGGACAGTGGGCCTCCAGAACCGGAGTTGCCCATCCCTATTGAAATTAAAAAAATACCTACCAGTGCTGACTCCACCAGTGAAGATCCATGCTCCGGTGGTCACAGCAGCCTTGATCAGGCCTTTCCCAAAAACTTGCTTAAGTTTGGGCTGCAGGTCAAAGTTCTGGAGGCCACCGTGAACTGATATAAGCAGCGTGGGCAACTCCAGTTGCCATTCCTTCACCATGAGATGCAGCAAGCTGTCCGGCTTAGTATCATATGACACCCGAATATACTGTAAGAGATATTGAATTATAAGCTTAATGTCAGATTTAACTGCTGTTCTTGAATGAAATATGTTTATTTCCTCACTACGCGAACTAGGCTAACATAGTTCTTTACTTACAATTATTGGACTAGTCATACTACAAATTAATTGAGACATTTTTGTGATTTGCTTAATAATATAAAACATTTGTAAATTCACCCCATGATGTTTAAAATACCATGGCTTTGTTGATGAATCCTCCTCCTTGAAATTCAATGGTGCCATAGGCGTCTGTCGGGACCGTCTGGGTATGTCTGACCACCAACCATTTCTCCTGAGGAGGTTCCACATGCACAAGCTGGTTCTCTTCGGAGGGCTTGTTGGTGCCAGCGCCTGCTGCAATGGCAGTGTGCTGAGCCACTAGATAACCACAGGCACACCTGAGGAAAATCACAGCAGAAGTAATTCTGGAGGTTCATTTTACTGCACGCAACAGGATGTTGCTTACGTAACTCAATTAGCTAACATTTCATGACAGTAATTTGGTTTACTGTTAGTTTACTGCCTGTTTTTTTTCCGTGCATATAGACCACCTATAAGGGCTGTGTCTAAACTGCAGTCAGTGTTCAATGGTTACATGCATCAAAGCACACCCTGGCTTCCCTCCACCCACAGGAGTGTGGTGGACTGAACTAGACTGCTCCCCTCGCATCCAGCCTTGCGACATGCCCACACAGTGATCTGCAAAAGGGCTTATGATGTCACACATCACCCCTCATTACATAAGAGTCTAAAAAGGCTCAAAACAGAATGAGCCATCGAGGTAATTTGTCTCGCACAATGGTGTCATTATATGTAGTTGCGTGCTCTTTTGAAATTGTTCAAAATAGGAAAGCTCACCGCGTTGGGTCCTTGGCTGGAAATATGTGGATACATTCTCTTTTGTGAAAGGTTTTCTCAATCCAAGCTTTCTGGATCTAGGAAACAGACAAGAAAAGACAGTAAATAAGCCATCAAATAGTAAACTAAACTAAAATCAATACGTTTTCAGTCTAAAGAAGCAGAAAGTTCACTAGGAAAATTAATTCAAATAAAATAAATAGTTATCTGATTATACAAGCACAAACGTCCAAAATTACACATATATTCAATGTGCCATACGACCGTATTCATATATGTATAACATCAATTACAGCGAGAACTGCTTTTAGTCCCTTGAGTTTGCCCAGAGTGAATAGAGCAAATCCTCTTTGCGCTGATAATCCTTACTAAAGTATGAGTGGTACAGTATGCATGCACAAGCAGTAGATATATAGAACGCACGGAAGAGAAAATATGTAGTTTGCAAATGTCTGATTAACTATGGAGACCTCTAGTGAAACGCATTTGTTCACCATTACCACTGATACGTGTGCTTTTAGGAATATACTAGCACACAGAAAATGCTGGTATTTTACAGTTACCATAGTCAGCTACTAAAATTGCAAAGCAACTAACTGTTGCTTCAAGATGTGACGAGTTGAATGCAAGAGCATCCAGAAAGTAATTGACCATATCCAGGCTGTAGCCTGTTTTGCCTGAAATTATTAGTGCATAGCAAATTAGAGTGCAAACTCTGCGCCAGACCATTTGTATCTTTTTTTATGTTCGGAAAACGTGCCATGGAAACCCACCAACATTTTTAGCTTTCGAAAAAAATTATGTCGTTCCAGGTTTGTGTTCCAGCACTGGACGAAAATAACCTTTGGTTCAAAGCAATATCTGTCTGGGCTTTTGTTATTGGTTCAGCCCTAATTAAGACGAAAGCTCTTGAGGCAAATCTTCCTCGAAAAATCAGTCACAGAACATTAAAGATAAGAAAGACAGAAAACATAAGAAACCTACAAAACCATGGCTTACCATTGCACAATTGTAAGTATAAATCAATGAATAAATTCATAAAGTTTGGTAAAAAAATAAAAAATCATATATTGTTTAACAAAGATAATGTTTTACTGGAAACTGGAAAATATTGTTGCATCAAGAGAAACAAGAAAGAAGTTGGTAAATTATTCTCAATACTGCAATTTTGTAATCCCAATTTTGATCTTTTCTATCCCATCATCAGTAGACCACAGATCCCTAGGTTCCTTCGGTTCACCCAGTGTTAACTAGCAGGGGTCCTACCTGTAGAGCCTCTAATCAACATTAAGAAGGTACCAAAGAGAAACTTTCAGCATCAGTGATCCCTCCTGGAGCTCTGCTGTCGAGGGGTGCTCTTTCCCAGAGTGCCGGCACCCAATGAATCCCACAGGACATGAAACTTCATCACTTTATGAGGGGCTATTCATATGATGAGCATGTGAGCAGGCTCTTTGTTCGGGGCACATCCCATGACTCCAGTTCAAGGTAATCCTTTTGGGAGTCCCATGACCTCCCTCTCCTTGCCCACAGGGTATTTTCATCCCTCGATGGAGCAACGCACAACAAAACTACTTTGATAGCTTCACAACCCCCATGAAACAAAATTCTTAAACTCAGAAAATCTCGGCAGACGGCATTTCTACCTCAAACGCTTCTCGCAAGTTGATGCAGGGATTCAGGTTTGGATCAGAAACAGACAGGAATGGGAACTCACCGAAGCTTTTCATCTGAAAGTGTCACCCTCCTCCGACCACTTTGATTTCAAGCCCAATTTGCATAATTGAGAGAATTGGGCACAGACATTCTTTTGAAAAGAGGCCTAGTTAAGACATGACAGGACTCCAGTTGGGGGCAAGGTCATCCAATACTAATTGTTGTTAATCTCTATTTTCACCAACCATGTTGTGTGGAGAAAATGGTTCTGACAGACTAAAATTTAGGACTGACCAATTTGGCATGGAAACTATATAACCACATTGGGCTGGTTCATAATTTATTAATCAGCAGGGCATTGGTTTAAAGTGCTTTTCAACGGGTTCTTTCCTCAACCATCTCATACTTTCAGCAGTTCTGTGTTGTCGTCAAAACGCACGCAGACAACTAGTAATTAAATCTCTCGAAGACAAAGGGCTCTTGCCACCGCAGTAGTTCAGCCAGTGTGACGCACTTATTTCGGCTAGTTTAAACTCATTATCCACAGC
This sequence comes from Enteromius unitaeniatus, assembly GCA_032359435.1. Taxonomy (NCBI): domain Eukaryota; kingdom Metazoa; phylum Chordata; class Actinopteri; order Cypriniformes; family Cyprinidae; genus Enteromius; species Enteromius unitaeniatus. Next base: position 1,702,324 of record JAUMHI010000032.1, read on the forward strand.
AATTAAAACTCAAATCCACTGAGAGCTCATCAGCTTTATTCGAAAAATGTGAAAAAGCTCTCCAGGAGGAAAAATCTGATTTTCTTGCTTAAAATTAAGAAGGCCTATAGCAAACCTGGCAACAATCAACACTATTGAGCCTTTTCACATAGTCAGACATCTCGCACGTTGTTGCTTAACCTAAAAAAGGCGTTTGTTCATAAATAGGATTGCAGCAGTGATTTGTGGGAGCTGAAGGAAGGAAATCAGATTAAATGTTTATACAAATCTTTCACATACTTTTTGTACAAGTAAATGCAAAACCCACAGAAAGCAGTGAATACAGTAAATACATACTTTCTGACATTTAGATATGGCACTGTGTGTTTACACACTCCACGAATTATATGAGCCTCTCCAAAGCCAGACACTGAAGATCACATGAGAGGGCAAGAGTCCGGTGACCCATTCCTTAGAACTAATGAAGAGTGTGGGATTTGATTTGTGCTCACAGTTCAACTCACAACACCTAATGTCTATCTATCTATTTATGTGTCTATCTATCTAACTATCAAATTGTCTATGTAATTATCTATTAGAGTTTTTCTCAGTCGCTTTGGTGCATTTCTCACAACAGTACTTACATTTGCACAACAGTTAATGTATTTCTCAAAACAATTGGTCATTTGTGCACATCATAGTAGCAATTTCTCATTCTTTCCAACAATTGCAAATGCTTTTGAACATGCATCAATTGCTTTCATACAATTATCTGCTGTTTTATAACATTATCATTTGCTTATGTCATGTCAGGCCAAATGAACTAAACTTGTGAATGCTGAATAGTCATTCCATACAAAACTAATAGTCCTCATTTCATTGTTTGAGTCA
>JAUMHI010000032.1:1703293-1721164 GCA_032359435.1 Enteromius unitaeniatus
ATCTTTTGGCAAACAAGTTTGACCCAGAAGTAGACGATGTAGCCATCAAATGTTTGGAAGCCTTTTTAAGGTACAAATATATTTATGGTCGATCATTCCTAACAGTTAGAAAATCTGGAGTTATTTTATGATGCTGTGTTCTACACATTTTCCTAGAAATTGCAAACATGATTGTTTTATTTATTTGGATGGAATATTTGTAACAGCCTGTTATTTAGTTGTAAAACTTAATTGACAAGAGGACACAATAGAACTATATATATGTAAATGTATACATAAAACTTTCTTAGTTTTATATTTTATTATTCTTTTTGCAAAAGTATGTGGAATATGATTGTATATGAATATAACAAACTAACCTAAAACACATACATTTTAGTTTTGCTCAAAAGGAGCTAAGTGGAGATAAAAAAAAAAAAACCCTCAAAGTTAGACTTCATCATGTCCTGTTCTCTGCAAAGGAAATCACACAATGTTGAACTGTTGAAGTATTTCAAAACATTCACCATGACAATGTGATGTGTGTGTGGAAGTTTACTTGCAAGAACATAACATACAAGAATCCCACCCTACCAAACAATTAGTAAAAGTGAATTGAAGAAATATTACTGGTGCAATACATACTTGCTTAATTCCGTTGCACATTTCTCAACAATCTCGAATCATACACCAAATCAGCAGTAAACAATCCGTGGCATAGCTATATGAGATGTTCAGTGAGCAGATGACCAAAAACGTCTGACTGTGGCCCTAAAAATAACATTTCAGTCATAAAAATATATTAATTTCTCCTTTATCGCCTTTTGATATAAATATAGATATTTAAATGTAACACATGCACTGACTAGTTCGAAAACGGAGTGCCTTTACTAAGAGCAAGATACAATTGGAACTAGATCATGTTGACAGTATCTACTTACTGAAATGATACATATAAAAGGTTATTAAAATGTTTAACGCAGAAATCGGATGCCATTTGACCAGTGTTTGGCACACAAATGCAACAGGGAGAAAAAAAACAAAAAAGTCAAATAGCGTAACAGGCAGTTGAAGCTTTAAAGGAACAGCTCACCCATGAGTCATTATTTATTCACCCTCATGTCGTTACCAATCTGTATGAAGATATATAGCAGAATCTACAAGTGAAAGGGGACCACGAATAAGAAGAAGAGCAGCTTGGACATGCTGCTAAATATCTTAAATGTCAAACCGATCTGGAATGACATGAGAGTAAGTAAAATGACAATTTTTATTTTGTGGTGAACTACTCCTTTAAAATAGCACTTTTCTGACATCAAAATCTTGCGTTCTCCAGTTAAAAGAAACCGAATACAGTCTTCGATTCTTCCAGCTTCTCTCTTCAGCTCTTCTAACTCACTCTGGCACTGCAGCGGTGGCCATCTCTACCTTTCCACGCATGTCCTGGTCAATCCTAAATTGGAAAAACAAATTATGACAGTACAAACAATCAAATTAAATTCTCAACAGCCGTTTATACACAAATCAATACACACACAGCGTCACAAAAATCTCATGACTGTACAGTCAAAGGTCTAGTCAAAACAACTTTTTGATTGAGGTTAAAAACATCGTTATGCAAAAAGATGATTTCAATCAATTAACGTGGAACTTAAGTCAGTTGATTCCGTATTGTTCATTGTACTGGCTGAAAAACATTTCCTAAAGAATTGAACTGAAGCTTGTGCACAAGGAAGCTGATATGTAGGCTGTAAGTGTTTTATATGTGAAAACCAGTGTAAACGTTAATCCCCTGTGATCACCGTGAGATGTACACAATGTATTTTAATCACATGCAGGGCTGGACATGCGGTGAGCAGCAAGAATTATAATGTGCAATGGCCAGGCATGCATTTGAGAAAAATCAATAAATAAATAAATGTAAACTACCCGTGACCTTCACCGTAATTTTATTATACATTTTTTTTTATTGGCCTGATTATACATACCATACTAACAGCGGCAAAACTGAGAGGACACAACGTCAGAATCTAAATCTGTGAGACGTTCATTTCAAACGCATTAGTGCATTTGGCCAAAAACCTGAACAAAATTAATAACAGTTACTGGATGATTCAGATCTGGAAAATGTTTCCACAAAACAAAATGTGTGAAAATGTGTGGTCAAAGAAAAAAATTGACTGAATTAGAGTTAATTAAGTGTTCTAACCCAAAATAAATAAATAAATAAATAATTTTAAATATATTTACATGTATATATTTATATTCAATATTCAATCATATATATATATATAAAAATCATAACACATTTTTCTCAAATATACACATGTATGCGTGTGTGTGTTTTACATACATTTATATATATATTTTTTTTTTTACGCATACATATAATAAATATACACAGCACACACACATATATATTATGTAAACAAAGACTTATTTTGGATGCGATGAATCATTTTGACTAATTAATACAATATGTACACATTACACAATTATATATTCAACAGTTTTAGAAATAAAATGGATACCTAATTGCAAATTACATTATCTGAATAGTTTAAATCAAGTCTTTAGTAAATAGGAAACAAAGAGATCCGTTTTTCTTTTCTTTGTTTTACAACATACCTAGAAAAGTAAAATTTTTCCTAAAATTAAATAATCTTGTCTAGTCCTTTGAACTCCTCCAGTATTTTTATTTATTATAATTTATTTACTGATTTTACATTTATTTATTATTTTATTTAATAAATAAAATGTATGAACTGCTTTGGATGATTTGTATTTTTTATTTTATTTTTTGGGTGAACACAGCAAAAAAACGAAAACGGCAATAGTAGATTTAATAATAAAAGGTCAATGCAAGAATTATAGAGCATGTCAACACGTTTGCTTTCGAAATAAGTGCAAAATTGTGCACAATTTAAAAAGTGCAAAACGGCTGCATTTACAACAAATGATTATAGTTAGATAGCACACAGAACGAATTTAGCATCATGATAACAATCAAAGAAGCAGCTCAAAAAGCAACTTTTGGTCCAGTGACCGAGTGTAGATGTGCACTTAAGAAAGCCGAACGATTAATTGTTAGTTTCGTGCAATTCAGGCAAGGTCAACAGAGATACGACAGGGATCTCTGGAATCAAAATACAGATACCTTTTATGTTTTTTCCTATTTTTTTCTTCGTCAAACCTTAGAGGAAAGGCAGGAAGAAGGGTTAGGGCATAGAGAGTTTCTGAAGATACCACAGCCAACAGCAGCTAGTACTTGGGAGCAGATCACAGACTTTCAGTAAAAATATTACAAAGCTAGAATACTGCTGAGAAAGGAGAACAGTACGGAAACTTCAGTATGCAAGGTAACCATTTAACACAGCTGGTCGAATTGGTTTCAGAGTCATTAATGTACAGTCAAAACTGATCATTTCCTGTAAAAAAAAAAAAAAAAGGGATTCTTACTGTTTAATGCAGTCTGGTATGGAAACGTACTCCATCGGGACAAGCTCAGCCAGGTCTGTCAGGCTGTACACATACTTGATTTTCTGGCTAAATTTTGAGCTGTAATTGAAAATGTTACATTGATAAGGTCATTGCAGAACATTAAAATACATTTGAAGGAAACTAGATAAACACTGACCTTATAAAAGGTTTTGTGAGGGCCAGGAGGGTGCGAATAAACCAGGACGGGTGCACTATTATCAAAGACTTCAAATTCTTCCTTAACCTGTATCAGAACAATGTAGTGCAAACATAAATTTCAGGGTACTAAAAATAAAAATTTTATTCATTTGTAAAAATACTACAAAAATAGATTTTTATTATGCATCTTTATTTACATGTATTATCATTATTATTAATATTATAGATAGGCGAGCAATTAGCCAATCAATTATTTGCGATTAAGTGCATCCAAAATAAACATTATTGTTTACATAATATACATTTGTACTGTGTTTATTTATTACGTGTATATCAAATACACAAGCAAATCATATTTTTGGAAAATATTTACGCTTATACATTATATATTTAAATATTTATATTTATTCTTAAAATTTATTTTATATATTTATATTTAAAAATAACACACACGTTTCTATTTATACATACATAATAAATATGCACAGTACACACTCCTTATGTAGGTTCTAACCTTCGATCTATTTGCTGATAGCATTTTCTGAGCCAGCCCACACTGGGCATCTTTCGGCGTGAGGTGGCTCCATTCAGGTATACAATCATATAGTTCTCAGCTACAAGAAGCTCTAGAGTTCCTATGACATACCTGAAAGACAAATAAAAGTTAGTTGCAAAATTACTTAAAATTTGAGGCATCAGGTGAGGACTTGTCCTAACAAACCTAGGACACTTTAGTGAAATTATAATGGACTATGGTGTCCATTAGTGCTGGGCGATATGACGATATATATCGTGGGGACGCTAGAAAAGTGTCTAGCATCCTATTTCTCTTCTATCGTTTCTAACCTAATTTTATCAATTACTAAAGAAAATATTGCATCAAATAGGCTATGACAAATGTATGATAATGTCTTGTCGCTATGCAATGCATACTCTACCCTTTATATAAGTGATAATCAAGTATAAAAATTTACTTTTTCGCAAAGAAACTCTCGTCTTGTGGTTTTGCGACATGACGCTTTACGTTGTTGCGACATGCTTTACGCAGTTAACATTGAAGATGAATGCCCAGAGTCGCAACAAACTGAAACTGCTATGCAGGCAGCAGCCCAAGAAGTACTTTTACCAAAACGTGGGGGTACGTCAGTGATTTGGTTGCATCAGTCATGTGCAAACTCTGCCAAAACTGTTTCCATGCCAGACGTGATATATGTCGTTATCGTGATATAAAATAATCCATATCGTGATATATGATTTTTCCATATCGCCCAGCACTAGGGTCCATAATGTTGGGGAAAACAAAAGTAAAGAAAAGTAACTACATTTAATAGTGAGGCTTTTTTTAAATATTAGCTGGCTTTAACTGCTATGCACTTGCATCAAAAAAATAAGTACAGTGTAAAAACATGTATGTAAACAATAAGTGCATTGTAGCAAATCATTAATTTAATTGCAAGTACAGAGTAATTAAGGCCACCTAATATAAACATCACCTTTTTTGTGTGTGATTGTGATATTTTTGAGAAACTTTTTATGATACCCATTCAAAAATTTCCCAGAGGAACCTTCCCGAGGGATTAATAAAGTTCTATCTAATCTAATTTATTTACTAAATGGATTGAAAATGGCAAAGCAACTGGCTGTTACATCACTTTTACTCTGAATAAAAATAAATCTTATTTTATTTGATGGAAATATAGTCATAGTTGATAAAAAAATATTTTATACGTTTTTATCAGTCCAAATAAAAATAAAAAAACGGTTTTAAAATGGTGTTGGAAGCAAATAGTAGCAACACGTTTATTGTAATTCCATCAACAGACTGCAATTCAAAATGTTTAAAAGTTGTAAATAAAGACTATTAGAGTTCATTTAAGAAGAAAATACCAGGGGGAGAAAAATGGTGCAGCAGAGCTTAGACGCAACCCGAACGAGCTCCGTGAAATTTCCGGTTAATTATCCTTTTAAGTGCCTGCTAGCCTATCAAAAGGGCTGATGTTTGATCTGAGAATGAGTTTAGAAGATTATTTTGCAAAACCGGCTGGTGGTAAACCTAGGAAAGCGAAAAAAAATCGACATTTGGAAAACCGTGGACGCAGATGCAATGTTCGATTTTTTGACAAGTGGGTTCCTGATCATCTTCAAATTGCCACTAAAGCTGGGTGCATCAAGCTGGATCGGGCGCATCGGTCGCTTGCACCGAAACCGGGTCTGAATCAACGCCCTAGATCTGTGATCTTGAAGTTCCACAACTTCACGGATAAATAACGTGTAATGGATGCAGCGGAGGTGAGAAATCGCAGAGAGTCTTGTTCTTTAATGACTTCTCAGCAGCGTTGGTAAAGAAACGTAAGGAATTTGATCAGGCTCTTCTGTACCCGGCAATATTGAGGGTGATGGTCGACGGAAAACCCAAGAAACTGGGAAGCATCTGCTTTGTGGACGCTTTGGAGTAAATGTGTGCAGGTGTGTCATCTATAAGTGAGACGTTATAGGGACTTATTCTTTAAAACAGAGTACATATCTTAAGAGCCCTATGCTATAAGTTTTTTTTTTTTCTTTTTTTTGTGGGTTAGGATTTAAATCTGTCTAAGGACAGGAGCGCTTTGAAGTGGGATAGACTGGTTATCTTTTTATTTCTTTTTTGTTTGATATGCATTTCATTTGAGGCTGTAGATGACCAGTTTAGGGATAAGGAGGAATTCCCTTGTAAGTTAAATAACAGGGATTACACCCAAGTTCGTTTGATAATGTTCGCTTGTTCATGTCTGTGTTATTTTTTAATTTTTTATTTTGATCAGCTCAATAACCGGTTTAATGATTGTAGGTACAGAAGTTGGTGGAACAATTGTGAAGTACAACGCTCAAATATCCCTGCATGTTATAAATTAATAATATGATAAATAGCAGTCTGAAAATATGCACATGGAATGTTTGGGGGTTCCATAGCCCTATAAAATGAAAAAAAAAAAAAATTGCTATCTTAGAAAATAAATGATTGACATTGCACTTCTCCAAGAAACCCACCTACACAAAATAGAACATTTGAAGCTACAGCAAGGGGGCTTCGGACAGGTGTTTTTCTCATCGTTTTCATCAAAGAGTAGAGGTGTAGCAATATTAATAAGCAAGAAGGTACCCCTTTAAATTGGAAAATATGGTAACTGATGGGCGATTTGTTATGATTAAAGGTTCTGTTCAGGCACACAGAATTTCTTTGATGAATGTATACTGTCTCCCAGCACACCCATCCGATTTCCTTACTAAAATATTTTTAGAATTCTCAGCTATGAATAACGAAAATTCTATAGTAGGAGGGGATTTCAATTGTATTTTAAATCCAATTATGGATAGATTTCCCCAAAAAATATCCCACTCCACAAAATCTTTAAATGCAGTTTGCAAAGACTTGGGTTTTGTAGATGTGTGGAGATTTTTCCATCCCCTGAACAAGGAGTTTACTTATTTTCAACACCCCACGGAAGTCACACAAGAATAGATTATTTATTTATACCAAGAACCTCACCGAACATCATATGCGATAGTTGTATTCGGAAAATAGTTATATCAGACCATGCTTGTGTAACAATTACTGTTAATTTGAAAGGCGATTTTGGACATATCAGACATTGGAGATTTAACTCTACCGTTTTGAAGGACAACAACTTCACATCTTACTTTAGAAATGAGATAAGATATTTTTTTGATATAAACCAGAAATCTACAGATGACCCATTTCTTTTATGGGAGACAAGTAAAGCCTATGCCAGAGGTTTAATCATTTCATTTTCAGTTAATATGAAACGGAAAAAATATAAGAAGCAGGAAGTACTGGAAAAAGATTTAGCAAAGAAAGAGGAAGTGTATTTTAAAACTCCTTCTCCCATATTGCTAAATGAGATTACAGCTCTCAGGTCAACCCTGGATTCTCTTCTGACACAAAATGCTGAGAAAAAAGTTAAATGTGCTAAGCAAAAGTATTATGAACATGGAGACAAACCAGGAAAGTACTTTGCATATCTTACCAAAAAGAGATCTGTCTCTCAATACATTACATCTATCATCAGTAATCAGTATTATGATAACAAAAGAATTAATACTTGTTTTAAAGACTTTTATACTGATCTTTATACCTCAGAATTAACCAATACTTCTTCAAAGGCAATGGATGATTTTTTTCTCTAGTATTAGTTTGCCAACAATTACAGAAGCGCAAAGATGTATTCTTAATGCCCCTATTACTCGAGAGGAGGTGTTGAATGTAATAAAGATGCTACAAAATGGGAAAGCTCCAGGACCTGATGGTCTTAATAGCGAGTTTTATAAAGAGTTTAATGATGTGTTGTAAGACCCAATGTTTGAAATGTTTAAAGATTCACTGTTTTAAACGTAATTCAGGTGTTTAAGCAGAGAGGGGTGCATGGTTTGGTTATTTCATTCGATGCCAAAAAGGCCTTTGACCGCATATAATGGCCTTATTTATTTTCGGTACTGCTAAGGTTTGGACTAGGAGACTTTTGTAAAATAGACCAAAATATTGTATGACCATCCACGGGCTGCGGTCATTACCAATGGGCTTAGATCGGACAGTTTTACTACATATAGGGGAACTAGGCAGGCATGCCCCCTGTCACCCCTCCTCTTTGCGATGTGAGCTGATGTGAGCGAAAAATGAGCCTTTATGCGGATGATGTATTGTTATTCTTATCTTCACCGGAGTCATCAATACCTCCTCTCATTAATATTATGAATCTATTTAGTCTGTTTTCTGACTAAGTCTGAAGCCATGCCTCTTGGTAGCTTAATTAACATTCCAAGGACTATACCTCCGTTTCCCTTTAAATGGTCCCCTGCGGGATTTAGGTAACTGGGAATTTTTGTGACTCCTAACTTTAATCAGATGCATAAAAGGAATTTTACACCCTTGTTTGAAAAAAATAAATAAAACAGGATCTTGATCATTGGAACTACCTTCCAGTTTCATGGCTGGGTAGGATATCGTTAGTTAAGATGAATGTACTACCTAGATTGCTTTATCCTATTCAGATGATCCCAGTTGTATTTTCCAAAGGAGTCCTAAAAGATTTGAATGGATGGTTGAGCTCTTTTATATGGAGCAAAAGACGACCAAGGCTTAAGATGTCAGTTTTACAGTTGCCAGGATCTAAGGGGGGGTTAGATTTACCCAATATTAGAACATATTAGTTAGGTGCACATTTGAGAAATATTTCTAACTGGATAACAAAAGATGTCTCCTCAGTATGGTTAGATATTGAAACAAGCGTATGCAAATATTCTTTATCAGACCTATTGTTTTTTTTTTACATTTTTTAAAAATAATTAAAGAAAGTTGTGTTAATCCTGTTACTCTTAATACACTTAGAGCATGGCGGTTAGTTAGATGCTTGGAGGGTAGGTCTAAATTCCCTCCAATTTTACATAATCCAGATTTCCAACCAGGAATGAGGGACACTGGCTTTAAATACTGGTGTGAAAAGGGCATTGTTAAGCTACAAGATTTGTTTATTGATAATAATTTAATGTCATTACAACAAATAATGGATAAATACGAGTTATCAAAATCAGAATTTTTCTGATTTTTACAAATTAGGCATTTCATCCAAAAGAGCACAACCTTAAAAGACAACTTTGAAATATCTCCGGTTGAAAGATTGCTTTTTCAAACAACTGGGAGAACGTCGATTAGCCTCTTCTGTAACACTTTATGCTCTATGAATGGCACAGACTCACAGAATACTAGGAAGAAATGGGAAAAGGAACAGCTCCTTTTCACCGTTTTGTCTTAAAATGTAAGACTGAAATTGGTACCCTGACTTACTGTTTATGGTCATGTCGTTTGATACAAGATTACTGGTGTAACATACTTCGTGAAATGGAAAAGAGTTTGGATCTAGATTTAAACCCTGTGTCATTGTTACTAGTATTGCCTGATAGAAAGGTAACTTCTCTGGCTAACAGAAGGCTCTTTAATGTCATGATGTTTGCTGCACGGAAAAACATTCTTTTGCAGTGGACCGCTGATAAAGCCCCCTCAGTGAAGGGCTGGCAAAAGGTGTTAATGGAGCTATTGCCACTGGAATACCTTACTTGTATAATTCATTCAAAGACAGACCATTTCTATGAAGTATGGGAACCATTTGTAAATTATTTGGACCCTGGGACTGCAAATATTATGCTGTTTGGGTTTCATGAATGAAAACTTCTGTACAATGAAAACTTTTATCTATATGTTGAAACTTAGACATTTTAGCTTTTTTTTTATTTTTCTTATTTTCTTTTTATTTTCTTAAGATCCAAATTAATGGAAGTTGTTAATGTCTTTGCCTTTTGTTCATTTTTGTGAAAAATCAATAAAAAAAAATAAAAAAAATCTTGACCAGAACACATCATGTGAAACATCACTAGAAACAAAACGTTTGAAAGCATCTAAAACTCACTTGAAAAGATTGTCCATGATGTATCTGTAATTAGGTTGATTGCTCTCAGGCATAAAGCAAACAGCAAAGACGATAATGGCATTTAGTCCATCGCCATAGTAACCTGCGAAAAGGGAAACCATGTTTGAAAGTGGCTACTGGTAAAGGGTTAAACATTAGTTTGCGTTTTTACAGCAACTACACAAGTTGACAGATCCAGTCCAACTGAACCAGCAGCTCAGTCTGTGTAATTGTTCATTATATAACAGCATGCAAGAGACACATTTTGAATGAAGGCGACAGCTGTTCGATGGCAAAAGGGAGGGGGAGGAAGTGGAAAAGGAGGAAAGACAGATGGCTACAGGCTCTTCTGATTGAGAAATGATCTGGAAAAGGTCAATGATGTTAGAAATTACAAGTAATGCACTAAACATCATTATCAAGCACTGTTTTGAGTGTGGGAAATGCAGCTAAATACCATAAAAGAGTTCTGATTGTTTGCAGTTTCACCCATTGACAATTTCGACCATAGACAACTTTCCTTCTTGAATAGTGCCAACGGAACATGTCCTTGTGTAGATAACAGAAAGGACACATTGGCATGGAGAGGCACGGTCACTGACCTCCATGGCTGATAACCCTCTTGTAGGGCTCAATGGCTTTCATGTCCACCCGGTGCTCCTGTTCTCCAATGCGGAAGACCCTCCAGCGACGACCCTCCTCCCGTTCCTCCGTGCTGGTGAACTCCTGCACCGACTCCACTCCTTTACGAAGCAGGTCTGCGTTTTTGGGTTTCGGGAGGTCATCTGACAAGGGAAATAGAGGGTTCGTTTTACTCAATATTTGTCATTTTTGAACACGTGTGCTTCGTTCAGTTCAGGAATAATGCTTTGCTGATTCGATAATAAACGAATACATGACACTTCTCCTGCGATGTTTTGATTTAGCAAACCCAACCACAAAACTCCTAGGAGCGCAAAATAAAACTGTGTACTGGATTTCGTAAGTATTAAACAAAAGAAATGTAAAAAGTGAAAATAAAATACACTTTTTAATGTGTACATCTCTATGATAAGTGCTATACAAAAGCAAGTGTCGAGAACAAAACCCGCTAAACAAAAACCTAGGTTGATCACCTTTTACTTCAAGGACAAAGAATCCAGGACGAAGATTACAGATTCAAGGTAATATGCACTACCTGCAATACATACATGCTAGTTTTCAATATATACAGTTCTTGGTTCGACTCTAAAACCCTTTTGAAAAGTCCCCTCAATTATACTGAATGTGCATTTGTACTGTACATTAAACTTTAAACTGACTGCAGATTAACTTCATAAATAATAAAATCAACTCCCTTAAGAAAATGAACCATGGTTATACTTTGAATAAAACTTAAAAAAAAACAAAAAAACATGGTTAATAATGTTCAACTATGATGACTGCAAATTAACCTTGGCTTTGTTACACTTTACCATAGTTTAACTATGGTATATGTGCTATGATATTTACAATTTACTATAATATAACAGTTGTATTGTTGTAGACTAACATACTAGAGCACATGTAAATTACTTACACATGCATGGTTGTAACTGCAAAGTTCAAATATTGTCAATGCGATTACATTTCATTTCCCTGCTGAAAGAAGAACTGCTGATTAGGTTTGATTTGATGCTGGGATGCCGGTTTGAGCTAGCCAGCCTGGCTTCCGCGACTATAAAGCTCATAAGAGCTTAGTCTGGCCAAGCTACCTTACTACCCTCCTTCTGGGAGGCGGGCTTAACCTGCGTCCATCACACGCCTCTGTATACTACTGGACGAATCCTGAAGACGCCGTAACCAATTGTAGCTAGCTTCATTAAAGCAGTAGGAAAATGTCTTTACTCACTTCAATTACTTCTGCTCCATTTTCAAAGAAAACCTGTCATGAAAATTTCTCAAAACAACAGTCCAACGATTGTTGCCGCTCGGTACACGCCATGTTTGAAAGCGGGTATGGTTTCCAGTTGCCGAACTGCTGCGTCATCGCGTTACACCCGCCTCAGGGTCTTGTTTCTCATTGGTTCCCACTTTTTTGGGAACAGAAATGCTCTAAAATGGCAGCTTTGCCAGATTAACTTTGCTCGCGAAATAAAGTGTAGCGTCACAGGAAGTATGGGTGGGCCCAGGCTAGGTTTAAGCTGGTCCTTTGCCAGCACGTGACTAGCATAAACCAGCAAAAAGATCAGCATAAACCATCAAAGCACCAGCATCAAAACAGTTTTTTCAGCAGGGTTAAGAGTATATTTTCGTTTTCCATAAATGCTTGTCTTTTTTTTTTTCCACAGAACAAGCAATAATTAAATAACGTATAAAGATTCCTATAATAAATTCCTACTGAAGCCGGTCAAAATAAAATTAGATACAAAATCTGTAATAGGCATGCTTTTTAATAAATGCTAAAATGCAATTCATTTTCACAATAGCCGCTTTTGCCTTTAAATTCCAAGTGATTCATCCCAGCATTGAAAAATAATGATCATGATTTTGGTGTCCAAAATGAGGCTGATTAATAAAAAAATTCAAATTCTAAGAAAAACCATGCACAAATCAACATTCTCCAACACAAAAACAATGGATGACGTCTGATTTGTAGCCGTATCATACCACACCAAAGGGTGCTATGACAAAAAGAAATGAAATCAGTGCTGTAGGACTTGATCAGGGAATAAAACATCTAGTCAGGTAACCTTACCACAAACCGCAGGCCAGCGGCCTGTCGCAAACCAATGAGAAGAAACAATCCTTCCAGGAAAGAGAGAAGAGAGCAGCGGGACAGAAAACAAAAACAAGAACACATAATACTGTTTAACTAAGAGTAATTACACAAAAACTGTCTTTGAAAAGATCTCTAACGTTAGTGAGTAAGGAACATTTCTACAGGATCAGAGAGACATAGGAGTTTGATTGGCTGCAAAATGACTAATTAAGCATATTAGTTGCCGTTAGAATGGTGTAATGGTAAACCCCTAACATTTAGAGGTTAAACCAGTTATACCTTCCCACTCAAACTCGTTGCTGTTGTCTGAAGGGGTGTCTATATCGTCCAGATCCAGTTCTGTGCTCTCATCCAGCTCATCCGACAGGACTGAACCCTCACTGTGGTCTAGGTTTAGGCTGATGTCGGGAGCCAAAAGTTTCTTTTTGGATTTCTTTGCGCTGTTAAGCCCATAAGACTGAGAAGCTGCAATTAAAAAAAATATATATATATTAATCATGTTTCCTGAACTAGTAATAAATGTATAATTGTTTCATATTCCATATGCTCATTAAAGGTATAGTGCATCTAAAATGATAATTCTGTCATTAATTACTTGCCCTCATCTCATTCTAAACCCGTAAGACCTCCTTTAGAACACAAACTAAGATATTTCTGATGAAGCCTGAGAGCTCTCGAACCCTACCACAGACAGCAATTATAAGTGTAATCATACAATTATACATGGTCAAAGCATAGCACACTTTTTATGTTCAGCTGAGACTCTCCAAAATGTTTTTTTGGCGATGTCCGTGTTACGTTTCTGGACCTTGATTCAGAGATGGGTATCGAGAACTATACTTTTTAGGTACCGACCGAATTGCCTCGATACAACAGTTTCATCGTTCGATACCCAATTTCAATACCTAAAAGGGTTAATCTCATCAAAGTCAGTGAGCCAATAAGACTGCAGCACTAGCCAGAAGTGTGTAATATAGCCTTATGTTATTTATATCATTCTCAAGGTATCGGTATGATTTTTTTTTTAAACAATACCCAGCCCTAGTCAGACAGCTCTTGTAATTCATCAAAAAAATGTATTTGTGTTCTGAAGTTGAACGAAAGTCTTACATGTTTGAAACAACATAAGGGTGAGTAATTAATGAAAGAATTTTCATTTTGGGTTGATCTATTCCTTTCAGGCTTACCAGGTGCTCCTTCACCAGAAGAGCCGGTGTAAAGCTCATCATCAAGATGCATATCTTCCTCTTCTGGGAGTGGCCTAAAACCCAAATCAAAATTTAGACTCTGCTAAAAGGCTTGTATTCCCAAAACATCTTAAGGCTAAAAGCAGCTCAAGACCACCCTCACAAACTACCCTCTCTGCCGAGAGAAAACACACACAATCCAAACCATCACCAAAATTCCAATGGTTTCCATTACTAATACCAAAGGTAAGTTGGAAGGTTTGTATTGTTTAACCATTAATTCCAGTACAATGTCCATCATTACCATTAAGACGATTAAATAATGTGATCGATTACATTTTATTTTCAGCAGGGCTAATATGGCTCTTGCCCGCAACCTGCCTCGAAAAGTAACATTTTTTGAAACACT
This sequence comes from Enteromius unitaeniatus, assembly GCA_032359435.1. Classification (NCBI taxonomy): domain Eukaryota; kingdom Metazoa; phylum Chordata; class Actinopteri; order Cypriniformes; family Cyprinidae; genus Enteromius; species Enteromius unitaeniatus. The sequence goes on from JAUMHI010000032.1 coordinate 1,717,706, forward strand.
CCAGAAGCTGCTTTTTTTCTTTTCTTTAAAATCCATTTAGAGTTGTATTAAAATTGTCCTGGCACGTGTAAACTATCGTTGCAGTAGGCTGGCCTTTAACAGTCCAAAACACTGGGACGCTTTATTACGGATACGCAAACTTTATTTAAAGTCCTTAAAAGTGTATACAGCAAACAGCCTGGACTGGACAAAAATTATAATTGTCGATTACATAATTGATAATTTATATCTAATATATAATTGATAATAATTTACATTGAATGACATTTATACCATTGCTGGAAGCAACCGCATGTCATATCATTAGATGAAAATAAGCTAAAAACTATACCTTTCTATAGTATTAAGTCTCAAATGAACCATCCAACCATTGGTTTCTTCTATAAATAAAAAGTAAAAATACGCACAGTATTGTAAACTAAAATTAAATCAATGCACAAACCCTTAAGATCACAAGTAGAAAAAAAAGCACACAGGATAACATAAGTGGGATTTTAAATTAGATAAATGATAATGTAATTGTTTTAAATTGGCAATAGAAACTCGATTAATCTTGCAGCCCTGGTCTGCAAGAAAAAGAGTCACATACACTTAGGATGCTAAGAAGAAAAAAAAAACACTGCCATATTTCCATATTATTTAAATCACCCCAAGCTTTTGTATAGCAGTGCATTTTGTAAAATGAAGAAAAATAAACCTTTAGGTCATCTCACACACAGCGTACCTGGGGAAGTCCTCATCTTGCCACTCCTCCTTTAGCTCCACCCCTTCCATTCGCAGCCGCGCCTCTGTTGTAGCAACTGACTCCTGGTGCTCAAAACTGAGGATTAAAAATAAAGAATGAAGGCATTTGGCAGCCACTTTGGTTTTACACCATGTTATTCACTCACTATAAAAACCAATACGTCTGAGCTGAAAGAGTCCAGAAGTCCAAATCTGACAACGGCTGATAGTCATTCATCACAGAGCTGCTACAACCTGCTGCAGTAACGGAGAAATAGCTTCAAACTGCCTAACACGACCACTGCACATTAAGACGCATGATATCACAGCGTATGGCATACGAAAACAAATCCATATGGGCCTCTTTGGCGAGTTAATCTCCAATACAAAGGCATGTAAACTCCTGAGACTTCATACACTTTGAATTCCGTTTCATACGAGCTAAGCTCTTTTACAGACGAAAGCAGGCGAAGGTTTCACCTTCTTTGGGGAAAGATTTGGGTGGTGACTCTGGAAAGGCCTGAAATTCTTGGAGCGTGTTCAAAGTTCAACATTTTCACTGTAAAGATCAAACCCGCTCTAATTTCTTAGAAACAGAGCAGATAAGGATGCTCTTCTTGCTAGAACTAAAGTCATTTCACAGAGAGATCACTGGTAGGGAGGGACGCGCCTCAAGACCTAAAATATTACTTAACACTGTTTGAATATATCTATCATTTCAACTAGGTTTTTTTGCTATTTTAGCTTTTAATACTTTATTTTAATTGATATCCTGTTGTCATTTTTTAACTGTTTAACAGCGCTGATTTAAAATGTGTCTATTAAAATTAGATTTTTTTATTTATTTATTTTAAACTTATTTTATTCCAGTTAGTTGGCCAGTTTAAGGTTTTCATCCAATATTTATATTTTACTTTGTTTTTTAATTTATAAAAAATAATAACATTTAAACATAAATGGTTAATAATAGTTTTTAAATCATTTAAATATATTTTTATTTAAATGTTAAAAATATATTTATGCATGTAGATTGAAGCTACATTAATAAATGTTGTAAAAATGAATAATGTTAACGTACTATAAAGTATGATTTTCATTGATTTTAAAATTTAAAATAAATTAATCAATCGAAAGTCAAAGAGTAGATTTTAAAAATATCTGCCAATGTTACTTCCAGTTTATTTGTCACAAAGAAAAAGTACATGAGATTTAAGCACACTGCATGTCGGGAATGGGATTTAGCTAGTATTCGACAAAAGTGCCCTCAACTTCATACCTTATATTTATTCCATGCATTCAGAAAATATGCATTCTACACATGCACACTGCAAAACTAGAAGCATACATGTAAATTGATGCAAAGAAGTCAAACACCCTGCATTTTTCATAACCTACAAATATCTGATTCTCATCGACCTGTTATTTGCGTGTGTTTTGTGTGTGTGCAGGCTGTCATGTCTTCTGATTTGAATGAATGAGGCTCAGCAAAAGAGTCATTCATCCACCAGCTGTTTAGTAATTTCAAAGAGAGGCTGGCGCTCAGATGTGAGACACTGGTTAACTGTGGACGGGAGCTAATTGCCATGCCATCCATGTGGTAGCCGTCATACTCCTCCAGGGGTAAAGTCTGCTGCTCTTTATGCCACCCTCCCTACAAGAGATCTGCAACAAGCAAGTCTGCTCATGTCTCTTTCCTAAAGTACTGGACACAAAAGAAGATGTTTTAACCGTTTTTCCCCATACAATGAAAGTCAAGGGGTCCAAAACAACTTGAGACTGCATTGACTTTCACTGCACGAACATAAACAACTATTTTCATTCTTGGGTGAATGAGTTTTTTAAGTAAAGGTCTCAAACCCCTTATTATACAGCAGAGTCATAGACTTAGACTAAATATTAATTAAGCAGCACGCTGATTTATTTTTTTTACAGTAACTATGAACACTGAGCACAGGACTGAATACACTGAACACACCTAGAGACTGTTATGAATGAATGTTTTGCATGGCACCACACCCTACAGTAAGTGACAATAACGGCTCACAAACAAAAGTCCATTTATGTATAGGGTGTCAAATAAAGTCTCTTCCCACTGCCTCTTTTTTAAATTAAAAAAAAAGTGATTTGGGTGACTGTCATTTTCCGGCAGTAAACAGAAAAGAAATTATCAAAAAGAAACTGATCAAAATAGGGTAATCGTATCAAAATGTGTTATATCAGTATCTTTTACATACTATATTATAGCATTTATCCAGATTTCAAAGTAGCTTTTATAATTTTTAAGTTTGCTGCTTTACAGTCCGTTCTCACTTTTAGTGATTAGTTCGCTCCAATATTTCTAAACTCACCTGTTTTTTAATTTTAGGTTTCTAAACTAAAGTGTTGATTTAATAATTATATTTCAGTTTATTTCAGCTTCATGAAAATTGTTTACCAATAATTTTGGTTGACAGTTCAGGTTTATGCAGTCAAACAGCGTGCAAAAATTGAGAAAAAGTTATTATCCGTCACCCTGTTAAGCGGTAGAAAGCATCGCATACCTTTTACTTCCAGTGTGTTCAAATTTTAAGATTTTTATATGAGGGGAAAAAAAACATTTCAGTACTTTTCAGACATTTTCAGTCACTACAAATCCTTTTAAATGAATGGAGCTCAACAGATTACAGTTTTTCTCAGTCGCTTTGGTGCGTTTCTCAGATCAGAATTAAAATTCTCATAACTATTAGTTCAACCTCC
>JAUMHI010000032.1:1723842-1735280 GCA_032359435.1 Enteromius unitaeniatus
AAAATACCTGTATTATTTATATATTTGTATATTTTTTGTATTCGCTGTTTTGTTATTTCAAAAGTAAAAAAAAAAAAGCTTATTTTGGGACGTGATCTATCTATTCTGTAGTCGTACACTAGGTGGCGACAGACAACTATATTAAATGATCTCTTGTTGTAATTAATCTCAGAATAGACGGATCTCCCCAATAATTGGAGATTAGTGATTTAGTGTCAACATTGAAATCACAAAAATGTGTTTTTAGTTTAATGTTTAAAAATACGTAAGTAAAAAAAGTATTAATATCTTTTAGACTATACACTGCATTACTATATTTTGATTACAGCTGCTCAGTACTTATAATAAGTTATTAATGTTAGTAATGCAGACATTTTTTTCAGTAATAAGTCAAATTCTGTGATTTGATAAGCAATGCTAACTTAATGCATACATATAATAATATGAAGCCTCTAAAATGTTTACAAAATTTCAATCTTAAAAAATGCAATTAAAAAAGAGTTATACATAATAAAACAGGCAGTTCTTTGGTGTATGTTGCTATAGGCTTAAATTTTAACAGACTAGTTTAAAATATGCCGTGTGTATGTAGAGAGAGAGAGATGAAAATCTCATCTCATAGAAAAGTGTTTCTTTTTAAAATTATGAGCAAACACCTACAATGCAAAGACATTTGTGTAAATCATGTATTAATAATGATAAATGGCACAGGTGTAGACATGTTTTAGCTTTTTGGTCTTATTTTAAACAATTAGATAAAACTATCAAAATTCCCCCAGGAAGTGATTCATTTAATGATGAAGTCCGTGATTTATTAGTCTTGTCTTATTATCAAATGAGGTTACTTCATACTGCATGATGAGAACGAGCAATTAGCGTATGCAAATGAGAGAGGACTCTGAGCTTTCACAAATTTTGTGACAGAACAAAGACAATTTACAGAGCTCTTAGGTTTGTGCATCCCTTTAAAATCCGGAATGCCAGGATGTTTTCATAAATGGCAGTGCATTTTTTTTTCTTTCTCAGATATGAATGCAGTGTGTCTGATTGCTTCTGGCTGTAAGAGACTGATAAATGTGAACTGCCCCGTAATACCACAGATATCTGAGCTGTGTGCTCAGGATCATTGAGTATAATCACTAATTAACATATTGCTATTTGCTCTGTCTGATCGAACGGCCTCATTAAGTAACAGATAATCCCACAATATTCAAAGTTTACAGTACCTTTTTGTTTCTGCTTGCCGAGATGTTTGCCCAGGCTCCCTTCAGTCGTTAAACACAAATAAAGACCAGATGCTGACTTTGATGTGCACAAAATCTGGACATACCAGTCTCGGATTTCTCATTAACTAGAGTAAATTTGCTTAATGACTCATCAAATAGGTTGTTTTATACTTTTTCCGCCTTTCTAATTATTAAATGTTTGTTGTCTGATGGAAAAAATGAGAGATATTGTGTGACGGCACTGTGCAGAGAAGGTTAAAATATTGATTTGCTTGTATGCAAAATGAGTTAAAACACACTCGTTCCTCACAAATAACCTCCTCAAACATTTGGAAACCTGTGTGTGATCAGGGGTGTCTTGATTCGGCTGACATCCGGGATGAGGATCTGAGTCTCGTCCTCTCCGTCGCTGTTGTGAATGTTTCAAAAGCAAACTTTCTTTTTCCTGAGTCGGAGATGTTTGATGTTTTCCTCTCGTGGAGCGCGGCGAGATGAAGTGAGTTCTTAATTTATGAGGACATAACAAGGAAGCTATTAAGCAAACACATTTCCCTGCTTCGGCTGGCATGAAAGAGCCACTCAGGGCGAGAAACCCAGCGCTTTGGTTTCCAAAAGATAATTGCCTAAATGTTTACAAGTTAGCGAGAGTTTAAAACGGTTGCACTAACAAAGCATCGTTCAAGATGACCGCGTGGAAAGGTAGCAAAATTGGTCTAATACCAAGAGGCAGCGATGATATCGCTGGATTGAGCATCCAATTTCCACAAGTGGGGCAGTGGGAAGTATTTAGGCTAGTTGAAGTACACGTCTTAATGAGAAAAGACAAAAAAGAATTCGTGTGCATGATTTATGCGGTCTGTTTCTAGGAGCGCGCGCATAATTATTTATGATTGCTGAGCCCGAGAAATAGGCCTGCGCGTGGAGAAAGAGAAGCTGGTAAAAAATTCAAAAGCAGAAGAAGTTAAATGAATATTTAAGGGACGATGAAATATTTAGGGGAAACAAATGAGGAAAACATTTAAAACAGCATGATAAATAATAGTGGGAGTTGTCGGGTGGGCTGCCACGAGGCCTTAAACATCCGCGCGGTGTCTGATCCCGGCCTCGGCAATTTGTTTTCCATATGCCGGTCGTTACGGGGGCACGGTCAGCGTGTGCGTGGGCTGGCACGTTGCAGGGGAATATTAGCTTTTTGTTGAGAGCGGTTGGACGGATGCCACGGGCCGGTCACGATTTAATGCGTCCACCGGTCTGGTACAAGTGGAGGGCAGGACGCTGGCATTGATGAGAGCGAGGCATGATGGTTTACGCCTCTGCTTGAAGAGGACAAATAACAAGCAGGACAGTGCAGGATTCAATTCACTTGTTAAAAGGAGCTCACGACATTTCAATGTTTGGACATTTTCTTTTTCCAGATAAAAGGACAGATTTTTAGCAGAACAAAAAAGTGTTCGAATTCACACGAATGGGAAATGCAAGTTTCAGGACCCCAGATTTTGCAATGCTGACTGTTTATCATACAAACATGTTTTTGTAATCAAAATTGGCCTTTAACGTTATAATGTTGCAATAAATACAGGTCAAATAATAAGCAAAATTATTAACACGACGCGCGCTGAATTGAGAATAAAGAACTTTTTTGTTTTTGAGGAGGAAGAAGAAGAGGTTGTGTCGTTTGCAAAGAAAACAATGCGTGCAAGCATTTTTTTTCTGCTGTTTTAAGTTAATAAGCATATTTTCCTATTATGCATGACTTGGCTATATGATTTGTAGCAATTTATTGTCTGCATTGAATTTCTCCCTTCTCTAAACAGAACAGGCAAACAAATTTGGGGTGCAAACCACTGTTACTCTGGAAAAAATACTGTGTGTTAATCAATTACACAAACAATTACAGTACAGTAATTACAAAAAAACAAATAGTTTTATTTAACATAATATATTTAACATTCAATATACAATATTGTCAGGAGTGCAGCTGGAATGGAAAGAATACATAGATGGAATCAAAAATAAATAAGTTAATAAACCGTTCCTAAATATATAGCCTAGATATTTTATGTACATCCATTTTTTGAATATAACAAATAAACATATTTTCTCATTCTTTTGACTCAGAGATTAACCATATATCCAGTGATATAAGATACTTGCTTGGCAACGATATTTTTCAGATCTCTAAATATATTTATGTTGACTTTTTCTCTTTAGAAAAAGTTCACTGCATCCTTCAAAGTGCATCATTTGTATAGCTGTTTTTGAGTTTTTATTTTCTGGCAACACACATTGGGCTCTTGTTTAATTTCCATTTTTCCAGATCAGCAAACAAATAATTAATAGAGTCAATGAGAACAATTAGTTCAAAGACGCCTTTGAGAATTGGCCATGCATAGTGAATTGGTTAATTATCATACTACAAAATAATTGAGTGGAGGAGCTCTCTGAGTGTGGGCTTCTGCATTCAAGTCACATTTATCCACCTTTATCCAGGTTTTCTTCTTTTTTTTGAAGCTCCAGCTAGTCTCCGTCCAATTTGATTATATGGAAAAGAGCAGCTTGAGCATTTCTCACAACATCTCCATTTGTGTTCCAGAGAAGAAATAAAGGTTTGAAACTACATGAATGTAAGTAAATACTGTTCGTTTCCAGTTTAAATATTTCCTTTTGCTTCATGGCATTCCAAAAGTAGAAAATCATTCTTTACAGTTCTTCATCCTCAAAACCTGGATTGATTTTTTTTATTTACACTAATGTAACTGTCCTGCACTGGCCCTTGACAAAAGTAATGCATTGACACCCGTGTTAAACTCTATTATAACACGTACAGAAGGTTGTGACACTAATCTCAGTGACCTACACGGCCCATACATCAGAGCGTGTCTCTCTGCTGACAGCGTGCTGTATCTGGGGGCCCGTGCTGCCGGTGGGGCCACGAGGCAGAGCGATCGGAGCCGTCGTAGTAACCCTGTCCGTGGTTGAAGATCATTACCCCCGTGACTGATGTGCAGGGCGTCCCGGAGTGAGCGCGTTTATTTCCCTATGCCAGGGTGGGCGTCTCGGCCCCATGAGGAGGACAGCCCTTCACGTTTTGTTAGCGTGGTCATGGTTCTCGCGTAAAATCAGGGCCCTCTAGTGCACGTACAGCTCGGCTTATCCTCTATCCTTATTTCAGGAACCATTCGTCTGTGGATACTAGGCTTGATTTTAAGAAAGAACAATGCTGTCATCATTTTGACTGTATATGTAAAATATTAGCTGTTAAAAAAGAAAAATGTCAAGTTGACTGGTCATCATTGTGAAAACAAGTTTATTTATTTTTATAAAGAATTTTATTTTCACACATATATACATGCATATGTGTGTGTGTGTGTTGTCAAAGAATGCAGTAAGTCATAACTGTATACAGGTTTGGAAATATTGGAAGAGCACAATAATTCTAAAAGTTTTGTTGAAACTATAAATAAATATTAAGCTACATTGTAGAATTTATGGTAACACTTTAGAATTGGGAAGACTTATTCACTATTAACTAACTAATGTAAATTCCTCAGTAAATTGCTGCTTATTAATAGTTAGTAATGTAGTTGTTAAGGATTAAGGATGTAGAATAAGGTCATGTAGTATGAGGCATTAATCTGTGTTTAAGTTCTAGTAATAAATGTCTAATAATTTAGTAATATGCATGCTAATAAGCAACTACTTAAGAAAAACCAAAATAAAGTGTTATTGAATTTTCTTTTTAGGGTGTGGTTGACCCGGTAAAAAATAAAATACGATAAAAATATTACATTTGCCCATTATTTTTATTACTTCATATGGCTTAATATATGATCTCTGATTAACCAGAATCTGAACGAAACATTCTAGAAAGCCAATAAATATTTATGGATAATAAATAAATATACAGATAAATGGTTGGTGCATATATATTCTAATCTTACTCTACCCTTACATTAGCATTTTTGTAATTTTATAAGATTGCATTTATATATATATATATATATATATATGTTATTTATAATGTTCTTTAAATAAAAAAAAATAACTTTATTATTTTTATATTTCTCTATTTTATTTAAAATGAAATGATCAAAATGATATATGAAATTACATATGATCAGTTTATGGAAAGCGTGCTGCACTTTTTTTTTTTTGGTCATAAAGTGAATTCAGCTAATGAATTTTATAAATTAAATTAATTAATTCTCATAACAGAATCTAAAAAGCACTAATACATGCCATTTCTTTAAAGAATAGCTTCATTTATTACACTTAAAATGTATTATTTATACTATCAACAAGTTTGACTGTAAATTAATTTCTAGGTGTTTATTTTATTATATTAGAAGTCATGTTCTGTGCTCTACAGTGGCTGCCAAGGATCAAGCGTCTCACGCTTTACCATAACATTGAATCTTACTGTAATTTACAGCCCAGGCTGGATATAAACCTTAAGTCAGATTTTACTACTAAGGTGAAGTGTGGCGTTGCACGTTACAGTGTAGTATTTTCAGACAAGCTCATAAAGCAGAATAATAGTAGTGTTTGCATCTTCAGTATACGGCTGTGCATGGCCCAGATAGATGACCTGGCTTCACTTTTAAAAAACTAACGACCAGAGCAGACCGGTGCAGCTTTGCCGTCCAAAAACTTAATTTCACACATTCAGCATTTTATAAATGCACACTTTAATTCTTCCATTTATGGCCCTGTAATTAAAATCTCTTGCCCTGTGACCCGAGGGATCATTTTGTGTGATAATGAATGAGATCAGGGCAGAAGCCTGGGAAAGATGGCACCTCGACACATCTTCAAGGTTAAACTGATAGTGTATGGTCAGCATGGAGAACAATAGACTGTGTCTTGTACCTTATAAAGTGATAAATGATTGTTTCTAGCATTACAAGAAGTGCCATTATAATAGATGGGACAGTAAAGATATAAAAACGAGCATTTCATCTGAAAGCATAAATTTGTGGTTATAAAAAGTTTCTTAAAAACGTTAAACCATTACACCAGTATACGGTGACTAAATGTGGCTTTATAATAAATTCACTGAACCATTTGGTTCAAAACCCTGATTCGTTCTGAAACAAAGCGAGTGACTGTATTATGAATAAACCATTAAAACAATAATTTAACCAATTAGTTCAAAAGCACTCATTCTTTCTGGGGAAAAGCGAGTGAATTTTTTATGTATGAACCATTGAAACATTCACTTAAGCAATTAGTTAAAATGTGACTTCCTTTATAATCAGTTCATTTAATTAGTTTGAAACACTGATTCATTCTGAAACAAAGCAAATTACTTTATCTATGAACCATTGAATCATTCATTTAACCAATTCGTTTTAAAAGTACAGATTCATTCTGGAACTAAGTGAATGACTTTATGCATGAACCATTGAATCGTTCATTTAATCAATGAATTAATTCACAAAATGTCTTTATAATCAATTAATTGAATCATTTGGATCAAAACCCAGATTCTTTCTTAAACAAAACTTGTGACTGCATCGTGAACAAACTATTGAATCATTCAATTAACCAATTAGTTCAAAAGTACCGACTCATTCTGGAACAAAGCGAGTGACTCTGAACTCATTTAACTAATTGGTTCTAAAGTATAGATTCAATCTGGACTCGCCAATGAAGTATTTACTCTGAATTTCCCTTTTCATTTTCACTCTTTTGAACACACCAGCACAATCCTCTTTGACAGTTTTCGTCAATGGAATATTACCCTCACAATATTGGTTCATCATAAATTGTAGTTATTTTAAGAGCTTGACACGGCAAATGCGAAGTAAAATTAAATATAAATATGAATATAAATACATAGGAAATGAACAAAGCCCTTACGAACAAGATTTGGAAAAAACAAGAAAAAAAAGCTCCGTTTGTTCCCATCAGCTCAGCGGTTTGTCTGTCTGTCAGAATCGCAACTCGGACGCGCGAGCTGTCAGCGCCTCCCGTTTGATGTTTCCTTGCTTTGACTTCAAAATTCTCAGGATATAAGCTCAAGCTTTTGTTTGAGCTGTGTGGGAAAGGCCTATTGACAACCGCGGATCCATTGATCTGTAGCAGGGGACAGAATCTGATGGTGTTGCAGCTAAACTTATAATTGCGTTCGCTATCATAAATGTTTAACCGATTACCGGCGAATAAACAACACCAGCGAATCTGCAGTAACTACCTCGCTATCCTGGTTTTCCTGTCCCATAAAGAATTTAGCATCTCCCTCACAACCAACCAGACGACTACAAAAATACTTCCCTCTTTCGTTCTTTAAAAGAAAAAAAGAAGAGGAAAAAGATGAAATATTTTCTCTGTGGTTACTGAGACCTCTCTGTATTTCAAGTGATACTGACCTAAAAAGGTTGATCAAAGCCTGTTGGAACTCCGCAGCCTGCAGCGAGCAATAAATTGGACCATTCGATGTTTTTGCACTGACAAATTATTCTCCTGAGTCCTAACATTCTTGGTAGCAACTCAATTAGCTGGAGACAGATGTAGCGAGTATTCAACATTTAATGTTTAATAGATTTTTCAATATTTTAACATTCCTAGCCCTAGTTAGAATGGAAATGCTGCATTTCATGAAAATAATAACTATTTGCTTATAATTCCCACATAAACGGTGAGTTTGCACGGTGTACGTGACAGCATCCTATCTGCCCGAGACGCTTCTCGCTCCGTTTAAATCCCTGCAGGCTATTCTGTCGTGTTGAAGTGGCTCACAGCATCTCTCCTTTCATGTGGCTGTTAAAAGACAATATTTCTCCTTTTTCGTGGAGGATAGACTTTCTCCAGACACCATTCCTCCTGCTTTAGGCACGGATGATCTGGGGGAAAAAAGAAAATTTGACTGAAAGATGGATGGAACAAACCGTACGACCTCTGAAAAGTCACATATTAACTTACATTCACTGCACACGGTTGACGTGCAGGAATTTAACTTTTATTTATGTTATTTTTAGGAGTATATTTACAAAAGAAGCCATGCGTAAATTGTTTTTATGTATTAAAGGAATTGTTCACATAAAAATGTAAATAATTTGTTATATACTCACCCTTGTATCAATCCAAAGTCATACAGGCCTTAATCAGGATAGACGCCATATTCAATTAAAATACGAGGAATGCACTGTGTTATATGGAAGCCCATTTCTGCCACTGAATTTAAAAAAAAAAAGGTTTTTGCGACTTTTTATCTCACAATTCTGACTTTTTTTTCTCAGAATTGCTTGATAAAACTTTGTATCTCATAATTCTGACTTTAGAACTCACGACTCTGACTTTATATCTCATAATTCTGATTTTATATTTCACAATTCTGACTTTATATTTCCCAATTGCAAGAAAATATGTCAGAATTGAAAGTTTTTATCATGCAATTCAAAGATAAAAAGTCACAATAACCTTTTTTATTTTCAATGGCAGAAAAGGGCTTCCATAGTGTTAAAATCATAGGTCTTTCAATATTCACAAATCACACGTTTAAATGTGTTTCATGGAGTTAAAAATAAAGTAAAAATAAAATAATACAGTAAGATTTGAGAGATATAAACTAAGAAATGAGAGAAACTAAATCCAAATTGTGAGATGTAAACTCCAAATTCTGAGAAAATTCTTAGTCTTGTAATTCTTACAAGAAAACAATCTCAATTATTATAAATGTGCAATTGTGAGAAATAAAGTCTAAATTGTGAGATAAAAAACCACAGTTAATGTAGATGTAAACTTGGAATTCCTAGTTTGTCAATTCTGAAAAAGGAAAAAAAAAGAATTGTGAAAAACAAAGTAAGATTTGAGAGATATAAACTATGAAACGAGAGTAACAAACGTCTAGGTTACGAACATAACCCACGTACCCCGAAGGAGGGAACAGAGGCGTTACTATGGGAACTCGCCAGAGAGACCAATTGCCTTTGAGCCCTTTACTAAAGGCCAATGAAACATTGGCATGCACTGATTGTGCTCAGGTTTTCGTTGAAGAGCCGAGCTGGCGTCAGCGCGACCTCAGAGCCGTGGCAGGAGAGTGTAACATCTCCGTTCCCTCCTTCAGGATCACTTCGACGTTACATATGGGAACACCCATGGAAAAGGCCATGACTCTGGGGCCCCGTTATGCGGAGACCCCCCCCGCCGACTGGCGAGATCTACTTTTCAAGTTCGTCAGCAGAGGATCTGCTTGCAACCTTCCCAAACCTCTCCGGCCCAAGAAGAGGGGCGACAGAGTTGCTTTCAGTGGTGCTGAAGCAAGTGGTTGAGGGCGGAGCACATGAATAACACAAATTTACATGTGGAATAAAAAATAGAATATATCGATAATATTATGGATATAATTGAAGGAAAACACAGCCTTCTGGTAGACCGTGGATATGTTTTATATTCTATTCTCCAGGGAGCATCTGGCGCTCCTGGACCAACGTGGTGGACATCACCTGACCAAGGGCACACGCTGCAACCTTCATCACTTGGAGAGCGAGGTCAGTCGCAGCGCGGAGTTCCTGCATAATCCCCTGGTCCGGCCCACTCTTGTGCAGGAGCTGCAACACTTTAGACCTGGAGTGTTGCCAATGCGTGCACGGCGGTGGCGGCCTGCCCGGTGGTATAGTAAGCCTTGCCAGAGCGGACGACAACTCACATGCCGTGGATGGGAGACGCGGCTGGCCACAACATGCGGAGGCAGCATAAGTGCACCGCAACCGCGCACTTTACCTGAGGGATCGCCGCATACCCCCTGGCTTCACCGCCATCGAGAGTGGAGAGGGGTGAAGAGCCTGGGTGCAGGCGTGACGAGTAAGGGGCACACCATGATCTGGTAAGCTCTCTGTGCACCTCTAGGAAGAATGGCACTGGGAGAGAGCGCGGCTGAGCCGCATTTCTAACTCTCAGAAACCAATCATCCAGCCGCAAAGGGTCAGCTGAGGGCACATGCGGCACGTCCAGACCATATCCTACCGCGGTGCGGAGGAGCAGAGCCGATAGTTCGGTATCCACCGCGGACGGGGCAGACACCGTGGCGGGCCGCGCTCCCGAAGCCGTTTCAACCTCACCATCAGACTCACCCACTGATGCTGCCGAAGACATCTCATCCTCTCGGGGCCCCCCGAAGGACACACTCAGCCCTGTTAAGGGGGGAGCGGTCTCTTCCATGAGGACCACGTGAGGTTTAGGGGCGGGGTTACGTGTAGGACATTCATGTAAATTCATATGAATTACAAAAATTAGTTGTCATACAAATTTGACAATTAGCCACCTTGTAAAATACGTCTTAATTGTAAGATATAAAGTCACAAATTAACTGTATTATTCTTTAGTGGAATCAAGCTTACTACCATTACTAAGCCAGTTTAGCTCCTGAAATGACTCAACTATACATAAAACTGATCTATACAACCTTGTATTTTCAACTCTCCTGAAGTTGCTTCTAAACAGGCTAAATTTTAAGTTGTTATTAAAGTAAATCTTCCACTGGAACGCCATGAGGGTAGTAAATAATTCCCCCCCCCCCCATTTTAAACAGATAAAAGATTTTACGAGCAGTGGCACCAGCCTGTCCATTGTCTTTGAATGGTTTGCAAGAGAGCGGTATCATGGGACGACCTAAGCAGGTGACATGCTCTCGCTGAATTATGGGGCCACAAAAATAATCACATCAAGATGTATGTGTCCGTATAACATATCTGCATTCACTCGCCCCATCGATCACTTCATCAAAGAGCCAAGGTTCTGGAGTGACAGGAGTATGTGCTTAAACTCTCATTGTTTTGGAGAGGGCATGTCATATTAACCCTTGGAAATGAAGTTGTACCAGCGAGCTCGCAGCCAGAGTTTTAACGGTGACTGATCTAAGTGCTTTTCAAGCATCATTTATCACAAACGGCTGGACGGCCATGCAGTATGACATGAAGATGTAACTGATCTTCATAACTAGACAACTGGAGTGATTTGGTTTTAGCCGGTCTGACTGTCTTGTTAGGACAGTAGCATAATTTAAGATATTAATGTTGATTTGAAAAAATACAGCTAATTTAATTTGCTTAATAAACATGCATTACAAGGAATTCCATCAACATGTTTAAATAGTAAATTGTTTGGTAACACTTTAGAATAATGTCCCGTTGTAAGTCATTTATAAGTGATTAGTTAGTGATGAAATGTTCATCTACAAAACATTCACAAATGATTAATAAGTGATTATTA
>JAUMHI010000032.1:1735380-1781410 GCA_032359435.1 Enteromius unitaeniatus
GGTCTGGATACGGACTGAGGAACAGAATAAGAAAGAGACAGACTAATATTAGCGTAGAGGCCATTCTTTTTATGATGGCTTTGTGACGGCTCTCTTTCCTAAAATACAAAGGCAGATATATGGAACTTTTCTCAATAAGTATTAAGACAATATATTATTTAAATATGTTTAAAGTTCTAAAATAAATCAACATTGTTTTAATGAATAAAATTAATAAATGAAATAATAATAAAAAAATTTCCTAAGTTAATTCATAATTATAATTTCAATTAATGACATTTAGATGTATAATGCTTTTGACTGTAAATATATGTCCATAGCAATGCCTTTTTGGGTTTATTTGCAATTAATCCCCTAGTACAGCTAGCTTGAACACTTAAGACCCACCTAAACAAACATGTTATTCCATTCCATTAAATATAAATATAAATGTAGTATTTTTTTCATATTTGAAATGAAATGGGAACAAACATATTTCAAGTAAAACAGGAAGAAATTTTGAGTGATAAAGCAATAGATCAAAATTAATTTATAGTGTGTGGGGAAAAAAGTAGTAGCCTATATGTGATAATATAAGGACACTATACTCTTTAAATACAGCACTCACACCAAAATAAATTATTTTAAATAATTTATATATATATATATATATATATATATATTATTTAATGCAACCATTTATAACAAACTTTTGATTTAAAAAATAAATAATACAAATTATTAATAAATAGCTTTAATTTGCATGTGTTTTTTCCTCAAATATAAAATATAATCCAATTTCTTTTTCATTATTATTATTATTATTATTATATATTTTTTATATTATATTTTTAATTAAAATAGTGCAAAGATACATACATATATTTATAATTCTCCTATCTAAAATTAATTTCTTTCTGAATAGTTGGTAAATAAAAGCAATCTTTTAATTATGCATTTTTATGTATTATGGCACAAAAGGTTATTAAATATTTATATATTTTTATTCACACAACCCACAACAGCTAGAAATGTACTATTTGTATATAACCTGCAAGTAATCGTTAGAGTTTTTTTTATTATTATTATTTAGTAATTTTATAAATTTAGTAATTTTTTAAATTTTATAATAAATATTAAATGTGGTTTAACTGACCAAAGTATTTTTAAAATGGTCTTTATATCTAAATAAACTTAAATGCAAAAAAAAGAAAAAAAGAAAGAACGAACGAAAATAAAGCAGATCCTGATGGTTTATTTTGTTTTATTTCTTTGTATAGAAAAATGGCTAAACGTACAAGTGTGTATGTTCTTTATTCAAGAACTCCAGAAAGGCACCAATATCATTGCACATTCACTTTTTCTGGACAGATTCTGTGTCTAAAGCTATAGATGGCGCATTTAGCTCTTGCTCTGTTGGTTTTTCGACCCTTCTTATTGGAAAACACGTGGTTATTTCCAGTTTTAAGCGAGTGCGTGTCTCTAAAGCTGCAGCAGGGTAGGGACTATATTGAAGGCCGGGCACAGGAGTTCTATATCTGGACCAGCGCAGAGCTCAATCCTTCTCGTGGTGCTTCCCAGACTCTGTCTTAATCGTCTCCAGCGCACAGACTCAACAGAGCCCTCTGGTAGTCTCCCTTTGTGTGCTCCTGAGTAAATTAAACACATATAAATCAATACATATGTAAGATCCTTTCTGGTCACATGGCATAAATGTACCTGGGTGCACTTTTTAGCAAGACACGAAATACGTACCGATGAGTACATATCATTGCCGTTTCCGAAAGAAATGAACACTAGAGCCAGTAAAACTCTGACACCTTTTACTCCTTTTCAAACTAATTTATGAGTTTCGATTAACAATTACTTGAAGAATATTATTGCTTCGAAGCGATATTAAAATGCTGGGAGATTTGAAAACTGATACCCAGCTTCATATCTATAGGTTTTCATAGACTGTAGGTTTGTTCAGTAGCTTTTAGTGACAGCCCACGGATATTTCAATTCTGAACAGCCGCAACGTATACCTATATCACCAAAATGTGCCAGGTTCAACAAATTAAGCCTGTGTTTTAGCGCCACTCAGTGGACATTTCTCTTTGAAACTGCTACGAAACGTGCAGTAAGGTACGTAAAAATGGTGTTGCACAAAACGTGCACAGAGGTACATATTTTTTAATGCAATAATATAGCAGGAACGTACAGCAATGGTCTGGTACAGAGACTTCCCGTGATGGGCCTTGAACTCTTGTCTGATCTTCTTGAGGTCCACCTCGCATCGGGACACCATGATCCGGGTCAGCACCTTTTCCTTCGCTCCTTTGCTCTGAAAGACACAACCGCGCAACGTTAAAAGAGAACGGCAAGCGCCTGATGCAATTCCTCTGCAAGACATCTGAAACATCAGCAGATACATTAAAGATCCTTTTAATACTTTCTTCCAAGCCTATGAAAGAATAAAAAGTGTTAGTAGATGAAACGTCTTGTACCTTCATGGCGTCTTGCAGTCTGTTGGCGAAATACAGCTGTTTGTTTTCAAAGCACTGAACTGAGGAAGAGAAGACATGGAGATTAGATTTAATAGTAGAGTTAGAGTTAATAGTAGCTTTCTCACGTATAAACAGGGTTTGATGGTTACAATGAGGGTTAAAGCAGTTTCTAGTGACTTATAGTCCAAGCCTGTACACAAACGTTCAACCATTTTTCACTTTTGAAAGAAACTGATACTTTAAGAAACTTTAAGAAATTGAACAAAAGTGGCCGTAAAAACATAATATTACAAATAATTTATATGCTAAATAGATGTTGTTCTTTTGAACTTTCTGTATGAATGGTTTTGACTTTGACTATCAAAGTATGTCCTACTCCAACGTTTATTTAATAAAATGCATTGATTTTGTTTTTAAGTGTCATCATTTTCACTCAATGTCTAACTATGATTTTACTACAACTAAAATGGTATGCTATAGTTAAATCACGGTAACCTCAAATTGTTTGACCACTAACCATAGTTTAACCATGATATTTTACACAGTGGTTATACAAATGGTAAAAACCATGGTTACTTCACTTTTAGTATAATAAAACCATGGTTAATTTTTGTAAGGGAAAGGCTAATGCAGAAGAAAGTCCCTCATCCAAAGTGATAAATATCCCAAATATCATCCTCTTACTAGCATTAATGCATTAAAACGTCTTGATTTGTGTTGAAGTGTCGTCTTTGTTTTCATATCTAGGTCCAAGGTTAACCCTTATGAAAATTAACCATGATTTTACTACGCTAACTATAGTTTAACCGTGGTATTTTAAAACTGAGGTTATAGAAATGGTCCTCAATACCCCAAAAACCATAGTTACTTCACTTTTAGTATAATAAAAAGTAAGGGAAAGGCTAATGCCTAGCTAGACAAAAACAGACTGGCACTTTACTGTATCCCATTCCAACTTCCTGTTTCAACAGGATATACATCAGCACTGGACAGTTGAGTTTCACGGGGTCTCACCCAAGGTAAGGAAGGACTTCTCTAGATCTCCCTTGACCTCTTTGCGGATGCTCTCCTGCATGTCATAGGGGCTGTAGCTCTTGTATCTGTCAAACACTGTCAAAGAAAACACAAAATCGCCTTAATAATATGTGTGCTATTATCTCAAGAGATGAAAGGAAGGCTCACAAACCTTTCTGGAGGTGAGGAACGCTTCTCTCGGACATGATGGAGATCCAGCACTTCACATCAGTGCCTTTTCGCTTGACTCCAGCCTCATACAGGGCCTGCACAGCAGATTTAAAATATTGTAAACAAACAGAATATGAATACATGATTTCTATGAAAACCTAATTTCTTTCAAATAAATTATATATAAGCAAATAAAAGAATGGTCTCGTTTCTCAGATGTTTTTTAAAACCCTAATTTAAATGATTTTAATTTAAAAACTAAATTTTATATTTTGCTTTTTAAAAAAAATAGTATAAATTACAGTTACTATTAGAATTTTTATGTAATGTATTATATAAAAATTCATGAATATTTATTCGTTTTTAAACAATTTTAATTGCTCTAAAATATATAATAAAGTTTATGAATATAATATATTTAAAGTTTTATTTTATTTTTATTTTTACACATTGTTGGTCTATTTCTAAATGTTACATTCAGACATCGATTCAATTAAATACTGAGAGATAAACCACAAGAACTCACTCTGGCATCTTCATCGATCATCTGGTAGTCAACGACGGAGCTGGGCTCGGGTCTCCTGGCCTGATGTGTGTCCATAACGGGTTGTGAAGTGACGAATATTACGTTAAACACATATGAATGAATTCAGAAACATATTAGCAGACATAAGAAGAGACCTCACCTCAACCAGAGCCAGCAAGAGTTTAGCAAAGTCTCCTGAAGTATCTCCAGACACATCCTTCTCCAGGTCCTTCTTGAACACTGCGACAAGACACAAGTTTACAACACGGCTTCACGTTCCTTAGCGAGTGCACTTAAACACTCCCATACTCACATTCCTTGTAGACTTTCTTGATCTCCATGAGCTCAGCGCTGCTTCGAGAGCAGACGATTTCAATCAGAGACTCTTCATCGGTTCCCAGACCCTGCAAACACACACACACACACACACACACACGTCTAGATTTCACTCCCATTTTAGCTACGCAGCACAACTTCAATTGAGAGTCAATAATATTTAGTGGACCTTAATAGAGGCTTTGATTTCGGAGGCGTCATACTGGGCAGTGCTCTTCATGAGGCCCAGGATGACTGTTTCCAGAGAGCCAGACAGCGCCCCCTTCAGGGCTGAGATCATATCCTGAGAGACAGATGAATGACAGTTATTACTAAAACGGGATGTGGCAACATCAATACAGAAATACATAATATACATACTGACCTTCTTGGCTCTCCGCTCATATGCGAAGGCGATTTCTCGCCGTTGGTTGTATGTACGTTTGGTCAGGACATCAATTATGGTTTGCTCATCCACCCCTAAAACAGATAATGCCATATTTATTTGCATATTTATTTATTTAATAAATCAAAATGTCAATTAATGTACCATGTTTGGTGAATTAAGTACATACGTTCTAAAATGTTTTTATATAGATTAATGTTATTTTTGACTGATTTCTTAGTACATTTGCATAACTTTGGGGTATTTCAGTATTTTTTTTATCTAATGTGTATGGAGGGCCAAATTGCTTAAAATTAAATAATTAAATAAATGTTGCTATACATAAATTGTTAAATAAATAAATGCATGAATAAATGTATGAATATTTATTTATATATTTTAATATGTATTTATATAAACTCATTCATTCATTTGGAGAGAAGGGAAGTAATGTTTTATAATATTGGAGCTATAGGTTTCTTAATGTTTGATTTATTTATTAATCTGTGTTTTATTTATGTTAAATAAATAAATAATTAAATACAAATAAATATATATTTATTTACGTATTTCGTTATTTATATAATTTATTTATACATTTTAGAATTGATTTAATTTTGAGTAGTTTGACCCCTTATGTGCGTGTTTTAGTTTTATGGGTTTAATGATATTTATATTCAATATATATATATATATAATATTTTATTTAATAAAATATATCATTAAAAAGTGTACACATTTCTTAACAATATAATTTAAATAAGTAAATATATAAAGCAAAAAAGAAAAAAATCTAAATTCAAATGTAGGGCCCTATTACTAAAAAAATTATTATTATTAAAAAAAACTAAAAAAGAAGTATTTGAAAAAAGCTTAAAAGCAAATAACTAACTGAAGTATATATATATATATATATATATATATATAAATTAATGCAAGTACATACATATAAATAATATTATAAAATATGTAATAAAAATAAAAGAAAAAATTGTTTGGGTCATAAGATTTTTTTAAAACAAAACAAAAAAATAATTTGAAACTAATTCAGTGATTTTTGTGGATATTTTCGTACAGTGTGGTAAGTCATCCAAAAGCATCATTGAAGTATGTGATGCGTCCTGTGCTAATGTTAGCTGGTAGTTTCTAAAGCAGAACAGAGTGATAGAGGAGGAGGAAATCTGCTGCAGTCAGGCGTTGGCCTGAAAATTTTCCACATGTGGTTCAATCTGTTCCAGACAGGACGATGACTCACTTCTACCGCTGCTGGCTGTTCTGGACCGTTTTGACGTTTTTTGCACACAAAGACAAGGCCGGGTCAGAGCCCACAAGCAAACACGAATGCCTATTGTTTGTTCAATGGCTCATAACCCTCATCAGATTACAGGTTTAAACATGAGCTCATCATGTTCCAGCGCTTCTTCTCTCTTACCTTTAGTTTTGATAGCGGTCTCAATCCTGGCAGCATCCTTATCCGGATCAAAGTTGGGCTCCGGCACTACAGTGGGGTACAAGGGCTCCCCCTGCAGAGAGACGAACCATTTTTCAGTATTCATTTTAGAAGTATACATTATTCATTTATTTATATATACACACTTATATGAAGAATATTTGTAAACACTTTATTTTAAGATTGAGTTCTCACTATTAACAAACTATTAACTACGACATTCGCACATAAAATATTTTAAAGGGGTGTTAATACATATTGATTGAAATATTTTTTAAGATATCTATCCATCTATTGGTTTTCTTTCATACACATTTATATAATTGTATTGTTTTAATTTATTTTGTATTAATATATAATAATCAATTGTAAAAGCATCTCTTTTTCCAAAATATATTTTTCATTAATTTCTTTCACAAACATTTCTATAATTTAATTAACGTTAAAATATTTTTGAATATATTATGATTAATTGTAACATAGTCATTTTTAATGTTTTAATTCACATTATTAAATAATTATATAAAACATATAATAGTGTTTTTTAATGATTTCTATAAATGTGATACATTTATATCACAGTAAAAAACTTTTTTCAATTTACTTTACTTTCCTTCTATATAATCGTAATTCTTTCTCTTTCTATCTATCATCTAGTTTTTGTTGCTTTTTTATTTTAATTAATTTTATTTTATGAATGTTTAAATTGATTTTGTTTTAACATATAATGATCAATTGTAACATTCATTCATCTATCTACAAAATGTATTTTCATTCATTAAAAAAAAAAATATATATATATATATATATATATAATTTATTTTTCTAAATAATAAATTACATCATTTATATAAAATATTGACAGAACAACACTAAGTCTATTTATCTAGTCCCTGATTTTTTTTTTATTTCTCTGCTAAGTGTATTATATACAAACATCTTCAATACAGTCAATAAGTTTTGTATGAGAACTTACTCCACCCAGCTGCAGAGTGAGCTGCCCTAAGAACTCTGAAACCAACGCCATCCTGGACTTCCTGTGGAGAGCAACCACACCTATTGATTTCCATGATATTTTGCTTTATGTGTCTGATATCTATCACGCAGCAAATCGAATGACCCTCTGATTTACATCGGCTTTCTGCAGCCTTAAGTGCACCGAGAGCGCTCTCAGCTTCCAGAAGAGCCTCTGAGCGTCCGTCACATGCTTCACAGAGTTATGTAATGCAGAACTGCAGAGGGGAAGTCAATACAGAAAAAAAGACACTCTACTGCCCCATCTTGAGTTCAGAAAAACTTAGTCACCTCACCCTGCCACAAAAATAGACTGTGAGATGAGACATAATGCAGGAAAATCTGTTCACTTCTAATCAAATCATTTACTACAAATGCAAAACAAAACTGTAAATAAAGATGGTATGATGTGTTTCTGTTGCTAGGTAATTAGACCAAAACCAGAGCAGTAAACAGTCATTTAAAAAGCCAGCATCTGGTAAAACCCAAGCAAACAGACACACCCATGAGAGAGCATGCTGGGAACATTCCTCACAGCATTTGAGCTGAATCCATCCACGTCATTTCTCACACTTTTAAAGAGTTTAAAAAGATGAAATCTGTCAAGCAGCATGCAAAAAAAGCTAATGCTACAAGAAAAGAAGTTAAGTTTCAGACATTGTATTGTATATCATGCCATACAAAGTTAAAGAAAAAAGAATTTGCTTTCTAAATGTTGATTTATTTTAAGAAAGCGCCTTAATGCGGAGGTTTAACAGCCGAGGGGAGGTTTGGAGCTCACCTTGAGTGATCAGCAGATCTCAGATGCTGTTGCAGAAGAATCCCAGCTCTGAAGTGTGTGATGGGTGTGGTGTTTAAATACCAGAGGCGGTCCACTGAGTGATGTCCCGGCCTGAAGGTGGGCTCCACCCCGTCTGGACACGCCCACTCACCCCGCTTCTCCGCATGGAGGGCAGAGCTTCACTATGGGCATTTTTAAACCTCAGAGTATGGCAGGAAGGAGGAAGCTCTAGCTGTGGTTTCAGAAGGGAAATTAAGTATGTGGTCTTGAGCAATTTGTCAAGTGGGGACTGAAATAATCTTACAGTCTAAAAGGGACATTCTGTCGTCATTTACTGACCTTTATATTATTTTGAATTAGTTTTTTGTTTCATGGCTAACTAAAACGTTTTTTTTTAGCAGTAATTGAAATTAATTAAATAAAATAAAACACCTGATAATAGAAAAAAGGATTTATTTTAGATTTATTTCATGCTAAGTGGACCGCAAACTCATTTACATATTTATGTGCTTAATACAAATATATACCTTTTAGTATAGTGAACTGCTAAATTAAAAACTTTTTCAATTTTTTTACCTAATGCACTTCAAAAAGTACTACTAAACATACACTGAAATGTATCTGACTGTGCTAGAGTGAAACTTTTGCAAGTATACTTGAGGTACAATTCACATATTTGCATTTAAAGGAACACGCCACTTTCTAAAAAAGAAAATAAGCTAATTTTCCATATATGATCTCCGGGTCTGGCAGTAGCACTTTTAGCTTAGCTTAGCATAGATCACTGAATCTGATTAGACCATTAGCATCTCGCTCAAACATGACCAAACAGTTTTGATCATTTTCCTATTTGAAGCTTGACCCTTCTGTTGTTACATCGCGTACTAAGATCGACAGAAAATGAAAAGTTGAAAAGTGCATTTTTGTCGGTTTTAGTACACTGCATATTTAAAGCCCGGTATTATTCAGAAAACCCTCATTAATAGTGACATTAAAACACATTTAAGACTTAATATTAAGAAAATGTGCATTGTGCAAAAGTAGTACTTCTAATAAAGTTTAATTATATCATTTGTAATGTCTCAAGGTATATGGCAGTAAATATATTAATAGATTTGAACTATACATTGAAGGATGAGTCATTTTTGCATGATATAAAAATATGAGCTCACTTTGTGCCAATAATGTTTACCCACTGCCTCCGAAACTTTCATCCCATCAGAGGATGAAGAATACAGACACAATTTTACACTCAGAGTGCAAAGACCTTTAGTATACAAATGTATTTTAAATGCATTACTTTTTTAAACAAGTTGAAGTATTAAAACTGATTAACCTATGACTGAAATAAAAATAAATTGGCTAAATAGAAAAACAAAACATTCAACTAAAAATAAGAACTAAAATACAAATAAATAATACTAAAGTACAAATAAATGCCAATTCAAAATATGACTCAATACTGTAATAGCATATAAATAATACATAATTCATGCTTTAAAAAAAACAAAACAATAAAAATAATAAAAAAAAAGGGGTATAAAAATGAACAAATAATTAGAAAAAACGGACCCATTCATATTAAGTGTCTTTAACTACATGCTTGCATTTAAATTATTATTTCATACAATGCACTTGTGTACATGTTTTTAAAGTCATTCATGCCTGTAGTTACATCTAAAAGTAGACAAGTTGCCAGACATATGGCTTTAAACCTAACAAGACCTACAAGTAACTGTATCCCACCTCAACAGCACAACTAAACACTAGCAACAAGCACGATTAATTAAAATCATTATTACTGTTACTTATTACTATAATTTAAAAAAAGAAAGTAACATGAAGTAAAGGCATGTTTTCAGATCTAGAAACCAGTCTGTCTGGTGTACAAAAATATCCAAACTCCCCGATTAACCCAAAACCTGTGGTGGTTTTGCTTCAGTTTATAATCTACACTACAACAGAGCACATGAATTTATGATTCTACTAAACAATTTATATTTGCATATATATTTTTTTAAACACAGCTACAAGCAAAAAGCAGGTTCTTATACCGTAAATCCCTTTGTTTAAGAACTTCCTTGCTAACTTAGGTTACTTTCCTTAATAGCCTAATAACTTCCTCTGCTTCAGTGCTGGTTATCGGTTAATTTATTTGTTCCCATCAGTAAATCTTTAGATGTGGTTCTCTGACTCGATTTATTGTTCTGTACTGAAGACTAAAAGTAAAATGAGGAATTCTGGAGACACAAAAGCAGAAAGTTTTACAGTAAAATCATAAACTATTAACTCAAGACTAAATTATTCAGCATTGATTTGAAACACTCAGTGTTTATGTAAGCATCACCATCTGAACAAGTGTTGTGCCTTTAATGTCTTGAGGCGGCTTCTGTGTAACACTCCTTGGATATGTCTTCAACTAAAAACCGTGGCACATTCTTTTTTTTTGACTCTTTAGACTTAACATCAGCTGAAAAGCACACAAAGGCACATGTCGACAATCTACTGGTTTTCACACACTTGCATCTTTCTCTAATAAAAAGGATAATCAAAAAAGCATATCACCAACACAATAATTCAAACGAATATTATAATAAATAATTATTTATTCATTTCTGCTGAAAAAAAATGCAAGCTTGCTTCTTAATTGTAAGGAATGTTTCCAAATGTACCGAGAAAAGTAGTTATACACAACACGTTATACAAAAGTAGTAAGGTAGTACATACTATCAGGGTCAGGAAGTGCTTTTAAACATAATGAATACACAAAATCAAGGCTTTCCATCTTTTCCACCCTCACTGGTTTGTGTTTTTTGCTGGTCATTCATCATCTTAACTCTCACATTGTCTTTCCATGCTTTCTTTTTTTTGCCTTTTTTATGCTTCTTTGTTGACTGGTTCTGATTGGTTGCTTGTGCGTTTTTTCCCTGGCGCTGATTAGGTCCTGTTCTACGTTTTGCCTGTATGAGGAACAAAGTAGAAAACATACTTCATAAATCATGGTATAATACCGTTTGGATGGCAGTACTGACGTTTATCTAAATAGACTTTAGGTTGTTGGTTCAAATCCCAATGGTGGACATCCACGAACTGGAGAATTACAGAGATCTAATGAGCTGTGCTGTGAATCCGCATCCAATGTCCCAGCATGCCTTAGGACATGCTTATATAGTAGGCCTGTCTCTACAGAACGGTGTGAGCGTGGAGCTCAGTGGTTTACATGATTAACACACCTCCCAGGTTCTGACATACGTTTTGCTTCAACGAAATTTTAAGTGTCATGTTTCCTCAGGCAGTGCTTCACTCTGGACCAACGCCATGACGTAGGAGTTACTGAGCGTAGAGTAAGATGGGTGTGATCTCATTATGACCTGTCCCAACACATATCGCAGTCGCAAGAGCCTCAGATCAGCGAATAAGAGAACATCCAAATTGCGTTAGTTTTGTAAGGATGAGCAGAGTTTGTCATTGCAGGGATCACTTAGAAATGAAGTGAAATAAACCACTACTAAAGATAAGTTGTTACTCAAACAGATTCACAGCATGACAGATAGCACTGGTAGACAGAATGGGTGTGGTAACTCTGTGCAGGAATGTTATTGAGACATCCACTCTGTCCAGTCTGACTGTTTATGTTGGCTGTGAGTGTGTGTGTGTGTTCAAATGGTTTTGAGTATAGGGTGCATATCTCTGAAAATAGATGCTTCTAAGCGCTCAATGGCTCAGATTATTGCTTGAACCAGCAACCTACCAGTTACCAAATCTTATAACCCAATACACCTTACCGGGGAAATACTGATAAAGGTAAGCTGCAGGATGAATTCAAACCCAAATTCCCACATAAGCACCACGGATCTGGAGCTTCGAAGTGAATCAGCAACTCTATATCTATGAACTATATAGCATTTGGAAATAGTAGATAAAAAGTATGTTGCAGGTTAAATTTAAACACAGATTTCCCAAATGAGCGCTATGTATGTGGCAGGCTAAATTCAAACTCTAAACTCAAATTTCCAACACCGTTCGACATGTCAGGAAAACACATACTAACCAGCCATCTTCTATTTACCAACTCTGAGCTAATAACCCGTACACCATACCAAAAAGAAAAACCGGTTAAGTTAAGTTGCAGGCTATATTCAAACTCAAATTTCAAGGTTAAGCACAGTTCAGCGTTGTTGGAAACACACATATGCAAACTAGCAACCTTTCATTTACCAACTCTTAACTAATACACCACACAACCTCTGGAAATACTGTTTAAAGGTATGTTGCAGGCTCAATTCAAAACCAATTTTCCCAAATAAGCACCAAGGTTCAACATGTCTGGAGTAGTGTGGTGAAATGATTAATTGTCATTAATCGCATCTAAAATAACCGTTTTTGTCTGCGCAATATGTGTGTGTACTGTGTATATTTATTTATCCAAATAATTACACACACAGGAATGTATATATTAAGACAAACTTTTGTTTTGGATGCGATTAATCGTTTGATAATACTAGAGCACACATGCAAACCTTTGGATTACTTTTTATATCGGAAAGATGTTCATACCTGAGGGGGTGGTTGTGGGGGGAAGGTACAAGGCGGTCTGCTGTGTTTCTGGTGAAATGGCAGGACGTACGAGGGGTCCAGGGGGACCCAGGGAATCCCTGGAGACACAGCTGGGGGTCCGCAGTGTGTGTGCTGCAGGTGGAACACACCACGAGCTGCCTTGGTCTCGTCACTAGCTTTAAAGATGGTCACAAAACCCTCACGAGGTTTGTGGACTAACAGGTATCGTCCTTCCTGTAATCTGGGGAAGGTGTTAAAAGACACCTTTTTTAAATTACAGCACTGCAACAGCTGAAAGGAAATTTGTAGCTGATGACACGAGCTTCCCAATGAAAAGGTCACAGGATACAAAGGCTCAACACCTAAAGTTTACGTAATGCCATTTTAATGTTAAAATGCTTTTGCATGTCCTGTCTTAGTTTACAGAACTACACACTTCTAAAGATTTCATATTGGGAAACAATTCACACTAGTAACAATTTCAAATACAGTAGTCAAGATCTGAAGTGCATCAGAAACTTCCATTAAAGTTGTCATAAAACCTAAAACCAAAATCTGAAAGAAACTCACAATGAGACTTTTTTCAGTAAGTGGTAGAGGGTGTTTAAACATCTATTTGGCCTGAAAAAGAAACATTGAATCACATTAAATTACATTAAAACTTGACTTGACATGACATACGTGACCCTGGACCACAAAACCTCTTAGTCTTGAGTCGCTGGGGTATGTTTGTAGCAATAGCCAAAAATACATAGTATGGGTCAAAATTACAGATTTTTCTTTTTGCCCAAAATCATTAGGATAGTAAATAAAGATCATGTTCCATGAAGGTATTTAGTCAATTTCTACTATACTAATAATATATTAAAACTTCATTTTTGATTAGTAATACGCATTGCTAAGGTCATCATTTGGACAACTTTAAAGGTGATTTTCTCAACATTTTTATGTACCCTCAGATTCCAGATTGACTTATAGTTGTATCTCTGTCAAATATTGCCCTATCCATCCAAATCATAAAATCATACATCAATGGGGAGCTTATTTGTCCAGCTTTCAGATCATATATAAATTTCTGAAAATTAACACTTATGACTGGTTTTGTTGTCCAGGGTCACATATAACTAATCTATTTCATTACTATAAGTTCATATTTAAAATACAAATGCATAAAAGTATTTTAAATGAGAATGTGTCAAACTTAGATATATTATTATTTAAAAATTATTATAATTATTTATAAAAAAAAATTACATATATATATTTTTCTTTTTTACATACAAGTAACATATTATGTATACTTTGACTTTATATAGAGACTCACTCACTTGAAGTCACAGGTGATATTCTGAATCCAGTCGTCAGGCAACATCTGCATCTGCGCCACTTCTGATGTGTGTGCATTAATGCGACCTACACAAATATCAAACAGTTTGACAACAAGCTTATAAATGCACATACCATGTTAGGTAGATTACACATTTTCCCAAGTCTTTACTCTCATCTGGTAATACTTTTAACCATTCATTTTCCGTAACGACTGGTTAAGCTACATTTCTATTTAACAGTCAAAAGCTAAAGAAGTCTGCAGAGTCTGAAGAACATCTAAATCTGTATCAACATGTGATGAAAAGCAAAGGGGCACGTACTGACCCGCAACACAAACACTGGTGGTGAGAAACACGCAATACTCGTTCACACGTGGTGTCTGTCTATCTGTTGTATCTCTGCCTCGTAATATTTCACACTGATGGTGTCATTCTGAGTTCATGCCAGAAGAAAATGATCTCCACACCCCTACTTGTTCGTCTGCTCTAGGCCAAAACACACAAAACTATATCGTACCAATTATTCTTTTAAGTCCAAAGAGGATGAACAACAAAAGGTTTACAGCAATGAATAATTAATAACTGAAAGAAAAATAAATAACACGTACAATACCCCTAATATGACATCAAAGACTGGAGTAACATATTGAAAATGTTACATTTTAAAATCTATTCAAACACACAAGCTACTTTTGCTAACATGCAAATTTTGACAGCAGTAGTAATAATATTCTAGAACCTTGATATTTTAATGTAATTTTAATAAATTTAATGCAGCGTACATATATTGTCTTGTCAGTAAGTCATCTAAGTGATGCTCAGCTAGAAAGTTCTCTTGAACCTTGTAAAAATATGTGTGAAGGTTCTGTTATCAGTAGGGCTGGATTCTGGACAAGACCCAAAAAATTACTAAATTCCTTTAATAAGCCTAGAAGAATCTCTAAAGAGTCTCTTCCGTGTGGGTTTCTTTAAATCACTGTCAGTGTTACAGGCTTCTTCAAAGTGGATAGGTACCAACATCTCCAAACCAGAAAAAGAGTCTCCTTCCCTCTTTCTTGCATAATGGAGAAACCCAAGTAGCCCTACACCCACAGCGATATGTCTCACATGCACTTGCATTCTTCTGTAGCCCTTTCAAAGTAGAAATGTTAGTAGCTACGGCAACCCTGACTCAAAACAGTGAGTCATGCGTCATGAGAGAGGCATGCTGGGAGTTTACGGGAAGTTCACTTTTGTGCTGACTCCCCTTGTTACCAAAACTAACACTACAGATACAGCATGGATCCTTCTGCTGGTCTGAATATGCTCCAAATGGATTGAAGAAAAAAAAAAAAAAGGGAGTCATTTTATGGCAATTTGTAAAATGCACTTAAATTACATAAAGGTCAATGTAGCAAGAAGTGCAGTAAAATTATAGTATTTCATATATAATTATAACATTATTAAAAGAAAACTATATTTAACATTATTAACAACATAATTATGTTATTAAAAAATATTAAAACCACATTAATAATAAAAAAAATATATATAATTTTTACTAACCAATATAACAAAGCATAAAAAATGCTTTAATTTGATAATGCAAGGAACTGATATCTCAAAATATCTAAATATTTAACGCATATTATTTATTTATTTTTCAAGGATGAAAAATGCTTAGATTCAATGATTTGCTTGCATAAATACTCAAATGATTTGAACTAGTTTCAACTGTTCATAAAATCAGTTTATGAACTGATTCATATAAAAAATCGTTTATTACAACACTTCACAAAATTGCTAATGTAAATGAAATACAAAACGAGTTATTTATGAATTCAGAAGTTATTAAACGCCTCAAGCTTTTTTTTTAGAGCTGCAATACTACATATTTTCTTTTCTACAGGTCACGTGAATATGATCTTTTTTAAGTGTCCTCACACTTATATTATATTAGGATATTTTTCCCTCCATATCAATTAAAACTGATTTGATCAAACAGATTTGTGGCAGAATTACAGCAGATGCTCTATAAAAATGCAAAGAAAACGCATTTCATCAGGTCCCTTACTTATGAAGGACACGGTACTGGAGTGCAGAAGTTTCTCGGCCCACAGCTGACAGGCCTCGGTGTGGGTCAGACTCTCGGCTCCGTAGCACAGCTGATACTCCAGCTTGGGTAAAACATGCACCGGGACGGCCTGGAGGAGGGCAGACTCAATTATTACTCTCTCAAACGGCAGATCAGAGTCACTGTGCTCTATAAACACAGGCAGAGGAAATCCTGAACTGCTTTTTTTTCACCTACAGTTGAGAACCATTGACTGGAAAGAGTCTGTTTATACTTTGATAAGTCTGAAAGGTTAACTCTGCAGCTCTGCACAGGAAAGTGGTCTGTTTGAAGAAAGGGTGTGGGGGACATTACTCAATCCTGGTTAAAATATAAAGATTAATGCTTGCCACATTGACATACTGACTCAAATCCAATTCAAAATCACTGACAATGATAACTAATGATGATAAGAAGACACAAGACCTGAGGAGTTTGAAATCTCTCATTCAAGACTTTTGGGGGCAAAATAATCAACATCGTAACTAAAGGGCCATTGTGTTTTTGTGTCAGCATGTGTCCAGCTCACCCTGAAGGTGTCTTTGTCGTGTCTGGGGTGAGCGAGGTCCACACCGCTGCGCACCATCAGCAGGACGTCCAGCAGGCTGTAGAGTTTGTACAGAACGCTGCCCTCTTCTGGAGGATCGTAGTCCATCTCATCCTCAGCACTGCCCTGAAGATCCTCCTTCAGAAGACCTGCCACAGACGGAGAAAGACTTTAGTGCAAGAAACCTTGACTTTTTACCTTGACGGTTTTAAAGCATCATGGGGACAGAGGCATGAGAGGGTGTTTCGAGCACTGACGTTTTCTCTGAGTTGCCACCAGCACAGGGACGTCAGCAGGAAGTGTGCCGTCCTCTTCCTGTCCCTCTCTGGACTCCAGATACGACGTCACGCACGATTTGACCAGTGAGTGTGTTTTAGCCTCCGGGGGCTTGTCTTCTGGGACATGGGCTTTCACGGGCTCCTGGTTCTTGCTGGGGGTGGACTTCAGCATGGCGTCCTGCATCTTCAGAATCTGTCCGAGCTGATCGCACTCGCCGGATATTCTGGGTCTTTTGGTGCCTTTCTTTGCTCCTTTGCCTGAAGTGTTTGCGGGACCTGGCGTGGCTGGATCAGGTGCTT
The DNA here is from genome assembly GCA_032359435.1 of Enteromius unitaeniatus. Classification (NCBI taxonomy): domain Eukaryota; kingdom Metazoa; phylum Chordata; class Actinopteri; order Cypriniformes; family Cyprinidae; genus Enteromius; species Enteromius unitaeniatus. The sequence goes on from JAUMHI010000032.1 coordinate 1,752,607, forward strand.
TCGGGGAGGACACCTGGGTTTGAGGCCGTTTTGGGGATAAAATGTCATCTATGACTAGTCGCTCTTCATCAGAATCCAAATCCTGGTTCGTCTTGTCTTCCTTCACGTCGTGTCTGGGCCGCTTAGTGGGAGGACGCTGAGGAGAAGACACTTCTATCTTCTCTTTTGCATCTTCACTCACGCTCTCCTTCTCTGGAATGGCAGTTTTATTTAGAGTAGCGTCTCCCTCATCAGCCAAAGTGTCAGTTTCTGCTTGGACCTTAGCCACGGTCAACTCAAGAGGTTCTGTGGGAGTGTCTTGAGATGTTGAGGTGAGTTTTGTTGCACCTACAGAGTCTGTCGGTCTCTTGAGAAGAGTTGCAGTTGGTTTTGTTTTTGGTTCATTCTGTTGCTTCACTTTCTTACTGGGCTTGTAGGACTCCCCAAAAGACTCCAGGTCTGTTAGATCAGTCCCAAAATCCATACCAGTATCATCAAATGCAGCCACACTCCTGGAGGTCTTGCCCTGGGCAGAGTAAAGCAAAATAAATAATATGTACAATGTTTATGTTGTAAATATTTCCCCTATAACTCACATTTCTTTATGATTTATTATTACACTTTCCAGAATAATATAATATACAGATGTATATAATAAAAAACTGTTATATATATATAAAAACAGTATAATATAAAAGTACAATATAATATTAAACATAATAAGCAAATTAAACATACATGTTTTTTCCTTCACACAAATATTAATTCATGCATACATTTTTTATGCATTACCGGTGAAACATTTGGAATAATTAAAGGGTTTTTTTAACTATTTTTTTTTCTCTAAAGACACTTATGCTCACTTTTTATTATAAATATTAAAAATAGTGTTATTGTACAATTTTATGACATTTTAAAAGAAGTAGATTCTGCTTCTTTTATTTTAAATTTTTTTTTTTTTAAATGTAATTTATTCCTGTGATTCAAATTTAGATTTTTTTTAGGTCTTCAGTGTCACATGATGCTTCAAAAAATATAATAATAAATAAAAAAACAATACATTTACCCAAAAATTTTTTCCAATAGTGTTTGTTTAATAATACACTAAACATATATATATAAGACAATATTCTAATTGCAATATATTTAGACGCATGTATATCTGTCTACATATATTAAAATATTACAACTTGTATATGTATGTGTATATATATATATATACACACACACACACACACACATATATATATATATAAATAATGATAATTTGTAATATTCGAATATAGCTGTTTTCATTGCTATATCAACTGTTAAATATATTATATTCTTCCCTATAGTTACTAAACTATTTTGGCAGAGATAGTTTGATTTTACCAGTTTTTTTCCCCCAATACTACTTCCAAGTAAAGAATAATACTTTCCTTGTGAAAGAAAAAGAAAAAAAAGAACCTGCAATGGCTATAACTAATTAGTAATTTATTAACATAAATTATACTATATATCTGTTATATATTTCCCTGTGTGGTGTTTCGCCTTACCTCAGGAGGAGACTGCATTTCAACAGGCAGCTCTTCTGAAGTGAGGAAAAACACAGGGCGTGATCCGGTCTTCTTGAAGGCCAGCTTCACGCTCTCTTGATGAAACAGCAGACTCCTCTCTCTCCAGCTCAGCTCCGTCTTCAGCAGAGGAGGATCGATGTATGCCGTCTTACTCTGACTGGGATTCATTTTGACCCAAACGGGGAGCTCCCACGCTTCTACGAGCTCAGAGCTGTTATTCAGGAGCTGAAGGAAGGCCCCTTTAGATAAACACACTTGTGGCTCGTAAGTAGCGCTCAGTTTTTCTGCATTGCTGTCATTGCTGATGGCCTGCAGATATTAAGAGACGCCAGCTTTAATACAAGTACTATATTTGATTCCCACAGGTCCAGCAAAACGGGTTAATGAAGAATGGGGATACGATTCAGCATATATCAGAATTAAATCTATCAGAGTGGTGCTTCTACGCCCTCTAGTGCTTAAGGCCGCATTTTACAAGATGGAGACCGGTTGACTGCTTTTACTCACTGGTTGAATCTCACAAAAAGGACATATACGGATGCTTTCACCTATACATTTAATAAATCAAATTAATTCAAGGAAACACATTCATATGGTCCCTAAATATAAATGTCTTGCATCATCAATGCTTTACAAATGAAAAAGAACCTCTTTTAAAAATAAATCGTTATCAGTATTTCATATGTTCAAATGTCTAAAGATGTCTAAAATGTCTAAAAATGTCCAATTTCTCAGAAAACAAGAGTTAAGTTTGCATCTGAAGTAAATATCTTTTTTTTTTGTGTGAAGATATTGCTTTGTTATAACAGTATTAATATCATACTTGCATGCCCATAGTATAAGAGTAATAATTATTAATACTACTATTATTATTGTTGATATTAATAATAGTACTATAACATTTTAATTAGGGCTGGGCTATTTAATTGTTGATTTCATCAGTAAAGCCGGTTCTTTGATAAGCGGTAAATCTCAATCAAATATATATATATATATATATATAATAAATATTTATAACTTACATATATTATAGATGTTACTTACAGGATTAAGTAAAGTTGCTTTTTTAGCTGGAGGAACCACATTTGACACGCTCTCATAGTCTAGAGGAAGTTGGGTGTTTTCCGCTATGACTTTTTTATCTACCATATCCATTTTACCCTGAGGAGAAAAACACATCTAGATATAACAAACAGCAGTACATCAAAAACAGAAAGAAAGAAAGAAAACTAAGTACCATAGCAAGAAGCTGTTTCTCAAAGTTGAGAGAGAGTTCCCCCACAACCTTTACGCTGGTCAGACTAGTAATCTCCTGAATGCTGTAAACCTGCGGGTAACTCTTCAGATGATCCAGACAGGCAGCAAAATACTCCTGTTGGGGAACAACACGCAGCATATACTGTGACTGTATCTGATTCAGCGCTGGGCAACAACTAATCACATCCCAAATGAAAGCTTTTCTTTATATAATATGTGAATGTACAGTGTATAACTATTACTGCATCTATAAACTCACACACATTTAAGAAAAATATGCTTATGTGTTATACATGCATATCAATATGCACATCTAAATATTTTCATAACATATACTGTATGTGTGTGTTTTTATATATACACATAATAGTGCTGTATCACATCAAAATAAATCTTTGTATGTATATTTATTAAGTATATATAAATACAAACACATGCATGTATATATTTAATGGAAATATGTTATGTTTATTAAATATATTTAGATATAATATTCAATATAAGAAAATATGTAAACTGTACGTGTGTGTTTTAATATAAACATAATAAATAAACACAGCATAAACAAAACCTTTTATTTCGGATGGGGTTAATGCCTGTTTATCATTGCCCAGCACTAATTCTATTATAAAAATATATTCTTATGGATCATTTGAACTCAATTTAACGTTTCATTATATTGTGTAATTGTAAAATAAATAAATATTACCTCAGTGTAGCGGCTGCTGCCTGGAGGCATATAGTTGTACCCATCAGCACACGCTCTGGAAACATCTTGAAGGTATTTCATAAACTCTGTCACCTCGTTCTTCACCTGCTCCATCAAACACTGAAACAGACCAGACCAGACCGGACCAACCGCATGAACACAGCCTTGTTTTAATATTAAAGGCAGGCGATCAGGAGGACGAGAGATGGTCTACCTTTGAAGCTTTTGAGAAATTCTTGCGGGCGAGCAGGTTGAGATACATCTTGCGGTTCTTCACATTGAGGGTGGAGAAGCAAGGGTAGGGCACCAGAGGCTCGGGGAAGGCTGGAAGCTCAGCTCTCTTCTTTGGTTTGCATTCAGACGAGGGTTCGTCTGATGCTGGGATGTTACTGACGTCTGGACCTTCATCACACTTCACAGTCTTTGCTTCTGCTGCATCCTCCTCTGGCTTTTTATTACAGCTTTGAAGAATATAAATAAAAATAAGGCATTGGACTTTTGTGGCACCGTTTATAATAAATTGTGGACTGCATTAACAAACATTTTAGTAGTAGTAGTATTAATAGCAAACTAGAATAAATTCCTAAAAAGTTTAACATGGCCACAAATGAACATTTCAACCCCTCGATTCAGTACTATGTAGTAAGTCATTCCCTCATTTTAAGTCAAGGGAATAAATTATTAACTTGATTAAAAAAAGGAGCAAAACAATAAAATGAGAGAATGATTTCTTAATTCATGGCTACAATAACTACATTTTGTCCACATAATTCATTATTATATATGGGACTAAATGGGGAATAATATATTTAATCGTTATCAGCAAAAATAAATAATAATAATAATAATACAAATTTACAAAAATCGTATATATTGTATATATTATTATTATTAATTAATATGATATATAGATATCTCTGTTTGGTGCCCGCATTAAATTAAATTTACAAAGATAATAAAGAACAGCACATTTCACGCAAGCTAAGTGACTATTTGAATTAAAATAAAAAAAATTTAAAAAAAAAGCAAAAATATTGGTGAAATAATTATAAATATTATGTAAAAACAGAACAACACAAATATTTTGACCTGTACTTATTAAAAAAATCTGAAATATCTTATTAAATTTATTAAGGCAAGACACTACAGGCAAAAACATCGTTTTTTATGCGGTGGCATTTTTGAGATTTAGCTAGTTTCGAAATACTATAAAGAAAATGTTTAAAAAATAAATTCAAATGAACATTTTGTTTACTTTTTTCCCGTATTTAAAGAATGCCGTTTTCTCAAAATGAGCTTTTTGTCATTTTCCAGTACCAATATCTCTGCCTACACCAAACCTTCCAGTTATACTCTCACTAGTATTCTGAAGATATTTACAGAGGGATTTGTTAATAAATCATTCCTGCCCTGAGTTAAGTGACATTTTAAAGAAATGTTTTATTTTTTAGGCTATGGATGTATATCTTGATTTCCTAGGTAATGAAAGCAGATATCCTAAAATCCCTCTGTAATTTTTTTTATATAAAAAATACAATATACACTTTATATACACCTGGCTTTATCCTACATTCAGATGTATGTAGGAAATATATGCAAATTGCAGAATATTTAATGAGATATTGCCTCTTTTGCATATTTAAACATACAATAAAAAAAAAAACTTGCAATAAATGTTTTCTCCTATTTGTAAGTTAATTTTTTACCCTATTCACCTGTAGTGTCTCGCCTTAAAGTTAAGATTTTTATTATTTTATTTGCTTATTTTTTTTTTTTCTGACAAATGAGTAAAACCTTTTCTTAATTCTTAAGGGATACAAGGTATCCAAAGTAGACTGTCCTAGGATACCTTGTATCCCTTAAGAATTATGTCCCGTTTCATATACGCTTCTTATGGCATTGGTTTAACGACAGTGCTCAAGAGCTACAGTACCGTTATTCCAGGTGAACAGGACTCAGGTTACCTGTGTAAAAGAGCGAACAGTTCTTTGACGTTGGGAGCGAGAGTGAACTTGTCAAACACGTCTCTGGAGAACACAAGCGGAGCAGAGACAGGAGCATCATCCCTGAGGACAAACACTGAAACTCATCTCTTTTCTGACACCGTCGTTATCATAATTAGCAATAAAATGTGTTTATTCAGTGAGTCATATTGTCACCTACCATTTTAAATCCATTGCAGCAGGTTTCAATCATCTACGGATTCCAGCATGCTGACGGTCCATAGCCAAAACAGTGCGTTAGTTTAATCTTCCGGGAGAACCAAAACATGACACAAAGGTTCCGCTTACTATCACGCGTTTGTAATTTATTTCTTAATTACTACGCCGTAATACATTTGTGACAATATATTAAATAAGTTCTTCCAGTGGTTTTTGTCAGGACATGCGGAAGAAATATCACTAAATAGCCTAGCTGGATTTATAATGGACTCTCATGTAGCCTCTGAAAGCCTCGTGGTTTGAAGATTTAATACGAAGTTATTATTAGGTTTGTTCAAAGATATACTAAATAATAGCCATTTCAATTTTAGAGAAATATTTACTAAAATTAACCATCGCTTTGCTACAACAATAGGTTTTGCTATGCTAGTTTAACCATGGCGTTTGTTGCAAAACTCTGGTTATACAATAAAAACAACAACACTTAACATAATAAAGCCATGGTTAATTTTCATTAGGGTAAAATATGCTTAGTTTTATAGGCTTTCGTCTGACTAGTTACATTATCTTTGGAAATCACACAAACTTTTATTGTGACACGATTAGGTAATGTTGTCCAATTCTGTAAGCCCCTGCTCATATTCAATCTCAAATTCTTTATATGTAAACCTTTTAGGTTTCACAAACGGGGCTTAGCTTAAGCCAGGACTAGGCATTAGTTAAATTAAGATATTTAAGCAACATTTACAAAAATGCCTTATAAGAAAATATTACAGGCGTGCATCTTAACACAGAACAATGACACTGACATGTTTGAGGATATGTCAGAGCAAGATATTTCCATCTAGCTTAAGCCTTGTCTGTGAAACTGGGGGTTAATGTCATCTTTGGAAAAAAAGTAAGTCTCAACCAGCATTTCTTGTAGGCTACATGTTCATATTTCTGTTGCTATTCCTTTTTGACTTTGAAATATTCCATGCAACAGAGTAACATAAGTTCTCTTTTAAACGCTGTTTTGTTTCTCAACTTTAATCTCTTTTTGATTTCTTTGAAGGTTGTGAGGAACTTCACCCATATAAACTACATAAAGAAGTATGACACACATTGAATAAGAGCCCATTACAAGCGGTAAATTTTATTATGGGATAACAGCACATAAAGCACATCTAAAATCGATGTGTCCAATGCACTTTTAATAAAGGTAATATTAAAGGTACAGTTTCTAAGTACAATATAACAACATTCATATTAGAATGAAAAGTATTTAAAAGACAACATTAAATTTTCTATTTTTCTTTACAGCGGTATTTACAAAATGAATCAAAATACTTATTTTCATATTTAAGAATCAGACAAACAGAAGGAGCAAAACCACTATTGAGAAGAGACTAAAGATCTCCTAAAGAGAGTTCCAAAGAGCTGAATAAAAAGGTACATGATCGACTGTCCCCATTTTAAGATCAGTAGCAAACATGTGACGTAAAAATATGTGACAACCGCAAACCGTTCTCTGCTTCCCCCCGCCCACAGGAAAGCAGGACCAAAATCCAACCCCTCCTGCCCCAGCCCTTGTGCCCTCCCCTTCAGCTCAACAAGAAATAGAAGTGTAGTATGCATCATTTTACATACACATATGAACACTTAAAATACATTGCATTAGTCATTTTGTTTCATAAACGTCAACTTAAAACCTAATTGGCAGGAAATAACAGGGAGAACACGGAGTGGATTGTCTATTGTCCCCCAGTTTGTCTCTGCAAATATCCAAATGGACTTCGCGTTTAACATCCAACCAGGGTGCAACTGACTGGATGCAATGTCCCATAGCCACGTAAAGTTGTTCGACGGAAAAGAAAAAGTAGCGTCTGAGAATCTCAGAAAATACAGGACACCACAGAGACAAGAAAAAGCTGTTTTCATGGCTATAAACAAACATGAAATGCCTCATTTACATACAAAAAGACGGCCGATGAAAAGAAAAGTCGGTAACACAAGACAGAATTCACCTACGTGTGCAAACACAGTCATTTGAGTACGTGAAAACAAAATGGAAGAATAGAGTTTCTGCATCCTGTACCACTGAGAGGCACTCAGCGTAGTTTGCAATGTATTATTGCAAGTAGATTCTGCCTTGCTACAAAGATAAAAACAGGAAGTTTCGCACAAAACTTCGTACAACCGCCTTTGTCCTGTACAATTTATAACACTTAACCATCGTGTGTGTATGTAAGTGTAAGTGAGCGGGGGAAAAAAGATTGTTTACAAAGCACATTTAAATAAAAAAAAAGAAAAGAAAAAAGAAACAGAGGGTAGATCCACCCAAAAAAAAAAAAATAAAATAAAAATATGGAGGGAGCCAAAAAGCGGCAGACAATCCGGTACTTTATCACGTGTTTAAAGTCCTTCCAGCGCCCAATACAGAAAATAAGCACTGGATTAGAAACACCTCCAGCTACAGTTTCCAAACAATCAAAAAGAAACACAATACTGCTGCTTTTTCAATTTTTTTTAAAGCATGAACAATCATTGTTGCGAAAAATTTAAAATTGCGACATTTAATAGAGATTTACTTAGCCGATACTTGCTAATAATCTTAAAAGTGGGAAGAAAACAAGCCGCGTCCCAAGACTAGCACACTGATACAGGTACTTGCCGGGTTTTCGAAAGTAAATTTACCACTATCATTATCTTTATTGTTATCGTTATTATCATTATCATTATTTATTGAGTCCTAATATCAATAATGGATCAATACTCAGTGAAATGAATGGACTAAGAGGGTGGCCTAGTCTATGAATCCATAATTTTTGTTCACAAAGTAACTTATCTAGCACCACACGTCAGTATAACACAAAATTTAATGTCCGCACACCCTACCGCTAATCGAACTAAGTCTAAAAGAGAGAAGTATACTCAAAACAGAGATATTGTACAGCATGATGTGTCTGACAAAACAGATAAATATTTGCACTGAGCAGGTCTTAATAGCAGTATTTTCTTCTTACCTATACAGACAGAAGTTACAAAGTTACTTTTATACATGTGATCGATAGAACATTAAATATTGTGAATTAAAAGCCGAAAGGAGGACAGGGAAACGTAGCTGTACAGTTTACAGGCCATTTGACGTTTGTAGTTCTCCACCCGGGAACAGAACTAGTCAATATACAAATCAAACAAACAAACAAAAAATACGCGAAAAATAAAAACCCAAAGCAAAAAAGAAAAAAAAAAAAGAAAAATTCAACCATGATAAATAAGAAAATGTATTTACATGCAGATGTTCAAAGCCTATGCACAAAATGAATCATAATATACCATATATTATTGCTTGACATTCGATTATGGCTAAAGAGTTTTCTTTTTGTCTATTATCTAAACATAGTTCACTTTTAATAACGCGTCAGCTGTGCTTTTGGAACGAAAATGCAAGGAAAATGATTGACGTAATTCTAAGTAACACTTCAACCTTCGGCTCGAAAGCTGTCGCGAGCATGACACGTTAGATCGAAATCGCGGAAAAAACTAATTAATCGGTAAATGTGCCTTTCGTTCGAACGTGAGTGCATAGGCCTTGTTGCGCTTGCATAACTCTAATCAAAATTAACGTCGAGGTGCAGTGTGTCATGCTTGTACAGCCTCGTCAAGGGATTCAAGCTCAGTGCTACGTAAAACATTTTAAACCCTGGGAAAAAAACGAAAGATCTTACATACAATTCACCATCTCACCCTGCTGCGTCTGATCTTTTAAAGCCTTGTCTGGGGGTTTGACCTTTAGCAAACATTACAAATAGCACAAACACGCTCTCGCATCCACATTCGGACGTATATTGCTTCTCACATAGATTAACAAAGGGGGAAAAAACACAGTCGAAAAAGAATTTCGTTAAACGATTTACAAGGGAAAATGTGTAGATCTTCCACCGATAAGAAAAACGCAAAGACTTTTCTCTTCACGCGTCTAAAATACCACAGATCCAGAGGTGTTTAGGTACCTTTGCTTGTATTAGAAAAAATAAATTTGTCCCTAAGTTCTATTCCATAGCATATTGCTTTAAAAGTCTAATACAAACTACACTGACAAAAATACGACATGCAAAAAGTGTTAAAACGTGACTTTACTACAGTTTTCATGGTGTTAGAACTGACTTGAGGATCATTGGACAGGAACCAGCAAAGCTTGTTCATCAAAGGGACTCCACAGCAGTGGTTACCCTGTAGAAACCCGTATTTGTCTCGGGCGACAATTCGCCCGAGCGGACGTCTAAAGGTGGAGCAAATCGTGAAGAGGTATTTGGCACATAGACTCAAACAATTATGGGTGACGATTAGAACAAATCCCCATCCAGAGAAAAACAAAGCTGGAAATTAGCGTGGCACGCTCGAGGTTGTTATCTTGCTTTGTTGAGTTTTTGGGAAGTTGATCTTGGAGCTCGCTGGGTGATTTGATAAAGCCAGTAGCCTACGGGAGCTACTGTGAATGAATGAAATTACACGTTTTGCATCGTTTATGATGTACTGCCGTCTTCTTTCGACTCGACAGCAATCATGCTAGTGAATAACGTGGTGCGACATGAGCCCGTGTAAGATGAAAAACTAGGTTTAAAAGTGATAAATGAGTGTTTGTTCCCATTTGTACTTTAACAACATTACCAGGTTGTTTTGGGTTCAGTTCTGTTCCTAGTGAGCTGCCTTCCTGTCTGCTGTCTCTCTAAAATGGAACTGATTTGGATCAATCTACATGGACGACAATTCAGTACGTCACACAAACGGCTCTATTTATGAGTAACACATGGGTCGTCTCTGCTTGCAAGTCATTCCAATGGAGTTTTCGGTTAGCATGTTGCTATGCTAAAAGCACAAAACTCCGCCCATACATTTAGGGTAAATACGACCTTTTTTAAATAAGATTCAACTATTATTTATTCATTATTTTCAGTATTGAATGACATCTAATCAAATTTAGACTTGTTGAAACTAATTTTTTTTTACAGATATCGTTGTATTACATTCGTTTACTTTTTAGCGTGATCGAGACTTTTTAGTGTGTTCGAGGCTAAAATGCGGTCTAAGTAGGCAGCTCACTAGGATTTAGAATGGATTTCATTATCCCTGTTCAATTATTATTCATTACTCTCCCTGAGCCTTGTAGAACACAAATTGCCAATTTACTGTATAAAGAGCTAAACACAAACCTGGATTGTCAATTGGAGATTGATGTATTTGTAGGACTTTTTGGGGATGTACTGCGCAAATTATATTTTGTCAACAGTAGTTACTGACACGTAATTATGATAAAAATGCAATTTATCTGTACTGAACATGCATCAAGATCAAATTATTGAGTTTCAGATGCAACATAGAGCTGACTAACGTGTTTGAGCTACCGACTTCTGAATCGAGTTAGACAGACTCTTCCCTGAGGAAAATACTTTGTGTCGTGGAGAAAAAAAAAGAAATTGCATGTAGCTACCATGATCTACTCAGAGTTTCTCAAAATGTCAGTTAGCAGGTCATAGATGTGATCTGTGAAGTTTTTTTCTGGATTATATTGGGATTTCCGAGACGCCACAACATAGTTTTACTGGAATGTTACAATACAACAATTTTTTTTTTTTCAGACTCAAAAAAGCAGGAAAGACCACTATGGCACATTCAAGAGACACACAAACACGCGCAACACACAACAGTTAGGTATTCCAAAAAATAGCTATTACTACCATTGTCTTGTTCTTTGAAAAAGACAACACAAATCATAAAAAAACCAAAAAAAACCACACAGATTCGAATTATTGCAGAATTAAGTGCTATATCATCCTTCGTTCTTTCCCTTTTTTCCATAGGCTTCATAAGCACTGTACAATGTTACAAAAATAGAGCATTTCAACCAGACAAGGCTTTGAATATTTCTCTTTTCGTCTATTTTTTCCACTCTCACGTTCCCGGCGAGCGTTGTTGCTGGGCAAAGACCCTCACGAGAGTCAGTCAAAGGAAGATCAGCCGTTCAGAAACCAGATCTGCTTCCTCCACACACTCATGTAGCTCACCACCACTAGATGGAACCATTAAACAGCATGTGGCGTGCATGGAAAAGGGTCCGTTTGCACTCAACAACCCTTTAGACCCGGTGTGCTTAGGTTTTTGTACTGGTGGCAGACGATGAATGTTTGCCACAAACCCCCCCCTCCTCAGATCACGTGATCCGCCTTCACCCAGCACTAACCTCCGCCTCACGCAAATAAATACACAAACACGCACGCAAACACGCACCCACCCTCAGCAGCGTTAGGGTTTCCAGCACTCGTTCTCCAAAACCATGGTATTTATACATGCAACACATCACTAGGTAAATATACAAGTCTTAAATTAAAGAAAGGTGCAAATAAAAGTGCCTTATCAATTTTTCACAATTAAGAATAATCTAGCTACTAATATCATACATGTTATTTAAAATAGATTCTATAAACATTATTTTTTTTCCGTATAGTTTGTACTTATGATCGTATACCCTGTAACACGTTAGAAAACAGGTGGAATGGATCCTTGCATTGCATCGATGTTGGTGGTCGGACCGTTACGTTACGTTAACACCATTCCAGAGAGGGACTTAATAGCAGATGGCCTTAAACGATATCACTAAGCAACTATGGTAGATGGAGTCTCTGACGGCTAAAAGCAATCGCGACTAGAATTACCAGAATTCTACGTTGTTCCTTCGTCTTTATTTTTTATTTTTTCTCGATTGTCCGTAGAAAGGTGCTGTTTTGTGTTGACTCCACATCACGCTCCTTCTCCACATCTCTCTTTCTCTCTCACTTTGTATTCTTCGCTCGGTGCTGGTTTGACATCCCAAAAAAAGGGGAAAAAAAGTGCACAGGGAGGAAGAAACTAACCACGTATTTTTCTACGTAGACTTTTTGGTGCTACAACAACTGCTGGAACAGTTCGGATAATCGACTTTTTGATTGCAACTTTTTATTTCATGTTCTTGGCTTGAAAAGGCCTTGTGTGTTCCTCTTCCACTGGATTCCAGGCGAAAGCTCTCTGGGAATTGCTTTTTTTTTTTTTTTGCGTTTTGGAAAGGAGTCAAAACAATTTATGCTGATCGTGACAAATCGCCATGGGACCGTTCACTAAAACGAACGCGTGGCCGCTTCAGCTTCAGCCAGAGAGAGAAAGAGAGCGAGGGAGCGTTTGGGAAAAACAAGTGTCTTCATCTTCTCATCCTCTCCCATGGGCTCCGAATCCCACCTGTGTCAGTATAAGGAGGGAACAAACCCCAAAAATAAACCGCTAGAGTCAAACCCAGTCCATTACCTCCTCCCCCACGACAAAAATAATCACAACCAAAAAAAGGGGAAGTGTGTGTGTGCAGTGTGTCGTCTGTCCAGGTGTGTGTGTGTGTGCAGGGCACTGCTAAAGTGTCTCAGATTTATGCTTGACATTCCCCACGGTGTGTATTCCCCCGGGTGGGGTGGGCGCGGGGAAGCGCTACCCGTCAACAGGCATGGACTGCTCAAAGTCTGATCCGAACAACTCCTTGTACAAGGGGGGGAAGTGGGCACGGACAATGTCTGGGTATATTGCTTTGAACGCCGTCAGCTTTTCCGTATGCCGGCTGCACAGGGCTCGCAGTGTGGAGACTTTGCATATTAACTGTAGAAAGAGAGAAAGAGAGAGAGAGAGAGAGAGAGATTTTAATTTGGTGGAAAGGACCCTGTGGTACTGGGTCAAAAGGCAAAAGGCAGACGCTCTAATCCGCAGACACAACACAGATGGTCCCAGGTTTTTCACATGACATTAGCTAATCTTTCGGCCACCAGACCAAATACAGATTTGCAGGTGAAGTCATACACGAAATTCAAATTGACCCTATTTGCTTTCTTAATAAATGTCCCTGGGCCTATAGTGCAAATGATTTAAACAAACTAAAAAAAAATTAAATATTTAAAACATTTATAAAAATTATAATGTTTACTGTCAAATTTGTTTACCACAATATTTGGATATTATGATTATTTAATTTAGCTTTTTAATGACCAGTTGAAAATTTAATTAAGCATTAGTTATTGTTAACTAAAACTACAGTTGTTTCACTGAGTGAAAATATATATATATATATATATTAGATAAAAAACTGAATATTTGTAATTTTTACTTGGGCAAAAATAGAAAACAAAACAAAACAAACTAATAAAAATGACAAAAGCATATTAAGATGGCTAAAACTGAAATTAAACATTTTGAATAAAAAACTGATATAGAAAATACAAGCTACAGTAATTAAAAAAATTAATACATTCTATAATAGTATATAAATAATGCTAAAACAGCTCTAAATTAATTGTTAATAATTTATTCTCTTTGTAGCCCTAGTTTTTAACAGAAAGAGATATAAAAAAAATTAAATTCATTAATTCATTAATTTTCCGAATTCATACATCTAATTTTACTGTAATAATGGACAGATTTATCTGTAGAACTGTGAACAAAGTAAATATTTTCTCTATAAATATCTGAATAATTTGCTTTGGTATAAATAAAATTATTTGATTCAGAAAGAAAACTTACTATAAATTACTATAAATTATTTATATTTGTAATATTTTATATATTTAACAATATAGAAATGCATAGGAGTACAATATATAAGGACAGAAGACTACAGATGATATATCTAAATGACATGTTCCTAATGTGTACAGTACCTTTGTCAGTATGCCGTCCTCTCTGTGGTTCTTCTGTAGAACATGTTGGAGGGCCAGCTGGATCTTCTGCTGGAGCTTCTCCACTTTCACCTTCTCCTGGAGCCAGGATCGATCTAAACACACACACGGGCACGAGGATGAGACACTTTCACATATACAATGTCCCAACACCACAAATAAGGTAAACAAGGGATTGTGGGTATTTTATGGGTATGCTTTAACACAGAGCGAGGCTCACCTGCAGACATCAACACGAAGGCGGAGAACAGGGCGATCTCGTCTTCAGAGAGGTGCATAGAACACAAGTTTTTCCCAAACTCGAAGACAGAGCTGATCAAGTCGTCGCAACCTGTCACCGTGGAGACAGAGAGGGAAAAAAAGTCAAAATAAAATCTAGAGTGAGAGACGGAGCAGTAGACAGCGTCGAGTAGACACTTGATCTTTTAGCATGAGATGTAGGGGTGGCGCAGAGGTAAAAACAATAGCATTTTAGTCTTTTAGCATTAAAGAATGATTTTTCCCGCCACATTCTGTTTCCCCTCCAGGCTAATCATGCTTTGGCGAATAAGAGAGGTTACATAACGATGACTGGGGTCACTAACAACACTGAATAAATCCCATGACTCAGAGCTCACGCAAACACTGAGAGATAGTCTACAGCAGCAGTTCTCAAACTTTCCAGGCACCAGCACCACCTAGACACAACAATGTTTCCGTTAATTCGGTCTTTCACTTTGAACGCACGCATTAGGACTATAACGCTGTTCCAGAATTTTCAAATGTGGAAAGATCGCCCTAAATCTAAACACAAAAAACTTCACCATAGTAACATTTCCAAAAAAAACAAACAATTGCAGTCTAGTTCAAACACATGCATAGTACGTATTTTTTTATTTTTTAACTTTAATATTTTAAGAAAAAACAAATAAGTTGACTTAAAAGCCAAATAAAATTAAATCTGGCTTTTTACACCAATCATAGCTAGAAAACTATTTCATATAAAAAGTGATTTTGTTGGTTTTACCTGCACAAATCTATATTATACTACAAATTAAGCATTAAAATGGCAAATATTTGAAATAACATCTCAAATTGTGTTGATTTGTTAACCTATTTCCATATTTTCTGAAAGAAACAACAGCACTGTAGTATTATTCTGAAAGCATTACAGTGTATTTGTAGGAATATACACATTTAGTACAAGTAATACATATTTTAGCATTATATTAAATATTTACAAATATTTTGAATATAGTTTAATATAATTTAATTAATATGTATATACCTTTTAGTCTAAAATATATCCTTCTCAAAAAATTTGCATATTGTGATAAAGTTCATTATTTTCTGTATATATAAAAACAACATTTCTGGTATTTCAAGCATTTCAGTAAGTTTAAAAAGAAAATATACATGGCCTTTTATATCAGTTGCATCTTGAAAATAAAGACACTTAGTCGACACATATTAGACTTAGAATAGTAGAAATTAGGCATTAAAAATGGCAAATAATTTAAATAAGTTGTGTTGGATACCACCTGTTTGCACATTTCCATATTTTGTGTAAGAATCAGACTAAAGCTAAAACACACAAACACCACAGTAGTAATATTTACAAAGGACTGCACCGCATTTGCATGAATTAATATGCAAATGTTGCATTCTGCATCGAACACATAAATAATACATATACTTTAGATGATTTTCCTGTCTGTTTAGAATCATATCTCGCCTTTTATATTGATTGCAGCTTGAAACATTGTTGAACACAGCGCCTATTAAGTAATAATGTGAGTTTTAGATGCACAAATTTATAGCAGACTCATAAATAAATTAGATATTGGAAATTAAATATTGAAAAACGATAAATAATTGAAATAAAACATCCAGCATCCACCTGGGGGCACCACGCTACAGTTTTCATACCAGCTACTGCTTTAAGCTTGGCGAACACATAATGCAGGCTTATTAAATGCGCTTCAGATACGACAGGAATAAGATATTGCATCGTTATAGCGCTGAGGACATCCGTGTGAGATACAGTATGACTGAATGTTGTCTTACCGGCTGTGACATCTTTATGTCTAGATTTCTCATATTTGTGTTTGTTTTGGCATTTGGACAGCTTTCAGCCCCAAAAGGTTTTCAATGTGAGTGCATTAATGACAGAGAAGAGACTTCGCTAATGTCACGGCATTCAAACATAAATGCTATTTGCTTACTCTAGAAAAATTCTACGCCCAGGCAACGGCTGCGTGGATGGCGGGTTTGATAAAACACTCCTGGTAGACACTCAATCTTGCTTATGCAGTTCCAGACGCCCACCATACACAGCAGCTACTGCAATCCTGCACAGCATCCTCAGCGAGGAAAGTTTAACTCCAGGTGTGGCGGAAATGAGAAACTGGTGGGCTTTATTAGTCCATATTGTCCAAAATGAACACTCAAGCGGCACTCACTTGTGAGAAAAATTGCAATTTTATTTAATTAAAAAATGTAATTTAATGCTTTCAGAAATATGTTTTTATGCACTTGCGGTGGCATGTTTTGGATCCTGCACACAGGTGTGTGTACAAAACAATTTCGACGTTGCTTGCAGTTAGGCAAATTGGTTGGGTTCTGCCCGCATTTGAATGCTGTTGCCATGTGTGAATGTCATTTCCAACAAAAAGGACACAAATAAGCAAAGTGCTCACATGTGATATTCCAAACACAGAATTTCCACTTCACACACCAAGTCCAATCAGGGTTTCGTAACTCACCTAATGACTTAAAGACATCAGGCCCGGCATACTTTCCATCGAAATAGACTGTGTTGTTTTGAGGGTCGAAGGCACGGCACATTCTGACGAACACCACCTCCAAAGAGCCTAGACATAGATGAGAAAGAAACAAAATGTGAATTTATAAATCAAAAGCAGGAATATACAAAGGCAATTGCTTAAGAGTTTATGCATGTTGCATTATCCGCACTGCCACAAGAGGCGCACTAGCAATAGTTAGTCTTTAGTCTAATTAGTCTTCTTCTGCGATAAGTTTCCTCATTCAGGTCAATTATAGTGTCAGCCTCAGACGTCACACCCACGGACCGTTGGCTGTACGTCTGATGCATATGGCACACTTTTCTGAAACACTTCAGAACTTACGAAGTCATCATCGGACTGGTTAAATTATATAGTATTTCTTGGAAACATTTGAGTCACATTCTTTAACGTTTCACCTTTTAAACAAAGATGCCGTAATGCAAAACTCCCTCGCGAAAGAAGAAAGCCATTGTGTTTTTACGACTGTGACGATGAGTACTTATCAGGATCAACTAAACGCTGTATTTTCAAAATGATGTGAAATATTTCAAATTTGCGGTATAGAATCTTTAAAATACGTCTGAGAGTTTTACACACCAGTCTTTTCCACGTCACATGACTCTGAAATTAGACAAACTGTCTGATTGTTTGACAAGTTGAACGCTATCATGTATTCCAGACAGTCGGCTGTCAGTCTAAAGGTCTGGTTACACACGACTAGGTCAATTATTGTGATAGCGAAACAAAAATTTGATGAGAATCTTGCTCAAGCTAATGTTTATAGTTGGCAGAGACATTGTAGCAGTTTGTTATGGAAAGTTTGTATTTGCGTATTTGCTTAAAGAATACTTTTGATCACATCACAATGAGAAAAAACACACTTTATAAATATGTGAAGGTAAATGCTTTCGACTGCATTTTTTGTTTTACTGTTTTTACATTCTCAGAACTGCCACAAGGGGTGTAATAGTGAGAATTGACATAAATAGTCAACTATTTTCATTTTTGTCAGTTTTTGAAGAGCCGAGATTCAAACTCTACTCCTAAAGCGTGTTCTGCCCACAAGGCTATTGGTGCGACGTCTATGTTTATGGATAGCTATGCAAATAATGATACAGGTATTTGATTCTAAGTTTGTTATTTAAGGTCAGCATTTGCATACTAGCTTTAAGTTCTGGCCATAAGCAGTGTGTTCATATCATAACAAGAAGTAGTATCAGAAAACACAGCTTTATTAAGTCACCAATCATCTGATGTTTTTGAGCAGTGCTGTGTGTGTGTGACTCAGGTGGAGTGTGTTGCTGTTATTGTTGTTGTGAGTGGGAGCAGTAATTCTACAGTGGAGTGCTTTGGTGAGCACAGGCTTAGAGGATAAAAGCCACGTAATAGAAGCCATTACGGAGCTTTAGAAAGATGCCGGTGGTTTAAAATGTCATGTCAGGAGAGAGCGCTCACTCAGTATTTTGTTAATAATTTTGGTCGGGCCTGGAACAAACAGAAACACTGAAAGCTGTTGGTATCATGACGGGGATGGGGTGTGAATGTGATGGAGCACTTTTGTCCATTATTTGTGAGAAGATAGTGTGCAGCAGTGGATATCATCTCAATAGTGCCTTATTTTTCAAAGAGCTGACAGATCGTCCCGATACAGTTTTCCTGTATACACAAGAGATACTGAAGCACGGCACCTCCTGCTGTGTGACATCGCTTGTGTTCGCAATTGAATACTTGCATATTGCTTACTGTGCAGTACACTATTTTAAGCAGAATGGAAAAAAGTGTAAAGTATGCAATAAAAAAATTATTCAAAGAGAAGTATTCTAAACTGTTCAAATGTAAAAATGCATTAATTAACACTTTGCAGGTTGCTTCAGTTCATTCTCAAAAAAAGAGCTCAAAGTGAATGTATTGCATTGTGGGATAACTAGTCGTATACTATAGAAGCCTGTTTCTGCCATGGAATCATAAATAAATAAATAATTGCTTTTTATCCACTCAGACTTTGTTTCTTGCAATTCTCAAAAAAAAGATGTACTACGTGAGCTGTACTAAAGTACGGTAAACTCGCAATTTTGGAATTTATATCTTGTAATTATAACTTTCTTTCTCAGAATTATGAGTTTCTATCTCACAATTCTGTTTTATTTATTAAAAAAAAAATCTGAACTGTAAGATATCAGCTTAGATTTAAAAGAAAAAAAATGTCAGAACAACAACAAAAGAGAAGTGTATTTTATTCCCTTTGTGAAAAAGTCCTTCTATAGCATACTGGGAATTTTAGCCAATGCATACTGTGCACAGTACACATACTGCTAGTAGTTATTATAAACATAGCCAGGCACTGTAGCAAAAGGATTATTTGTGTTTACGCCCTGTAAACTAAGCCGGGATTGGATGATGGTGATGTGAACACACACTTTACCTGCTTTGAGAAGCACTATCTGATCGTTCTGACAGAGCTCCATGAAGCCGTCGATGCGCTTGGCAAACTCCACCACATACTGAATGGCCTCTGTGATTTTAATGGCACACAACTGCCACATGACTTCCCTGGGCTGAGGAGAAACAAAAGACAACCAGTTTCAAACAGCGGCCGTATTCTCTCGTAGACCAAAAATACTGTACATTTAATACATTTATTATTGGCTAACCTATTCAAACTGCCATATTTTAAGAAAACGCAGTTCTCTAAGGTAGCTAGTTAAATGTCTATCAAGACAGCCAGAATGTTTTCAATTCCAAAATCATTACCTCAATGTGACTACGAGTTAACATTTACAGTAAATTGAGTTAAATTGCTACTGTAACATCTCTACCTAAAGCCACATGTGGCTCTATAAGAATGTGTTTACCTTGCTCTGGTAGTTCTCCACCTCCTCCTGAAGGAACGCCTGCCAGGTCATCTGCTGAAGTTCTTCTCTCAGGTACTGACACGTCTCCATGTGGGACTTGGAAATGTTCTGGGCCAGATGTTCTGAAACACAAAGCAACATACCTTCAAAACACCTCTGTCGCGCCTGGCTGCATTTAACATACAGACATATTCAACTTTCCTATATATATATATTATAGAGAGAGAGTGTGTGTGTATGTATGTATGTATGTATATGAATATAAATATATATATATATATATATATACACACACACATATGGTACAGGATGGCATTTGTTTCCCATTAACATTATATAAAGTGTTTTTTTCTACTGACAGATTCATTAATGCTTACAGAAATGCTGAGGGAAAGGATCTTTCAAAAGATGCACTTTTTATTTTGGTCTCCAATCAAAAAGCTACACTGTGGTGGTTTTTGATTTAAAGTCGATTTAGAAGCTTGTTGACCGTCTGTGTTCCTGTGCGAGAGGAAAATAGGGCAGTACTTCAAGTATAAAAGAGAAGAGTGTGTGTAAATTCACATGAACAAAGGTCATATTTGCTTTCAGCAAGAACGAGCAAATGGAGACGAGAGAAAGAGAAAAAAAAAAAAAAAAAAAAAAAAAAACAGTATAAAAATTCAATCATGTTGAAAACACATCTGTTAAAAGGAGTCCCAGAGCAGGAGGGGAAGCTAAAAAAATGATTTCCCTTGGTGCGTGCCCTGCTGGATCCTGATTGGCCCTAATTAATGGAAACTAATTAGAAAAAAAGAGGTTCTTTTAATGAGTCTTTGAGATGAGTCTCCAACCTAATGCTATTTTAAGACACCTTTAGCGACGTTTGCCCCACGGTTGGGTTCTTCCCCCTAGTACCATCCCCTACCCAGAATCCACTTTCTGCCATTCTCCAGAATTATCACTTACCCAATTCGGCCATGGAAACAGTGGGGGATGTCTCCCCGTTGGTGAAGGAACAGTAGGGAAAGAAGCCCGAGCCCGGGGTGAAGTCGCAGATGGGCTCTGGCTTGATGCCGTTGATGTCTAAGCCGGACTGGTCAGGTGAGGGTTGGATGTCAAGGTAGAAGCTGCTGACGCCTGAGTCGGGCTTGGTGCCGTCAGGCGTGTGGCCGTTCATGTAGCCGCTCAGGTCATCGTGAAGCTCGGTCAGGCCATTGGTGGAGAGGCCGTAGGTTGGGGTGAGGGGTTCGGCCTCACCGGGCTGCTGCTGGTGGTCCCGCTGTTGCTGCTGGAGTCTGTGTTTCTGCACTTCCGCATAGAGGCTGTCCCGCTGTTTCTTTGACATCCGGCCAAACTTCACCGCTGCAGGGGCAAAGGCAGTACAGTAAGACTCCTTCTTTAAATATACCCAAATGCATTTAGAAGAGGAAGGTGGACCAAACCATATTTGTGAGTATTGTTGTTTTGCTGTCTACGAGAGGATCAGAGAGCTCTCAAATATCATCAAAACCTTAGTTTGTGTTCTGAAGATGAATGAAGGTCTTACGGGTTTGGAACGACAATCCCTTTGATGCAACGTAGATCTTTGTGACAATGGTGGTGGTGCACTCACTGTTTATGTTTCTTAAACTATCCTTATAGTCCTTAAAACAACCCTTGCACAAGATGACTTCACTCCACAGCTATTGTTACTGAAGAAACAACAAAAGGCACAATCTGTTTTCCCTTAAGACTCTGGACTTTAGAGGGAAGCTTAGTATAGCAGCATGAAGAGTACAACTAACTCCCGGGAGCAGGTTTTAATGTCTCTCAAAGGGTATTAGCGGTGTATTGGGTCAAAAAACGCTCTACTTTGTAACAGCATTAGCTTTCTCCTGCTGTCTACTTGCCGAAATGATCCAAGAACAGAAGACCTGACTAGCATGAATCATCAATTTACAGACATTCGCAAAAAGGAACGGTCTTCACTCACAACACCTGGAGAAAGTGGCAGAGAGTCTGTTTAACTTAGAAAGAAAAAGCTACTCCAGCTTCAGCCTGTCTTTGAACGGGAGGAGTGTTAGAAGAACAGGAAGCTGGGGATGAGATGCAGTGCGGATCAGATATAAGTGGAGATCAAGTGTTCATAAAAAGGAAGGACGCATGGCAGAGGACAAGCTGATCTACTGATGGATGGAAAAAGAGATAAACGCACTGGAGAGTTTAGTGGAGAATGAAGGGCTTTGACTGTTGGAGACGATAGGAGAACAGAGAAGACAAGACAAAATGAAGGAGGAGAGACAACATTTGAATAGAGAAGAAAAATGAAAGATGTAGGGAAAGGGGATGAGACAAGTGAAGATCAGAAGAAAGGAAATAAGAGGAAGCCAGAGGAGACTTCAAATCACAAAAAGATGAGAGAGAAATGAGTCTTGAGAGGAGACAAAATGAGACATGAGGAGAGCTTTGGGTAGTAGAGGAGATAAGACAAGATGTGGAAAGAAAAGACAACTTGGCAAGACCGCTGAGATATGAGAAGAGGAGATCAAATAAGACGAGGCCTGACTTGGGAAGAAGAGACAAGATGAGATTTGAAGACAGAGGAGGAGACAAAACATGAGAAAAGAAGAAAACTAGGTAAGAGGTAAGGAGACAAAGCGAGATTTGAAGAAAGAGGTGAATATAAAATAAGATTTAATGTTCGGAAAGAGCTGGAAATGTGAAATTACATGAAACACTTTATTTTACGGTTACACCTATTAGTTGCTTATAAGCATGCGTGTTAATTAGACTATGATTAATGCTAATTATGCACATATTAATGTAGAATGAGACATGACCTTATACAACATCCTTAACCCTACCCAATACCTAAACTTAACAACTACCTTATTATCTATTAATAAGCAGCAAATTAAGTATTTATTGAAGGAAAAGTTGTAGTTAAAAGTAAACAAGTGTTACCTACCTATTTTGTTTAAAAAAATATAAGACACAATTAGAGGAGAGGAAACTAAAAGAGACCTGAGGTAAAGAGACAAAGGAGAAGAGAACAAAGAGGAGAGAAAACGAGACACGAAGAAAGAAAATAAAAAGAGATACACGAGACGAGAGTAGAACAGTGGAAAGGAGATGAGACAAGACATGCAGGGCAGAGACAAGACAAGACATGAGGAGACGAGTGAGTTTTTTTTTAAAAGAGGTACAGGATCAGCTCTGAATTTGAGGCATATGAATGAGTCTGAGCGGAGGCCTAACATCGTCCCAGACATGTGTGTGTCTGGGTAGCTCTGCGTCTCTGTCCCCGTGTAAGGAAGGCAGATGGGGACTGGTGAGCTTCAGTCGGAGTGAAGTCAGAAGTCACCTTGCCTGTCCTGGTTGTGTGTGAGAGAGCAGCCTGGTAGACTCGGAAGACCTGGCCTGATTTCATCCTCCTGTCACGGGCCATAGTCACACAGCCCAGCCGGAGGCCCAGCAGGGGGCCTCTACACACACACACACACACACACACACACACAAACATACGCTCACCTGTGCTCCCGTTAATGCTGCTCACCTGCATTGGCTTTAATGAGCCTGTTTTAATGATGCTCATTTAATAAAAGCTACTTGCTGTCAGATTCTCCACCCTGAGTGAGCATGCCCTGCAGTCCAGAAACACAACTGCCTCTTAAATCCATCTTGTCACAAGTTAGGTGAAAAATTAATGAGTAATGGGTGGCGCCTACAGGACAGGTACTCTAACTTATATGACATGGCAAGACTGGGGACAAAGGTAAGTAGTGAATAAAGTAGTGAACGACTAAATATATTCAATTACACTGATTCCATTCACAGGAGCATCTCCTGCATCCTTTTGGACACTAACAATTTTTCATTATACATCCCCCTTTTCCACTATTCATTGTTTTCTGGAAAACACTGACTGTCAGGTTGCACATTCACTCTACACGCTGATCTATTTGGTATTTTGAATGAATTTGATGTTCTGTCTCTGTGGAGACTCTGCTCTCCCTCTGGTGCCTGCTGTACTGGACACGGACTTACCATCACGTGACATGCCCACGGCCAGACACTTCTGCAGCCTGCAGTGCTGGCAGCGGTTCCGGCTGGTGCGGTCAATCAGGCAGTTCTTCTGACGCGGGCATGAGTACGCCGCATTGCTCTGCTGACTCCTCCTGAAGAAACCCTACAGGCCAGAGAAACAGACAGAGAGAAGGTTAGTTAACCCGTTTACAACTCAACCATACGGAATTTTGTTTTTCTGCTGGCCTAATAAAAATTTGACTAGCCCCACCACCAAAAATCTATTTTATTTTTAGGAATGCATATTTAAATGTGGGAAAAGAAACAATGCTGCCAATTTTCTTCTTATTATTAATTATATACTTGTTATATTTTAGTATTTATATATTTTAAAAAAAAATTATGTGTGTGTGTGTGTGTATATATATATATATATATATATATAAAATATTAAAAAAACCTTTTGCGTCTAAACTATCACAAATTATTCTTGCAATTTTGGACCAAACGTAATTTTTGTTAGCCATGTATTTGTGTTCGAGAATACTTTAAATTCGTTATTAAATTCCTTTTTTAATTTTAATTTTAAATCGTTTTTTGAATAAATATATATATATATATATATATATATATATATAAATAAACTTCTAAAAAAAGTTATTTAGCTTTAGTTACCTATAATAACCCTGCTGATTAAACTTCAAACGGATTGACATGTCTCTCAAAATACTGTGGCAGCTCTACAAACACTCGTCTCGATCGTATAGATGCGTTTAGCTTTAGTCGTGATACGTCTGAACAACACACATTACACCAAGGTGACTATAAAAAGCAGTTTGGAACGAGTATTTTTTCTCATTAACGATTGGCGCGGCTAGTTCCGAGACGGGTGAGAAAGGTAGTAAATAATGGCGAGTTTGTGCGAGGTTATTAATGTTGAATAACACAGCCCGAACCCGGTGGATGCCGCGAGGGGGGAAGGAGCGGGCGCCCACGTTGAGTTGATTTCTCATCCCTTTGACTTAATGAATTGATTCCAGCTCGTCATTAACACACCCCACTCCACAGCTCCATACACATATGTCTTAATTAGTTGCTCATTGGCTGTTTAATTACTAGAAAACAGCTGACAGCTGCCAAGTTGCTTTCTAATGGCAGCCATTATGAAAGCGGGGTAGGACTGCCGGTGACAAGCAGCGCTCCTTAATAATGCTATGATTTATGGGCCGGAGCGGTGTGCTCGCACATATCATTAAATGTCTCTGTGCCTCGAGTAATTAGTAACCATTAAAGATACATTTCAGCAGTTTATTCTTCAGGGTTGCGCGTTTCTGCCGCCGAGTGAGTGACGGAGGGAGATGCTGAGCAGAGAGGCTGTCTATTGTGCGGGAAAACAAAAAACACGCCGTTCAAGAGCCTCGTCCGCACGTTCGTTTCTGCCGAGGCTGCTTGCCGAATGCTAACGAGTCGCTCCGGTGACAGGCAGCAAACAGGAATACACAATAAGCACAAAATTCCTCTTTGCTGAGTGGACGGCGTGTTTGAAAAATGCACGAAAAGAGGAGCTTCGGCGGGAGGATGTGGTTGCAAAACTGCTAACGGCGTGCTGTGATCCAAAGCGCTGCCTTTTTTGACGGTTTTATAAAAAAGGTGCAGCAGAAGGTAAAGAAAAACAAGACACAGGGATTATATTGTCGTCGTATTGTAATTGTGACGTTTTTAGCAACATTTCAACCTGACTACGCGAGTTATTAACACTCTGCCGTGTGAATTCCGAAGTCCTGTAAGCACAATTGTGCATTTTTTCTTCCTTAGAAAAACAATAATCCGAAAGAAACTTCTCTGTTATTTTCCAGAATGTCTCATTTGTTGGCTTTTCCCACTTTTTCTTTGTCACACGCGCTGACAGGGTTGTTTAGCTTCTTACCTTGCAGCCCTCACACGTTATCACGCCATAATGGATGCCTGATGATTTGTCTCCACAGATCTTGCAGGGAATTATTTCGATTTGAGCTGCGGAGAAAGAAAAGAGAGAAGATACTGTCAGGATTTTTCACTGTCACCAGTCACCGCGTAACACCTCTTCCACGGCTGCATGTTGCGACATGAAACGGCGCCGAGCTTCAAACGCTTCACGTCCCTGCCACCCTCGGCTGCCGCGTGTTTGGAGGAGGCCATTCTGACTTTAAACAGAAAACCCTCAAAAAGCACAGAAAACGTGATGTCAGCCCGTGATTTAGAAACAAATGCGATTGTAATAAAGCCACACTGTTCCCCGCAGAGCCTTTGGGCAGCATTGTCGGGGACAAACCCAACTCTTTACCACATGACTGGACCTTTCCACAATCAGCTGAAAGATGCCTGTTCAATTCAAAAACCGCTAAAGCCAAGTAGACAGTTTAACCACCATGAGGCCTAGCGTTGACAAAGTGAAGGTGATAAGAAGGCATGAGTATTTGTTGAGGAAAATAACCAAATTTAAAGTGAAGGGAGGCTTTACCCTTTTTAAATGGGTATTTACCCCATTATTTACCCATTATATTCCGTCTTTATCATTGGAAACCAATGTGACGTTCATTTTTTGTAGAACACAAAATAAGATGTTTAGCAGAACGTTCATGCTGCTCTTTTTAATACAGTGAAAGTTAATGGTGACCAAGAGCGGTCAAGCTCCACAATAAATAAATATTAATGATAAAATATACTGTTTTCATCCAAAGCAACTTACCGTAAGTCATTTACTAAACTCTTGAACATCATTAATGAGATTCATATATGTGCATATTAAAATTTTGCAAGTCATGACTGATTTTGAGACTCGAGAACTCCTAGCATTGGGCATCATTAATGTCAATCCTAGCGTGACATGATTTGACACACCATATCTAAATATACATGAATGTTAATGAGATTTGAGAGCTGCAGAAGAAAATTTATTCTTATGACTAATATACATAACTTCAGAGAAGTTAGAATATAGCAAGTTTTATGGCGCTTTAAGGAGCTTGACAGCCCATAGTGCCCATTCACGTACATTGTATGGAAAAGAGCAGCATGAACATTCTTCAAATTTTTTTATTTCGAGTTCGACAAGAGTTTGTTCAGGACCAACATGACGGAAATAAAAGATGACAGAACTCCTATTCCTTCATAGAAGTACACTTGCAGATATCGATTCTGACCGATAAATCCTGACACGAGACTACTTGAAAGTCAGGCATCTCAAAGAAAAGGCCACGGCAATATAATCACATGAAAGGACCTGAACCAAACCTCTGGCCATTGCAAAACAAACCTTACCGCGCAAGAGCTTCACTCTATATTTAGCCGGATTACAGCTGAACAGTCACTGTTTAATGTAGCCTAAGCATTTTATTTCTACTTGACAGAAATTGCTCCCTCTAGTTCTCTTAGATCCCGAGCCAAAGTTCCCCGCAGCTACTTGCCTACCTCCAGCCAAAATACTGTGGCTCGATAATATTTTAGTGAACCCTATAAATCCAATCGTACGGAATTAATTTGCACGCATTAAATTTGCCACCACTGAGCAACGTATCGGCAGCGGCCCATTTCATCATCTGCCTTCGAGCTCCCGTTGTGTCATCTGGATAATGTCAAGGTCCCAACGGCGAGGCCAAGGGTCTCTCTCTCATGTTCTATCTCTCAAATAATCCACTAACACTGTATACTGACAGCCAGTACACAGTCGGTTCGGTCAGCATTCCTGTAAACAGCATGCGTTTCAAGTTGGGCAGCATTGAGGTCGCTAATTTAAATTGTTTTAACCTCACTGGAATCGAAAGAATTGCTAATTCACATTACCGATCATGTTATTTTATCATTAACTGAAACTATAATTATTTCTTTTCTGAAAAAAAAAATAAAAATGCGGCCAGTGCACTGTGTTGTTTGTTTTTGTGTTCTCTCGGCATGAGCATTAGCGCGCCAGTGCGTTCCTACTCCTTTAGCATTTTCAGCCTCATTACTTGCATAATTTGTTCTGACATGCACTCACAACAACTGAAGCATGCTGTAATTAAGGCTGGCTGTGGTTGAAGTCCAGGAGAGAAGCTGCAGTACCCGGCCCCTACCAGTAGGTGGCAGGCTAGGGCCGCGAAAACCATCTATACTGGGCTCGTAATCCCAGCCTGCCCTAAAGGCTGAGGTGGCTTGCGCCTCCACACATTGCTGGCATCACAGACTAGCAGGCTGCGGGTTCGAACCTGCGGGGCCAGCCGCCGAGCTCCTATCTGACTCCTTCCCTAGGCACAGCTCAGAGGGCCCTTCGTTTTAGCCGGAGAGAAGCAGGTACACTTGCTGACGAAGCTCGTGCCACATCAGTCGACGACTCCGGGAAGTGAAGAGAGCTTAACGCTGCGCTGGGCACTCAGGTTTGGGTCTGCCTGGCTAGCGCCAATTCTCGCTCTACTCTCCCTCTCGCCCGGCCTCCACATGAAACACTCACAAAGCTCTTTGTCTCCTGCCTGGCTCACGCTGCGGGTTGCCGTGCTGGATCGGAGCTTCCTTTGTCTACGGAGAGCGCTAAACCAAAATTGTTCTGCTGAAAAAAATCCTCACAGCAAGATTAGGACGGGGAGTAATTCATCCAGCTCCAGTACAAACACACTCGCCTAATAACACACACTGTGAGATATTCAGTTGCTCGAACAGTTCCACATGTTTACAGGGAGGTATTTGCCAACATTGGATAACCGAATAACCTAGAGGGGAAAAAAAGTATATATATATATATATATATATATATATATAAATACTTTACCATTTAT
>JAUMHI010000032.1:1781743-1806642 GCA_032359435.1 Enteromius unitaeniatus
ATTTATATATATATATATATATATATATATATTAAATATATTTATCATTACTATTATTGTTTTCGTCTTATTATTAGCAAGTTAATAATTATACTTTATTAGTTATTATTATTTTTATTATTATTACACCACATTGTCATTAAAATACACTGGTAACCCTTTAGAGAGCAAACTCAAATAATATATGTAATATAATAATTAAGAATTGGCTTTCTAAAGAGTTACAATATTACAGTTAGTATTATTACACAGTTTTCTCTTATAAAGAGCTTAAAGTATACTGTAACTTAATACTAATGTTAATAATAATCATCACAATATGTGTTTATTTAAGCAATAAAAATGTTTGTTTACATAATAAAAATTATAATTGCACATTTTTCTTATATAAAAACACTTTGCAACTAAAATGCATAATAATAATAATACTAAAGAAGAAGAATAGGCATTTGATATCAAATACATATGCCGCATAAGAGATTGCATTTCATGCCGTACACCACTACTGGTCAAGATGGTCTCAGGCTACGGGCTACATCAAAGACACCACAGACACACACTGTTACGCAAATGAATTTGCACAGAAAAAGGGCGCAGGGCCACGGTAATGTTAAAGATCAAACCGTGCACTAAATGACTCCCATAGCGCCTACGTTGAAAAGCGTGGAAGAAAAGAGCAAATCCGATGCAGCTTGTTAGTTTGGTCCTCTCTGTTGTGACTCCTGGAGCCCACTTCAAGGTCACTGAGTCAGAGCTGACAGCGAGACAGAGCCCTGAGGAGGAGTGACGTGTCACTTTGCTGTCCCCTCTCTCTGCTAATGCTATCTTTCTCTTCGTCTTTCGCCCTCCATCCCTCTCTCTCATTCTGCTTCCCAATCTCCATCAGACCCCGTCTCTGCCTTGCCCTTTACAGCCCTCAAATCAGACCTCATGGGAGAAAAGCTCCTGCTCTTGCTAACAGAAGACCCTCAGTTTCTGCTAACATCAAACACACTTGTCACTTGCTCACCAAATGGCCATTTTAATTGGTACGGCACATAGTTCATGCACATAAATTCAGACTGGGGCCATATTTCATAGCACACCATCAGCCATGACAGTCCGGCTCTCTGAGACTGCTTAGCCACGCTACGCCGCAAATACCGCAATAATGCATCTCGTATTTAAGGATGCATACGATCATCTGATATTTTTTAAGCTGCATTCTGCACAAAACCCATGTAAGTTGGTGTTTGTCCCATATTTTAGCTAGGCTACTGCATTTGAATCAGCTTATCACATAGCTAACAATGTTAAAAATTTACAGTCGAAAATGCATTGAATGCAAAATACAGACAGAGAAGTTACAGGCTAAGCTATGCTAGGCTAAGTGGCTGTAGCTATTCCATGTGATATTAAAACCAAGTTGGTCGGCAGATTCGTAAAAATCCCTGGTTACCATTAGCCATAGATGTTTGGTTTTTGTCACAAACCATGGTTCATTTTCATAGAGGAAATATGGTGCTGCCACTGCCTTATTTTCCTCTGCTTAAGTTTGGACACGTTCACACTTTAATTCAAGTCTTTCTTCTCAAATAAAGCCACACAAAAATGGAAACAGCAGCAAGAGGTTGCTCATCAAAAAGTAGACAATAATCATTTCACCATAACGCAGCTAACGCCTCAGCGCTAACTGTCACAGTTGCTCTGTATTCTTTAGCGCATTAGCGCTGACATCAGCATCACAAAGGCACTCATTCTTCTGCGCTAAGCGCTTCTTAAAAGTGCTCTCGCCTCATTTGTACCTGAGGAGCTTCGTTCTGAGAGTGAGACGAAAAGTGTGATGTTGACACAATATATTGAAAGCGTGTGAAATATTCAGGAATGTTCACTTGCTAATGGAGGATTCCAGGAGTCGGCTAGTGGGGGAGGGTTAAACGCTAACTTCTCCAGAGTGCTCCTTCCTGTCTGCGCATACAAAATGATATGGCTTTTTTTTTGGGTTCGGCAGTATAAAAACATTTCTCCACGTAGACGTTGGTGATATTGTTTGTCTGGAGTGCTGAAAATCAAGCTAGGCGACTAGCGATGGGCCAAAGCGCTAACAACGCATTTGTGGCACATTTCCTACTGCATGCAAATCAGCACAAAATGCCTCTAGTTATTCCCACTCTGGGCTAAAATCTCACTGAATTGTTGGATTGTTGACATAACCTGGTGGGATTAGGATCATCCGCTTATGCTATAAGGACACATATTCATAAAGCTGAGAGCTTAACCCATTACACTAGTGCACCAGACACAGTCGTTTATAACCAACACTTTTTGAGCAAATCTATTAGTGTTTCCACTGTCAAACAGATTCAGAATGGTTCGCTAATAAATTAAACCAATATCATGAAAGCCTAAAGCAGCGTTCATAGCAGCAAAAAACAGACAAAATCTTTCATTTTCATAGAATACGTTTATTTCTGCTGACAGCATCCACTCGAGGTAAAACTAAAGCCCAAAGCATACTTCAAAACTGGCATGGACACTAAGTGTATGCATTCAGCAGAATGCACAGCCTTTTAAAGTATTCAAAGTTTAGTTCTTGTCCAATGTTAGCGCTATTTCTTTTCAGAAGTTATTAAAGATACTAATGTCTTTGTCCTTAATTAAATTAGAGTTGTGTGCATCTCTAAACCAGCTCACTCAAGCACTCATCAATGTGGTGTCAACTTGACTGTGAATCAACACAACAGTGCTGCCACCTTGTGGTGAAATAATTAGCGAAAAAAAATTAACGGCGCAATGTAAAGAATATGTAGTTAAAAATTTTTTGAATGTATAGTAAGTGCATGATATGCTAATGCCAGAATTTACATTACACATATTATACGCATATTCTACCAAACGCGTGCGTTAAGCGCCGTTCATACGATACTTATAAAGATAACGATATTAGCGCCCACACACCAGTGAATGATATCGTCTGCTTATTCTAAATAAATATCAGCTGGAAAAAAATTGTTCTGAAAATGATTTCAATGGTATCGTTTCTCAGTGAACGATTTAGATATATTTATCATCGTCTTTATTTATTATCCTTGGTGTGAACAGGGCTTTACCTTTCATGCAAATGAGCAGTGACGTGACAGCCAATGGGAATGCAACGCAGACTGATTCTTTGCATGATAAAATTGGATACAGCATTCAATGCTAATCACAAAAACACTTTTTTCTTTTCCTTAAAGCTGCGGTGTTGAATTTTTCAACTATTAGCGACACCAAACGGAATAAATCTGTTTGTTTAAGGGATCTCACTCCGAACTTCAAATGAACAAAAGTCATGGGTTTGGGATGCTGCTCCCTGTTTGAACGGTTCATCTATTTTAGCAGTTCTGTTTTGGACTGCCAGGGACACAAAAAAATTACACACTGCACCCTTAAATGTGGCAATTGAGCTGTGCTGTGTGTGTAGAAGGCTGCTAACGTGGTTTGAGTTGACAGCTGTCAGTGACCAAATGACGCAAGCCAGTGGGCTCATGTCAGAGGATTATGTAAGTGATTGGACAGCCATGCTGGAATTGCGCAAAGTGCCACATTACAGCCAGATTAACAACGGTCCTCCAGGCCAGAGAACATGAACAAACGGCAGTTTAATCAAATTCCTCTGAAATGTTTCACTACTGTTCCAGAGTGTTTCTGTAAATAACAAAACCTGTGAGCATTATCCAAGCACCCTCTGTGGTTCGACACAAACCGCTGGGGCTATTTGGGTAAGTATAGGTTAGAAAATATGTCAGTGGGAAGAACTCCAGTTTAGGGAATCTGTTAGCTTTGATTTATGAGATAAGCTAGTTTTAATGCATGAATAGTCTAAAATCACTGATTTATGTCATTTTGCCAAGTAATTTGGCAACAAAAAATACGTTTATAACTTCTGATACTTTTCTTTCATTTGCCTTTTAGCCTTTTAAGAAGGGAATGTTATTTGAATATCAATTTCGTAGACTAACATGTTCTATGGAATGTTGATAAAGAAATGCAATTAAAAAAAACTAAACTTTTTACTAGTTTTTTTCCAATTCTGAGAAGACAAAAATAATAATCTGATTTTCCTACGAAATTCAGATCTCTGACTCTCAGAATTCTGGGTTTACGTCTTTCAATTCTGATTTGTTCTCAAACACTGCAGCTTTATATCTCACAATTTTGAGAGGATATCTAAAAATCTCTTTTTACATTTATTCTGTGGCAAAAACAGGCTTCGTAATATTCCAACTGCGCCGATACAATACTAAATTATTAGCATGTTGAGCGATTTCGAAACTTATCGTGAATCACATTTTTTAACGTTATTGTAAAAACGAAAAGTTTTGCAACAAAGAAAGGTAGTTTGAAGTGCAACAACAGCTGTTTTGATCACATGGGCTTGTTTGTTAGGCTGTGCGCGCGTTTGTTTGTGCTTCCTGTTTAATTCCTCGTGTTTAATCACAGTCCGCCGCCATGATCCACCGTCACTGGAGACCGCCGGAGAGCCGAGGAGATCAGAGGAGATAAGCATGGGCGAAAGAGAGAGAGAGTCTGAGAAGAGAACTTCTCATTCTTTTCCCTCTTGTTGCTCCTGTAAATCGCTGAAGTGGCGGATTCGACCCAGTGCTGGCTGCTTGCCTTTGGGCAGCTTTCAGGAGTAACTCATGCATGCATCTGTGTGTTTGTTTGTGTATGAGGCCATTAATTTTTCAGTGCCACACACAAAACTCAAGATCCCTCCCAGCAAACACAGCAGCTTGTGTTACCGTACTTCTAGATGTACCCAACCGGCTCAGTCAAATGCATTTTGACATGCCATATACAGCAGGGCTGAGCAGAGCAGGAGTGTTTCCCAGTCGGCAGTATAAGGAGACATCTCACTTCAAGTGCCTGTGTCGTATTATTATTATTTTTAAGTGCAGATATTGCATATACACATATTTAAAGGTTAACATTAAATATTAACCTATGTAGGTTAACTAATAGTAATGCGTAATAAATAAATATCTTTCTATCTATCGTGTACTGATATTATTTAATTGTCTCAGCAGGTTTGCAGAACTTCATTCTTTATGCAATCCAAAGATAATAATAGTAATAAATATTTTAGAAATAATATATATATATATATATATAATTCAATATAATACTAGCAAAATATAATAAATAAATTCAATAGTACTGTTAAACAATTAATCGCGTCCACGTAATATAATATACGCACTTACAATAATACTATATATACTTACAAAATAATATAATTACTGTGCATTAGATAGATGCCTTATAAAATAAAAATTAATAAATAAAAAAAAGCATGCATATAATTTTTATTTTATATTATAATTGTTTGTCAACACTCTTGAACTGCATATAATTTTCCCTTCATGAATTTAATTTAAATATATATAAATATACACACACACATACATATATTAATGTTTAATCTACTTTGGTGGCTTTATGTTGATTATTGCTCATTTTTGAACAAATATCTAAATGATGAAATACGAG
Organism: Enteromius unitaeniatus; assembly: GCA_032359435.1. Lineage (NCBI taxonomy): Eukaryota > Metazoa > Chordata > Actinopteri > Cypriniformes > Cyprinidae > Enteromius > Enteromius unitaeniatus. The sequence goes on from JAUMHI010000032.1 coordinate 1,787,255, forward strand.
ATGCATCTACGAAACGTATCAAAACTAATTTTTCCAGCTATATTGCCCAGCCCTAGTCCTTATTTATGCGTTATGTGGCAAAGATTGACGAGCTTTCTGGCTGCGAGTGTGAGCACGACTGCACTCAGGGGAACAGAACAAAAGGATGGGGGTTACGATACAGACAAGTTGCACGGAGAGGAGCATGTGCGTGCCAAACTCACTCCTCCGCCCTGCCCCGACACCCTTTTTCTCTCTCCTTCCGTCTGTCTCCATCTCTCTTTCCTCCTGTCCTCCTCTGTTCAGTGACAGGCAAAGTGTTTCCATCGGAGCAAGGAAGTCTAGAGCCACAGGGCATGCCACCTCTCCCCGTGTCACAGTGCACCTGAATCCCAGAGGAACGAGAGACAGGGAAAGAAAGATGGAGAGAGAGAGAGAGGGGTGCATTTGCATTGCACCGTCTGTGCCGTGTTGCTCCAACAAACACAAATCAAACGCAGGCAAACCTTCCACATGCATAAACATTTATCTTCGATTTGAAAGCGAGCCGAAGTCATTATGGCAATCATACGGTGCATAAAACAGAATTCAGACCACGTCGTTTGTTTGTAAACTGTCGTAAAAACGCGGGATCATGTGACAGGAAATTTTGCGCAGTTGAGCGAGAGCTCGCCATTGTCTATTTTGGTTTACGAATGCCATGTGTGGCGACGCTTGACGTTGCACATCGCTGAGGCTTAGAGTCACTGAAGCTGAAACATCAGAGGAGCCATTTTTGGAGTCATGCTCCTGCAGTTTTTTCACTATGTCGGAAGATGTTTTTTTCCTCATCTGAAACCAGTTTCCAGACGAACACGAATGTGACTCGGCCAGCCGGGCAGGAGAGGCTGGCGCCGATCTCTTAACATCCAATATGAATTTGAGCCCTATATGGCTGATTTAATCTTCGATCGGGAGCTTCAATCTCCCACAGCTGAGTGCTTTAGTTAAACACCAATCAGATCACACAGAGTTCTCAGGGGAGCCAATCCGGCACAATGAATGACAAAACAATAAACACGAAGGAATGAATATATATATATTCATGCACAATTACACTGAGAAAACCTTTGCACAACAACAAAGCAGCTTGTTCCACAGCACAAGGGAATTCGGTTTCCATGTGGCGCTGGTGTTTTAGACCAGTAATTGCTGCATTAATATGTATTTCCGGGAGAAGCGTCATGGCAGTGGATTAGAGGTGGGCAAAACTAAAGATTGGCTGTCTGGTTCATTTATCGCTTTTAAGGAGGTGGGGTAGAATTAGGTTGGTTTTGGGTTTACCTGATGTTTACCTGAACATTCACTATATTTTCGGTTTCAAATGTAATTTGTAGCTATAGTTTTAGTTATGCTTTTTGTTATTTATTAGTTCGTTTTTAATTTAATTTTATTCTGTTTTATTTTAGTTTGAGCTATTTAGTACATCAAGTTAAAATGAATGAAAAAGGAAAATGTTTCCTATCAGTTAACCGAAATAATATATGATTAACTTATGTATATAAACAACTTAATACTTAACCCTGATGTACATACCCACATAAAAATATTCAAAAATATACATATAATCAAGAAGAGTTCTAGAAAAACTATGTTTGAATATATCATGGATAATGTTGGATAAAAATAATACTGCAATCACAGACATTCATATATATATATATATATGGTTGTGCAAGAAAAACAGACATATTTGCTTCGGACAGAATTTAAATAAACTATTCCGGTGCCCCCAAAACAAAGGGTGAGCCAAAGATTGAGTACAGAGTGTGTGTGCTGGTATTCCAATCCCAAACCTGATTGACTCAGGCCAGACGAGAAAGCACTGACTGATTTCTACAGAGAAATATGTTTCCAGCAGGGTTTGCTAATAGACACAGCCAATGGGACACAACGAGTCGACCTGCAGCTGTGTCTATAACACCTGACTGCACAATGTTCCCTCCACTGCCACACATTCACCCAACGGCCTCTAATCACTGCATGTCTGCTGATGCCCTTTTAAAACTGGTTACATTACAGTGTGTAATGTATGAATTTCAATCAAACATGTCAAATCACTCAGATCATGCTAACTTGAGAAGGATAATTCTAACAGAAATCAAATTCTGCATATATTTATGGTTGCAAAAAGGTAGGAAATTTCCAATAAATGCTGGACACGTTATAAAAATTTGGAAAATTTGTAGGATTTTTCTCTTCTGGCAATTTTTGGAAACTTTCCAGAAACATATCAAAATACCGCCTCTTTGCAACACTATTTATGACACCTTCCTGTTTTTCCAAACCTGTATTACTTACTTTCTTACTTGAAAAACATATACAGTGGAAATCAATAGGGTCCAAAGTTCCTATTAAAATCATCCTTATCTTATATCTTACACACAAAAAATGCTGGGTTGTGTCAACCCAAATTTGGGCTAAATATGTTCGAACCTAACCTTTTGGTAAAAAATGTAATGTAAAAATTTAACCCAACAGCTGGGTTAGTCCATATTTGACTTGGGTCGAAACAACTCAGCATTTTTTTAAAGAGTGCATTAAAGCAAGAAAGGTTTGGAAAGACATTAAGGTAAATAAATGATGACAGAACTGGCATGTCTGGGTTAATCACCATTAAATAAATTAGAACTTGTCTATTATTTAGAAAAAAACAAACAGTAATGGTAAAGTCAGTGCACACTGAAGACCATCGTTTAGATATATTTAATCCTTTAGTTCAATTATAATTAAGCATATTATAAAAAGGCCCATGTGCATGCTCTAACTATTGCTACAGTAGATACACAGTATGCAGCTTTGAAACCGTGTTGCGTTGTCTTGCGTACTTGTGTGTGTGTGTGTGTGTGCTCGTACACGTGTGTGTGGCTCTGCTGAGATAGTTGAGGGATAAAGCGTTCCATTTATCCAGAGACCAACTCTGCTTTTCTGCTCGTTTCAGGGGAATCGGACCAAACACCTGGCCTGATTCCTTACTCAGCTGTTCCTTCCTTATCCAAGCCTGCATTCACACATAAATCATTAGCCGATCCTTTCCTTCCAAGCGTCTACTGATCTTCAGATTTTCAACCGCCCAGCTCGCAACTCAAGTCTGTTGGTAGAGTTCTGTTTGACTCCATTGGACGACGCCAGGGTTGTTGTTTTGAACCGGCTGCCTTGCTCGGCTGTCTGCGCAGGCGGTTGGCCGGCCTCGGAGTCGTGTCTTTCAGAGTACAGTAGGGCACGCTCGGAGGCCCTTGTCCCAGCTGGCCCTGTCTGTCAGCCCCAATAACGTCTCCAGTCCGCTTAGAATGTGTCACCGTCCTAACCATCATATCGGTTTACATAACAAGCACTGTGTCCTGGGCTCCAAGGTCAAAGCAGTCACAGTCACTGGCTTTGCTGTGGCAAGCGGTGAGGAGCAGACAACCGTCCTAAGAATGCAATTAATAAATCAGGCAGAAATTTTCAATTGGAGATTAAAATGGCTTGCATGCTCAAGCAAAGGTTGGACCACTGGAGTGTGCGAGTGTTTCCATCCCAGCCATATTTCTGGGACGAAACTGATGAAAAATTCCCAGACATTCACTAATGACCACAGAAATGAAGAGTACTGAACAAGCACGGTTGGTATTTTCATGTTTTCTCCCTAGTGATGCCATTTTCATATCAAAAATGTTATCTATGCTTACTAATGCAAATACAAATTAGGAAAAAAAGTTCCTAGAACTTCATAATCATGCTAAGCTGTATGTATATATATATATATATAATAATTGAATAAGAAAAAGATAAACAAAAGAATGTTTATTAGTTAAAAATATTCTGCACAAGTTTCAAATATATGTATATATAGATATGTTATTTTATGATACCTAATGAACTAATATTAATAAATTGAACCATACTTTTTTTCCCATGTTTGCGCAATTTCTGTACAGTTGCATCATGACCCACAATTACAGTTTATTTCCTTATGGGAAAATGGAATATGCACAGAACAAGCAAATTCTCACACTTTCCCTCTCCGTCCTTAAAATGTTCACTTACCATCAAACTTTGACGACTGCGTGTTTTGATTCTAGCCGCTATAAGGCATTTTGCGATGAAAACTGTGACACGGAGTAGAATAATGTAAGATCTAGAAACTCTGTTAACTTAAGCTTTTAATTTGAGTGCTGCGTTTGAAAAAAGCCGCGTTATGCAAACAAGAAGTGCAAGTGTCGAACTGGTGTCGTTTACAGCTTGTTTACAAACAAAAAACTACGTGAAAGCAGCATCGCAGAACACAGTGTGAACGGCTGCTAATAGTCCACTGTTTAACGTCTTGCTGACATGGAGTTGCACTATAGGCCGTTAGCATGTTACGCTCGTGATGAAGCGGTATCGCAACGATCTTAGAGCGAGAGATAACACAGACACTCCGGAAAACGCTCCAGGCAAAAACACACAGCTCTGCTTCTGCTCCGCATTGCTCACACACTCAGGTTAGAGATAGCAAGTAGCAACTTCAATTAACTTAATTTTGAAAACAGCAGGAGTCTTCTGGCATTCAGGTCACCGGTGAAGCACAAGGGAAACGTGTTTGTATGTGTAAAATACTGCGTATTTGTTTATGTAAGGCAATGGATTCATTACTCAACACATCGGGTAATTCTAGCCTTGATGAGAAAGCATTATACCACCTCTCTCTCTCGCTCTTTCTCTCTCTCTTCCTTCCCTCCAGCTACCTGAGAGTGCTGCTCTCTTGTCAGAGGAGGAAAAGAGCAGCCAAGGACAGGCTAGATGAATGACATCAATGGCTTCAGCAAGGCACTTGCAAGGATGTGTGACTGAGACAAATGGTCCTTGTTACATTAGAAGGCGATACCGAATCCTGCCATTCTCTGATGGAGCCCTGATAGAGCTGTAACCAGACGCACCCAACCTTTCCACAGATCCGCTGCATCATGGGACCTCCGAAAGGCAGCTTTCTCAGGCATTCAGCTGGGGCGCCTGCTATCTCTGTGCCTCTCTCTTTCTGCTTCCTTATTATTCTCGCTCGTTCGCTGCAGTCTCCAAATTACCTGTTTGCTTACAGATCTGCAGACCATAAGCTTCCTGTCCTTAAAATAGGTTAAGGAAGTTTTTTTAGCTTACCCATCAGTTGATACAATATATTTGTGTGTGTGTGTGTGTGTGTGTGTATATATATATATATATATATATATATATATGCGTTAGTGACAAGGGTTTGGCAAGATGATAAATTCTAAAATCTTGTTTTAAAAGAATGCATTAGGTATTGTAAAAAGTACACGGCATGTTTATGTTGATTTTTTGTAGTTAAAAATGGCATATGCAGATTATTTATTTATTTTTTATTTTTTTACAAAACTTAAGACCGAATGTACATGAAAATGTCAAATGGTATTATAGTCTTATAGTCTTAAGTATTATAGCCCACTAAATGTAGATTTTTATGAATTATTATTTTTATGAAAAAACATTGGATAACGCAGTATGACTGTCAACAAGTTGAGCTGAAGTGCTTTTTTTTAAATGCTAAAAATATCTGGCAACACAAAATTATCATAAATATATATATATATATATATATATATATAACATATTCATAATTTTAAATTATAATATATACATTTTAATTATTTATCATGTTCTTGACAGGCTTTGTAAGATTCACCAAACAACTTAGGAGATGAAATGTCTTTGCAACTTTTCTCTCCATCAGTTATAATGGTTGCTACAGCCCTGATGGATAGAGAGAGAGAGAGAGAGAGAGAGAGAGAGAGAGAGAGAGAGAGAGAGAGAGAGGCAGCTGGGAGAAGGATATAGATGGATCTTTATTCCGAGGCAGTAAAACATCTTTGTGTACTATAAAAGGTATGTTCAAGTGGTGCCGTTCTTCAAGATGAAAAGCTACTGAAGCATTTACTGTGCACTTGTACAAACATAATCACTGCTAATGCACACCAATCCGATTCAGATTAGTAATGTCAATATTTACCTCTTAAAACATAAACAGCCTGGCCAACCTACATTTACGGGCGCAAAACACTTAGATAGCTCACTCTCGGATTTGTAAAGTAAACAGACAATTAATTAATATACAAGAGATATATGTATACAATATTACTGTAATAATACTGTAAAATGCACATCGGATGCTTCCAAGACACAAAATCTTTTCTATTTTAACCAGAGTCACAGAACACTGTTGTATATACTTAACAAATACTAAACGTAATACCATAGCACTGGTCAGATAACCATGTGACATTTCTGTCAACTCCGAAACGCTTGCATATTCTTATTGTTGATCCCTGATGTGTTTTACACAGTCATGAACACACAGCACTTACGACCTGAGCAGCCAGACATTCCTTGATCCTACAGTGTGAAATGTGGCCTCACACTCTTTGCTGTCAGACACTGTTCAGAGACGTCTTACAGCGCACAAATCTAGTGTTTTCACAGCCCTGGCCTGGTTCCATTCTGCATTACACAGCCATATAAAATGCATTCTGTAAGACTAAACATTGTGTTTAAACAACTGTATGCTACCTCTATGTGAACCTACCTGGCGCCCGATGGAGGGAACTCTAATCCCGGCCAGTGAAAAGACACAGCCAGATTAATGATTGCATAAATACATCACAAATCCTGTGGAATTATTCTGAACCACAGAGCCACATTCAGCAACGAAGGGAAAAAGGCTATTAGAGTCAGCTGATTCGCTGTAAATCCAAAAGACCTGGAAGCCTTCTTGGGTTTTCCTTCACTAGCCTCATTAATACTCGGAAAAGAGAGTTATTTGCGGTAACGGGATGCTTGCAAACACCAGTGAAATGTACAGCAGTGGCATTCAAACCTGTTGCCGGAGAGCCACTTTGCTGTGTTTTTATCTAAAGTAGCGAATTTACATTTTTGCTGAACTGTAAACTTGACAATTCTATTTTGAAGTGATCAAGACTTACTAGAAACCTTCAGAGAAGTGTTCGGAGCTGTACTTTACAGGACATTGGCTATCCAGGAGCAGGATTGGACACCCCTGATGTACAGGATGAAATCATCACCACAAATTAAAATCAAACCACTATAGAAAGACTCTACCAGACAGCTCAGCTCAAGCTGGAGAAATCGGAGGGACATCCCTTTCCCTGCTCCAAGGGGCCGTTCTTCAGAAAGAGTACAGAACGCAACCCCCCGGCTAATGAGGGGTGACATGGGCCCTCTCTAAGGGAATCCTCCAGGCGGGACCCCTTCAGGCACATTCATTAAGAGATGAAACGCCATGTCCTGGGGCAGTGCAACCATCTGCCTGGATCTGGACATGTTTAATTTGGAGACGCCGCGATTGGCCGCAGCTTGGCTGGAAGAGCAAAGGGAGCCAATGACAAACTCAAAGCAGTCGCCCACACATAATAAGATCAAAAGTGCACGTTAATCAGACATTATTGTCATATTTGTGCTGCATGTTTGCCATTTTCCTCATAATTTCTCTTTGTTATTGGGAAAAATGGGGGAAGAAAGGAATAATTTGAATTCAATTACACAGAAAAAAAGACCAAGGGCCATTGGAACAGTGCTAATTAGCAAGTAGGCTTTGTATCATGTACCTCACGCAGCCCTTTATCCAATTCTACTTTAAAATATTATTGCGGAATTTCTGTAATGATGCTGAATGCAGTATGTGTCCAACCGCAAATGTTTCTAAACGGGCCGCAGTTCTGGAATCCAATGCGATCATTAGCTTCACGAAGTCTCGTATTTATTACCAATGTCTCTTTGTGCTCGTTAGATATGTAGAATCCGTTTCCCGTAATTAGTAACTTCTAACCTTTGGAGCTTCTAATCCCGGCTGAATTGCGGATTTGTACATCAAAGCTCACTTTTCCATATAGTCAGGTCCTCGAAATTAGAGAACTCGCAATTATTTGTATAGCGCGGATACAAACAGCACTTCTTCAATTTCCCCTTTCAGCCAGAATCCCGTGGGTTTGCAGTAAAGACTTCCTAATCCACTCCAGTGCAATCCAAATATAGAGTTAACACTGCATCCCCAAAACTCTAATGCCGTGCCAAGAGACGAGCTGTGCACGTAAAGTGGAAATGGCTTTCCCGTCTTTTTTATTATTCACATTGTAGATTCGATTTCTTTGGTGGCTTAGCGTACATGCTGTAAGGAGCATGGCGGCCGCTAAAGGGGGTGAAATCAAACGTGCTCAACCAGCATGAGCGTGACTGCTCTCTGCTGTCCTTTCCCTCTGCCATTAATTAAAAGTTAATTAAACAATCGATGTTCTCTGACCGGGTCGTCTAATGTCACAGCTTGTCCAGCGCCTTTGATAATGGGCTCTTGATGTTGAGAGAGTTACGGCAATTGGAGCCTCATTATCGTCAAGGTTTGAGGAGAACACAATGTGTAATGAATGTAAGCTAGTTCCATTAAAAAAAAAAAAAAAAAAAAGAGTTTAAAATAAGATCACATTATGATATAGTTAGAATTATTACAAATATTTATGTGAGCCACAATTGCAAGAAGCTGATTTAAAAAAATAATAAAAAGGAAGGGGAAAGGTCACAATTATGGGATAACTTTACATATTTGAGTTATAGTCACAATTGGTTATCAAAATAGAGAAAAAGTCATAATTCTGAGATTATCTGAAAACAATTTGAGTCACATTGTGCATTTATTTTGATTTTGATAAAGAAATTCATATTGCGCAATACACAATCATTGTGAGAAAGCTGAAATTATGAGAATGAGCCATATTTATTAAAAGTCACAATTATGAGATACCTTGAGTCATATTGTTGCAATTACTTTTAAATATGATTAAATTATAGAATCACAATAACTAAATTGCGTTTATTTTGTAAATACAAATTTATATAATGAAAACGTTGGTCAGGTGCTTGCCATTATGAAATATAAGTTGCAGAATAAAGATAAATTGGCGTCGTAAGATAAAGAGTCTCAACTGTGAGATATTAAGTTGCAGTTATTAATAAATTAACACGGCAAGACGTACTCAATTACAAGAAACAACATTGCACTGCAAGAAAGCCACACTGCAAGATAATTGCTAGTTGCCATTATGACAAATAACTACAAGAAATAGTCACAATTACAAGATGCTAAATTAAAATGACTAAAAATGCAGTTGCAGCTGCAATTATGACAAACAGTTACAAGAAATGTTCGCAATTACTGTACACGGAATATATTTAAAATTACAAAATAAAAAGAAGCAACTATAAAAAAGATTTTTAAGTAATGTATGCAAACAAATTCGCATTATGATATACAAAGTCACAATTTTGAGATTTAAAGCTATGAGTATTAGGCTATAATTTTACTTTAAAATGGAAACTGGCTTCCATAGTGATGACTGTACAGAATAAAGGAGGGGGAAAAGAAGAAGAAAGGGCAGCAGTGGAGTGTGAGCCTGGAGCATTAATTGGCTGTAATGAGGAAATAACATATGCAGGAGACACACACTGTGACACAGAGTATGTGCATACAGTCGATCTCACCATCACACACAACCACGTTTAACACATTCCCTGAATATGAGCTGACAAGATTTTTTGAACACTTTCTCAAACCCACCCACGACTATGGTCTAACCAACAAGTCATGTGTGAATCTCTGGAGAACTTGATGATTTGACACAATTTTAGGCTTTTTGTGAAGAAAATGTGAGTGGTGCTTGTCCGCTTATTCGTCGCCAAAATGCTATGAAGTGAGTGTTCTGGGATCTCTTCGCTGTTTCGTTGCCCGTCAGGTAAAAACTGTTAGTACAGACTCCTCAGCAATAACACTGCAATGCTAAGTTTAACATGTTATGTTGTTTTTTGGTTTTACATTCCCAGTGCTTTAAAGAAACGTACTTAAAACCTAAAACAAGGTACCTGTTTAAAGTTTGACACCATGTTCTCGAGGGGCTGTTTTTTGTTGTTGTCCCACTGGCTAATGATTAGCCTAAAGTTAAATACACAATGACAGTGAGGGGTATTTAAGGGTAAACCGATACTCCGCTAGAAACACGACTCAGAAGGGATGATCTCCTTCCTTACCAAACTGAAAAAAGAGACTCCTCACGCAGACTTAAATTACTGCTAGTAACCGAATACTCACTAGTGCTAGTCAGGTACGGCTGCGATTCAATGTCATGGAAAATCGCTATCTGTGACAGCACCAATAGAGATTCATAGCCCTGTCAGGCCTGTGTCTTCATATATAGTGAGATTACAGCAAGGGCGAGCTGCGCGTCTTCTCCAGTCCTCGCCGCACATGTCAGATTTATTGTTCGATAGAAATATAACATATGAAAGACTCCGAACATGGCTTTGAGCGATAGCAATAACCTTGCACGTACCCGCGTGATGATTAATGGTCGCACGCGCGGACGGATCGTCGGGGGTGGAACACGCCGCGGATCGTTTGGTGAACTCGACGGAGACTGAGAAAATATCCTCGCGCTGTAACAAATTGCATTGTCTGTTTATTCCAGTCGGAGTTTATGAAAGAGCAGACAAACAGGAGGTTGATGTATTGGCCTCATGTCACGGTATGGCAAGCACATTCACACATACATTCATCTCTCCGTTTAGAAGCCAAATGATACGTCTAATTTGCTGCGAGCCCAGTTATTTTTAACTTCTCCAGCTGTCAGATAATGGAGCTTGACTGTCAGCGCCGGTGTGTGTGTTAAAAAGGTTGCACTCTTTTTCAATTTACCGTTCTGTTTGAGTGAATTAGAAAATCCACATTCCATTAGTGGGGATGATTGACATGTCTTTTTTCCTTATCAAAACCAAAGGCAGATGTTAAAAAGAGAGAGAGAAAGAGAGAGGGAAGGGAATGAGAGAGGGGAGACAGTTGACTGGGGTTGGAAACGCATCTTTTCCCAACAGCTATCTGAACTGTTTTGACATTCCCTCCCCAATAATTACAATGCTGTGAATTTGCCTCAAAAAAGCTTCTTCTGAAAGCACTTGAAAGAGTCGGTTTTTCTCGTGCTTATTAATTAGATGAACTATGTCTGTTCTGAATTGGGTTGAATCGCTAGCTTTCTAAATGAGCCATGAAAGCTTCCCGTTCATTGTCTGAGAATCTGTCTCGTGATGTTTTAATGTAATGAGTGCAACATTACAAAACTCTCGGAAACACAATGTTATTCTAGTCTCGTCTGACTAAAAAAAAAGTTCGTTGATGAAGGGATTTTTGATTGTCAGCGCTAACAAAGATGAAATCAAAACAGTTGTGAAAACAAAACATTAATAAAAAATACGAGAAAAACTAATACCGCAAAGTATAAATGCACTAACAAAGTTTTTTAGAAGAAAAATGTATGAAGGATTCAAAGCAATTTGGTCAAAGTATTGTAAACCCATTTTCTAGTGGCTAATTTGCTAAAAAGTTTCTTAAAATGTTGCAGTTTAATCAGTTTCACAAGTCATTACAATCTCATACCATTTCTGTCAGAGAAAAGAGACTAATCAATGTAACATGACAAAATATTGACGAGGCTACACCAAAAAAACAAAACTATGACTAAAACAAAACCACTGGCCACAGTGTGCTTTTCCTTCACCCCTTGGGGCCTGAAAGAGGTTAGGATTCCCAAAGACAGCATCTCTTACTTGTCTTTCTCACCCAAACACAAACATACACACGCAAGTGCAGTCTTACATAACAGCTCAGGGAAATGGACTGGCTGGTATTCTTGAACACTGGTGATGAAGATGAATTTCAATGCTTGCTGTAATGAGAGCTCCGATAATGGATCCTGTGGCATCCTCACTTCACTTGATAGCAGTGTAAATCATGCCGGCTACGCGACCTCAGCACTGAGGGGGGTTCGACAAAATGCGACCGTCACTGGAGCAGCTAATATTAACCACATTTAGAAGACCAACGTCCCCACCAGAGATCATAACTAACTTAACCACAAAGATTATCTCGATCAAACTGTATTACCATAACTGTGATAAGTCCCATGAATCAAGTTTAGATTGGTGTAAACAAACCAAAAAAAATGTAAACGCAATGTAAACACATCAAATAAGACAACAGTGGAAAAGTTGCTAATGCTGACTAGCATTGAAAAACATATCTGTCTCAAGTGAACTGTTTACTGACAGGAACCTCATGTTAATATCAGTCTCATGGAAGTGGTGGTCTATATGAAATATTGCTCTATTTTCAGCTCCTAACAGAAACATATGAAAAAGTAATGATTTATGGGTGAAAAGAAAAAAGATCTTCAAACATCTACAACGGGGAAGCTATTGCTAATGCTGACTACAGAATTCAACTGCCTTCAAGATTTCTCCTCCCCACTCTTGGAACTCAAAATCACCAAGACTGAACAAAATAGACAAGGAACATAAGTGAGAAAAACAGTAGCAACTGGAAGAGAGAAATTTCTAGAAAAAAGCTAAGCGTCTTGAAATACCACGAGAGGGATTAAATCTAAAGCAGGCTTACTGGTAAATGAAGTCAAGTGTTCTGCTCAGGTGCTGACCTGACTCCAGAGCTCAGGTAATTCAGGTTTGACCTCACCTTACTCTAGTTATCTGCTTACCAGTGCTAGTGAAAGTCTCTATAATGGCTATGTTAGTTTGTGATGCCAACGAGACAACATTTAGCATTACTATTTACACCAGAAATGGGAAAATCACAAACCACAATTCCAGAACCACATACAAAGTCAAAAAAACCGCAGTGTGTAACAACATGACATCACGTCGTGGCACAGATGGCATGACCTCACGCCGGTGGAATATGCAAAAGTACATGTTCTTGATTACATGTCTTTATTTCAGTGCCACTAATCAAAATCAGATGACGTTTCCTGAAAGTACACCAAGGAAAACTTCTAAGTTCACATTTTCCAGAGAGTTGGAACATTTTATCGACTCCAAAGCTGCCGATTTGCTGTTTGTCAATACGGACATTTCAAAGATCCAACAGCTTATTTGTTTTTAGAAGAGCTAGCCAATAAGAAAAAGAAATAATGTTGCTTATAAAGAAATATGAGCAATGGACCTTTACTATGGATTTTGTTCCTCACAACATTCCACATGTACTGTTTGGCCCTCCACTTTCCAGAATGCAATTCTTGGCCTACTACACAGACTACATTGCTTTCTCCGTCACAATCCCAGCACACGAATTGCATTCGGCTAGTTTGCAGGAATAAATAAACGACTGGCAAGCCATGTCGTAGATGATCACGTTTTGCCTTGTTAGTTTTTTTGCAGAATGAGCCTTTGCGATGTTGCTCCACGCTAGTTAAATTACAGAGAGGGCTGTAGCGGGGGACTCCTCCTGACGCAATTCTCCCGGTGTGTTTGTCAACAGTGCAGGCTGTCTATAATTGGCGTAATTGTCAGGTTAAAGCGGGGAAAAACAAAAGCGGGCTCATTTTGGCACAACCAGGGCCATGTCATTAACAAGGACCAGGGATTTGGAGACACTTTCTTGTAAAGATTGGGTGAGAGAGAGAGGAGTTGATAAAAATGGCTGCCTCTTATCTCTGCTATGCATATGAAAGGCTTATGCTGTCTCCATGACAGACTTTACGCCTCGTCAGTGTGGGATTCACTGAGGTAGAGTACAGCAAAGGACAGAGAGAGAGATGAAATAATGTAAGGATGGCTAGGCATCATTTTATACATTTATGTCCATGTGTAGGTGTGCGTTTGTATTTATGCATCCACATGTGTGTCTGCGCTTTTGTGTGGGGGTGTTAAGCGACAGATAAAAAGAACCGAGTTGGGTTTAGGTATGAGAAGGAAAGAGTCAGGGATAGATTACAAACCACCCTTTGAAAACACATAGTCACTCGCTTGAGAGATTAAAAAAAAAAATACTTTTTTTCTCCCGTGCATCTTGGCTGAGGTTCAGCCTTTTCAAGTATGTTGTCAAAACAGAGAAGTCTGCGTTCTACAACAAGCTCAAATCCGCCCTCTTAATCTGTAATGAATACCTAATCCGAGGCGTAATATAGCACCTATAATTACAATAATGAGGAAGGGTATTTGAAGAGCCAATCATTTTCATTTTCTGAGAGATGCTGTAGCGGTTATTCATCTTATTAATCAACATTCTCAGAGCCTCTTCTTCTTTTGTTTCTTCGGTTGTGCTCCGTTCCCAAAATAAACAACGTGTCTCTTTGAGCTACAGCTGTATAATTTGTCAGCGCAGCGAAAGCATTTATCTATAAATTTATTTGCAATTTGAGGCGTGCCGTTGTAATAAAAGCTGAATCAAGTGCAAAGAGTGGATTATTTCAATAAACAGCAATACCGGCTCATTGGAAAGATATGGGAAGGTTGGTAACACACCTTGGTAAAGTTCAACGCAAACAAGTTACCTGGTTGATTTTTCTTGCATTATAATGTAGACTAGATGGAAAACTTATATGTAGTTATTCCTGTAAGGGACGTATACTATGTCCCAGCTTTGTGAAGGTATCAAACTATATAATAAATATTGTAAAGACAATCTTTTGTTAGTTATTTCCAGTTAAAATAAGATGCCACTGCTCACAGGCAATTCTGGGTTAACTTGCATTAGCAGGGCATGTCCTATTGGGAATTGAATTAAGAATGCCTGAGAGGTTTAGACATACAGACAAGCAGATGTACTATTTCATATTGTACAAACAAGACAATAAAAATAACATAGCCAATGGATTTTTTAAAAGTGCAGTAAATGAGACACTAACGGGGGCATGAACTTTACATAGTACATATGACACTAGATAAATAGCTCATAAAACTTTCATTTCAACAAAGGAACCATAAAGTTTGTGATTTAATCTTTGAAGACTCCCTTTCTGTGCTCTTGATGCTAGGTGTCTCTCTCAAAAAGACTTTTGTTCAGCATCAATCCCCTGACAGACTTCAGTTATGTGAAATTCCTTTCTTTAATCCCTGAAATCAGAGGATGGTCCATCAAGGGCACTTGGTTCCATGCTGTATTAAAGGTGCTTCCATCATTGTCCATGTTCCCCATGGATCTGCTACATGAGCCACTGATGGGGCTTAGAGACATAGCCTTCAAATCCCGACTTAAACTGACGCCTCTGATCAACCAACCAGTCATTTCAGTTCTAATTAAAGAAGGCCACTGAAGTGAATCCTCTTCTGGTTGTAAACAAGTCCCCTAAAGATACTTGTCTAAGGCTTACTCTTTTAAAGTATTGTTATGAAGGGGGCTTGTTTCTTTCAATCCAATAGCTTTTCTGAAAGAGTAATATAATGTGTGGGTGCAGAGCAAGTGCACTCAATCCTAGTCCCGGAGGTCCACCTTCAACACTTACACACTCCTTACTTGTCCTGCAGTAACTTTATTCTTGGTTTAAACTAATTTGAATGTGGTGAGAGTTTTGCAGAACATGGTTAACAGATTAGTTTAACCATTTAGTTAACCGTGACAAGAGTGTTCTTGGCTGTGATTTTCAAAGCTCTGATGAGTTGGGTTGTGTTTAGTTAGTTCTAAATGAAAAAAAATAAAAACCTCAGCAAGATGTTCAGTTTGCTGGAATTTAAATCTCACCCCTTTAATGGGATCTACTTAGCCGCTTTAAGAAAGATCTGTATTTTCCTTCACCACACAGCTGTGCTTTTAGAGTCCACTATTGGCAGCTGGCTGGCTATTAGAGACTGCCATTGGTGATTTCTAATGGTGATCATTATTATGTATTTTTAAGTGTGTTACCATACCGCAGACAAAATTAAACGCACAAAGAACAGCATGCCAGCCAGGCCTGAGAGGAATGACGTTTTCTCTATCTACTATCACTTCCACGCATAAACGTTCTGTACATTGTTCCCCCAGAATTCTCGCCAACTCTTCCCTCCAAAAACAGAGAATCCCCTATTCACCGTTGCATGCTTTGTTTAACATGTTCATTTCTGGTGACAGCTGGGTTCTTGGTGAAAGGTGGTGTGACTTGTGGCGAAAACATCAAGGCAAGGCAGCTGTCCGTCAAGGCTGCGAGGTGGCTGATGGGATAGGAAAATGTGCAGTATGGCGATAAATATTTAATGCAAACTAATGCAACGCAGGACTCTTCCTCACTGGCCAGAGGGAGGGGAAATGAGAGCAGGTAATTATCCCAGTGCCCGAAGGCCAAAAATGATGGAGATTGCAGAAAGCAGGGATATTTAGCCCAGCTAATGAAGGCTCGCATTCTCTCGGTAGGCAGTGGGAGGTTAGTGTGCATCTCTATGTGTGTGTGTGAGTGTGCGGAAAAGAGAAAGATAGAGCTAGAGAGAGAGAGAGAGAGAGAGAGAGAGAGAGAGAGTCCTGTGTGTTTCTGCCCAGGCAGGCGGTGGGTCTTGATAAGGCATGATTACATAATGCTCTATCCAGCGTACTGTGTGCTAACATTGGAGCTCTTTGCTGCCCCATCCCTTTCTCTCTCTGCAGGACCTGTCCAAACCAAGCCATCACACAACCACACACACACACACACACAGGCCCCAATAGAGAGCAGAGCCTGAGGCAGCAGCCAGTGTGGATTACTGAAAGAAATCCTTGCCTTGCGGTTTAAGATCTCTTTCTCCTGAACCTCTTCTAGGATCAAGAGTGTTTTCAGTATCGGCATTAGGCAGATTCACCTTTGCTGGACTGAAACTGAGATTTGAACCTAAATTCAATCTGATTCTACACCTACCAACCACAAAAACATGTTCTCATGGAGTACCATTCCGTACAGACAGTCCCTGTTAAAGATTATACCAAGGTTGTGAATATAAGTAGTACAAATCGTCATGTGGGGTCAGTGAATTTCATTACCACCTGCTTTTGACCTGTCAAACAAAATGCTTTTCCTTAAGCCTGGCTTGTTTAACTCCACTATGAAGTCTGCTTCATCTCCCTTTCTCTTTCTGTGGCCCTCCAGTGTAGGCAAATTGAAAGCAAGTGCTGAGTTAGTGCAGCTCTCCGCAATTCTTATGAAAGTTTAACCATGCTATTTGGATTCACACACTCTTCCTAGCTAGGGCAGCCACATGCTGGCATTGAAATTCTTAATTCTGTTCGTCCCGGACGGTGGAGGAAATGAAGGGTAACAGGACTCTGATTTGAACGATAACCTTCCATCTCTAGACCCTAGGTACCTGTCCAGTCAGGGCCCTCTTTATCATGTTAATCTGAGAATGTGTGTGGTGTGGAAGCTAAGCAGGAAGTCAATTGGCTTCGTAAGCTGAAATGTCAATTCCAATGCGGATCAATTACAGATTAAATAACTGTGTAAAGGTTAGCATCAAGTGTAATATAAACTGAAGTAACTAAAGAAATCAGGTATGGCTCTGTACACTGCAGATCTCAGGTTTGATTTAAGAGTCGAATAGTACCATTTCTGATGATGTAATACACACATACTACTGTTTATTTGAGCTCATTTAAGCTCTAGTAAGACAGGAGGGAGAATAATAGAGTGAGACAGAGAAAGAGACAGTTTATAGGGGAAGTCCTCCTGCTATTAGAGGCAGAGCAGTACAGATCTGTTGTTTGGAGAGTTTGTGTGGAGACTGTGCATCTCTCCCTTTCCTGTCACCATCGCTGTATGACCACACATACACACACCTTTACTACACAAACTTGTCTGTTTGCTAGCCTGCTGTGCATTGGATACCACACACGGCTATGATCATTTCACCTTACCCCTCCAACAAGTTAACAAACACAGATGCAAATGCACACACAAGCTACTCCACACATGCAAATCCCCGTTTTACATAATTAAATGCATCATTTAAAATCAGTCTTTGATGGTTCCTCTAGTAGCACCTTGTCATGCGGTTGCAGCAAGCGCCTGGGACTGTGATAATTGCATCCCCGTTGTAGAGCTGCTGGGCTGTGCAGCAAACAGGGAATTACCCACCAGGTCCAATGCTCATGTCCTCAATGCACTCACAGGTAGACACAATCTGGTAGACAACTGTAGCATTTTGGGATGTAGACAAGTACGCTCACGTATGTACTAAATTAGTCGTTCATTCAAGTCCTTCAAAGTGAGAGAACTGGATCTACTGAAGGTATGAATTAGCAAATGAAAGACATTCCTTCACGACCTGCTTTACGAACTCTCCACTAATGTGGGTTCACTTCACGCCATCCTCTTGGAGGAACGGAAGTGGTTGCAGTTGGAGGGGCTGTGCCAGATGGGGGTGGAGACAGATGCGGTAGATTCACAGGAGTTATTAATGGAGCGCTACCATCCCAAACGACCTTGAGCGGAGTGAGCCACCCACCACAAGAGCGAGGGCATATCCGAACTGTATTTAGACAACAAACGCCAGGCACCGGGGGGGAAACACGGTGAGCAATCAATGCCACTATTCTACAACTAATCCCATCTCAAAGACTCACTGGCTGCTCCGCCAACACTCTGGGAACGTTCCCGCAACCAATCATATTTTACACAGCAATGCTCTCTGCACCAAAAATAGATCTCGATTCATGCCGCATATGCACTAATTCCATAAATCTCAATTTGTTTCCTGCATAATGGGAGCTCTGGGCTGAAATTAATCTTTCTACCTTTTTCTTTTTTTTTTTGATAGGCTGAAAAGTAAACCTCTCATCTTTGCACGATTTACTCAGTGTATTTGTTTGGGGTTGTGCTGTTGTGATATTAAAATCAATGATGCAGTCTTACAAGCATACCAGTCATACTATCTGACTGGAAAATATAATACACTATTAAAAGCAACCAGCCATATGTAATTAAATACCAGTGGTCCCAAATATATCAGCAGCCTGTGCAGATCTAAAATAAAAAGCCTTTGAACTAAATGAGACCAAGTAACTATGTTTTAATTTAAATAATCATTGCATAAATAAACATTGAATCAATAATGCCCAGAAATGGGGCGGTTCTTCCTGTTCTTCTCATTTCAGATCTTGTTGTCTCCACTAATGAGCTTAATAAATAAACAAGGTATATTACATCCAAAATGAGTTTTGATACCGCAACTCCGGTATTGAGAAAAGCTTTATATTTCTGTACAGACTTTAAGACGGATCCTAAAACTGCCTAAATTGTGAAACAACTGGTTAAAATAAAATAGTAATAACTAACAAAGGATTTATATATATATATATATATATATTAAAATTATAACATTAGAAAATATATTTGATTATTTTACATAGTCTTGTATTGTAATGTAATGTATTCTTCGTTAATTACAAACCTGATGCAAACTCAAAGCTGTACATGCAACAGTTCTATGGGCATACATATATACATACATATACATAATGTATATATAAAAAAAGTACATATACAGACATACATATATATATATATATATATACACATACATATACACATATATATGTGTGTATATTTATA
>JAUMHI010000032.1:1806742-1844091 GCA_032359435.1 Enteromius unitaeniatus
ATTTTCAAATAGATGTATCTCGGCCAAATATTGTCCTATCCTAACAAACCATGTATCAATAGAAAACTTATTTATTGAGCTTTGATATGTGTACATCTCAAAATGTATAAAATTTTTCCTTATGACTGGTTTTGTGGTCCAGGGTCACAATTATAGTTAACTAAAACTAAAACTATACATTTTTATTACTTTAAATAAAATAATCATTAACTTTTGGCAACTCACTGAAATACAATGTGTACAAATTATATTGACAAATAAAAATAATATAAAATAAAATTATAAATAATAAAACATTTCTAAAGCCAAATATTAAATGAAAACTTTGCAATAAAATCTAATTAAAACTACTAACAAAAACTATAATAGTAACCCAATAATAATACTGATGCAAGAATACACAATAATGTTTAAAGATCGGCCCAACATAGGGAACATCCATCAAATAGTTAAGTATTCTCAAATTTCATGTTTTGGTCTTTTTTATTTATGTAATTAAGAGATCAGTAATTATTTATGACAATCAGTATATCTCTATATATGCCCCTGTATTGACACAGCAGGGTCATATTTCTCAATTTGTATTAGAACTGTTATTGTAAGGCTGATTCCAGCGCACAAGACTTCATATCAGGGTTATTTGTGTTGCTTTCAGAGTCCGATTACGCCCTCTAAGTCAAGCAGCCGGCAAATCTGTGCTGAAAAATGAGACATGCTACAGGTGTGCCGGCAGCTGTTTGCAATTTTTCTGTGCGCTGGCTTTTTATGGTGCCTAAAAAAAAAATAAAATTCATGATCTTTTTTTTTTTTTTCTTAATGCACGTGCCCGTATGTTTGTGTCAAATCTTTTTTTGTGATGTTATCAATCTCAAGTTAATGATCCGGTAAATAAACGGATGTTCCTGTAAGGCTGTTTCTACATATTCTGTCTCCAATGACTAACGAACTGCTCGTTAGTGCTGCTCTTCTTGCTCTCGTTGTTTTATCTGCTGTCAGATATAAGCGTTGTGAGCAAACGCATAGCACCCAGAGTTGGGTGCTCAATACTGTTGTCTGTGGAACTAATTTATGGCACTGTGGCAACCGACAATGAGAACACCATCTGATATACATCATCCAAAGTCTGGCTTCCTCTAAAAGTCTTGTATCTACTCCAAACAATTTAAAAGAAGAAGAATATGCTACAAGAAGAGGAGGTTTTATTTGTAGAGCTTTTCCAAAAGCTGAAGGTCGCTTAACAAAAGGTAACACAGGAATAAAGGAAGAATAAAAAGTCTAAGAAACAAAAAAAGTTGGGGAAATAGGAAAACATACTAAATCATAATAGTCCATTTCACTTTTGAAAGGAGAGATCAGGTGGGGTTTCTTTTTCTTTCTTTCTATAGATTATGTTAGGAAAAAGAGGATTATTTGTTAAGGGTCAGGCAAAGTTAGCAATTTAGTAGGGTAGGAAAATAACATAGGAATGGGTTGAGATTACAATATTATTGTTATGTTTTTAGCTACTGTATAGCTCAATCAATTTTCATTTTTTACTGTTTCATGCATGATATTTTTTCATTTAAAATGAAATGAGGCTCTGTGCAGTTTATTGGGACTTTGTGATTCTTCTCTACTCAAATAAATAAGTGTTAAAAAGCACATGTAAAATTCTTGGATTCTTCGTTGATTTTTGTGTGTGTGTGGTACAGTAAATGTTAAATTGTTAGGGAAAATTACATTCTTTCTTTCTTTCGCAGCAGTTTTACATGCTTTTCCAAAACAAATGGCCTAAATTATATATTAAACAAAAATACAAATCACATAAAATGCCATTTTTACAATATTTATTTATCTACATATATATGTAAATAAATAAATATTGTAAAAATGGCATTTATATATATATATATATATATATATATATTCTATATAATATATATTCTATACTCTATAATTAATATTTACATATTTATCTATACTTTTAACATTTATAAAAAATTAAAAATTAAAAACATTTAAGCTGCTCATGACTGATTCATTGAAAAGAATCAAACTACAAGAACCATTCATTTCTGAATTAGACTTCACTGTTTTTTTAAGTTCTGTCAAAAATTAATTGCGACTAATCGCATCCAAAATAAAGTTTTTGTTTGCATAATATATGTGTGATCTGTGTATATTTATTATGTATGTATGTCTATATTTATATTCACATAATTTATATTATAAATAAATCTATTTAATATATGAACCTAACCTGCTTATCTGAAATATATACATGTATGTGTGTGTATTTATATATGTGTATTAAATATACTGAAAACGATTGTGAAAACGATGAATGCGATTGTGATTAATCTTTTGACAGCACTATTATTGTTATTATTACTTGAATTTTTTTTTTTGCCATGCATACATACATGAAGAAGACCTCACAAAAGGGGGAAAAAGAGCATTTGACATCAGACCACAGAACAATGAAAAGAGGCAATGCTGAACAGCTCAGAGCTGGTAATACGGATGGCACTTTATCTATTGAAGAGGAACAGATAGAAGATACATGAACTTTCACCACCCTTACTAACCATCTCTTATTAGCCCACTCCAGCTCACGCTGATCTGAGATCTGCATTCATCATCTCTCTTATGATGTCTGAGGTATGAGTAAAGCAACAGCGGCAGGTCTCGGATCAGCACAAACAGGAAACCTCAACCCAGAGCTTTTAAGAAAGAGCCGTAACGTGAAGCACCCTCCGCCTAATCTTCACGTGTGCCTGTTAAGAAATCTCAATGCAAATTCATATTTCACACATCTGACTCAGAGCTTTATGCTCTGCGGGAGAAAATCTTCCACAGTAGGGCCAACAAATCAGATTTTTTTTCTTTATATCTGTAATTAAATTTCGAGGGATGTGATTTAAAGCTCTGTCGGAACACTGTAACCTTGCTTTTCTATTTCGACTTATTGGGCTTAAATATTTTACCGTATTGCATTTTCAGATGCATTTCTTTCGCCGTAATTGCGACACTATTACAAATATTTAAATAATACAATAGAGTTCAAGCACTTCCATTTTTGATGCCATCAATTACCTCGTTATTTCTCAATTTCAGCCCGTTAAATATTAATATGACTCTGTAATGAGGCTGAATAGTCCGAATCGTTCACTGTCCCTCGCGGCGGTGCAGCAGTGGACGCGGGGCCGTGATGAATAAAAGCAGCACATTAGAGCTCGCTGCTCGGCCCACTCGGGGCTTTTCTGGCTACTTTGTCTTCTGGTTAGTGGTAGGAGAGTGCTTCTGCCTGCAGGTGCTCCGCTTAATAACTGCATTCTTCTGCTGCGGCACACATGGAGCATACTGTCGTGTTGAGTTAGCATGCCCCAACACGCTCAGACTGTGCGTCTGCGTGGGCAGAAGGGGGGGTTCATCTTCAGGAGCATTGCGTTCACTTTGGAAAACATGCACGTTTTGATGCTTGTCGGAGTTGTTAACCAGACTGCTAACATAGACGTGTGTATGTGTAGCTTTACTTTTGCTGTTTTACGACTTGATTTGAACTGTGCAAATGAAAATTACTGGCAGTTTAATGGGGCGTTCTTTTTGGACAGTTTGCCCTATGCCAATGACGAGATGCAAAAAAGGTCAAAAATGGTGTCTAAATATATATATATATATATATATATATATATATAAATATATTTATACATTTATTTATTTATTTATATATTTATAAAAATAAATAAATAAATATATATATATATATATATATATAAACTGTATTCAAATTATTTAATAAATCCCATAATAGTCTATAAATATTGCTAAAATAATAGTGTATAGACTTTCAAATATCAAACTTGTCCCTGAGAAATGGAAGAATGAGGTAAAAAAGGACACCTACATTAATCTTGTTTACCGCTATTTTACTGTTAAAAAAAGAACTGAAAGTGCAAGAAATGAGATGTTGCAGACCAGATTCGAACCTAAATTTCCCACATGAGCATCACAGCTCAATGTGTGCATCTAAAGACAAACATTTCTAATGCAGCACTGTAGGAACAAAAAGACATTAAGAATCAAAGGTACATGAAATTAATGAACGTAAATCATAAATAAAATAAATAAAGAAAAAAGTAGGATTATGTGATGTTCCAGGCCAGACTCGAACCTATATTTCCCACTTGAGAATCAAAGCTTAATGTGTGGAGCATCTAAAGAATTAAATCCAAGTATCCCACATGAGCACCACAGCTCAATATACATGAAACATCCAAAACCAAACAGCACTCCAGAAAACTAAACTAAAATCTTTTTTTCCCCTGCAGTAAATAACTGGGGAAAAAATCACTGGAATTGCCGAAAGAAATGAAAGAGACAAATAATTAGAATGGCATGCTGAGAGCAGAATGAAAAGGAGTCGTGGCGCTATCAGTTTTGATTGGAGCACAGACGCGTCGGCCTCAGCTGTGCAGAGAAGCTTTCATGTCAAGTACCCTATAACACGCCTCCTTCCCAATCCAATTAGCCTCCCATCCTTCCGCAGAATAAGCAACGGAGACCGTTCGCTAAACGACTCCAGATGAATCGTGCGTATCATTGTCACATTCATCGACTCTTCCTCCGCCAAACTGTCACCCCTGCAGTGACCACACGACTGACTTAACACTATTTCTAAAGTCAGGCTAATAGGGTGTGAAATAACCAACACTTAAACCACTTAAACGGAGAAAGAGAGGGTTAACATAAGGTCTGTGGCAAACCCAAATGATGAAGTGACCTTCTTTAATGAGCCGTTTCTCCGGTGAACTGCTTCTGAATGTGTTCCTGCTAAATGATCAGCTTTTTTTGTTATTGTGAACCTTGAGCCAATAGGCTTTTACATTCTTTTGAGAAGCAAATCCATAAACTAACATCATGAATCTCCATCGTCTATGCAAACAGATAGAAAAAACACATGATAACATGCAAAAAGGCACGCTTTCATGCACACGCACGAATATACACTAAGTCAGCAGGGCTTGGCAACTATCGTACACAGATACATCTTCATCCTTTCTGTTCCCATGGTAACGACTGAAATCGAATTCCCTCTAGAACTTTGGAACAGCGATTCTCTTTTTTTCAACATTACAAATAAGAAGATAAAGGACGCCGGTGCCAAACTAGGATTTATGTGATCAGGACTGTGTTTTAGGTGTCTTTCGAGAGCTTCAAGAACCTCTTGATTCTGATGAGCCCGGGTGGTTTTGGGTCCTACAGGTCATGGCATTTTATTGTGCTGTTTTAAAAGACAAAGACAAACGCAAAGCCATCGCTTTTTTCTTTTGTTCGAGCTATTGGGAGACTCTAATCACTGGGAATGACTAATGTCAGTTTTATTTTAGGTAACGGCAAAATGTTTTTTACTCTTTTATCACAGATAATGGCTCTAGAAAAATTTTATACTTGTAACAGTTTGAAAAATGTAGAATTACACTGAAAAAAAATTGTGTGAATTTTTGTAAAGCAATTTTCACTGGTTTCTAGTAAATTGTATGCCTAAATATGTTTTGGATACTGATCTGGTAAAGTCATACATTTGTAAAAATTCTGCAAAAATCATGACGTAGCTTAAAAACAAATGTAGTCAATTTTTAATTGCTAGTAAATATTTACAAAAAATTGCAGATAAGCATGAAAAAATATTAAGCAATACAGTGAAGTAAAAAAAAAAAATAAACAAAATATGTATATATATATATATATATATATATATATATATATATATATTTTTTTTTTTTTTTTGTGTGTGTGTTTGTCTGTGAGGTGTAGGCTTTAAATATGTTTTACAAACTGATGTGTTAAAGTCATACATTTGCAAAATTCATGATTTAGGCTAATTTAGACAAAATGTTTTTTAAGTGCTATATATATCATACACACATACAGTACATGTATATTAGGGAAAAAATATTTACATTTGTATACAATATAAATCATATATAAAGAGTATAAATATATACACATAAATATTTAATAAAAACAGGTGTGTGTATTTATATTAATAATAAATATAAACAGTACACATAAATTCATTGTGTAAACAAATTTTATCATGAATGTGATTAATCGTGATTATGGATTTTTGAATGAAAACCCCCTGCTAAGTCTTAAATCTGAAAGTGCACAGTGTATAAGTTATTGTCTCTCAAAAGAAAGAGTTAGGTTGTTTATTTTTAACTAATCCGAAGCTGTTACATGTTGACATCAACGTGAACAATAGCATAATTTCCACCCGTTTATTGTTATTTGTTGTGCTGGTCTGAAAGAAAATGCTAATTCATTTTCTGTCACTAGGTGCCGTTTTTTGCAAAGCTGTAAAATACCTGTTTCCATAGCATTTCAGGAGTGATGAAATGAAAATGAGACCAATCGAATCAGATTATCATAAAACGATTCACACAAACGAGGGGTTTGGAAAAATAACTGTTGAGAGAATCGCTTTAGAGTCGTTGAGCAAGTAAGAAAAAAATAAATGCATATTTTAAGTGTTGTTTGACCTCGCATGCATGTCAGCCTGTTGCTGGGGACTCTCAAAACCAAAATATAAACCTTTTATTATCCATAATAGGACACTTTAATCATTTTCATCCCTAATTAAAAGAGATGCTTGCATTGTCTAGAGCTCATGGCGGCAACGTGCAACTCATCTAACATGCACTTTAACATTCTGAAGAGCCAGAACTGATTAATAACTAGATTCAGTCTCTGGCAGCTTCTCGAGCTGTTCAACGACTCGACTAAGACCAGGTGAGCTAGTGGTTAGCGCATTGACGTACTGAGCCGCTCATGCAAGCGACGTGACTGGTGTCATTTCCCGATGCCATTTCTCCCCTCGATAAAAGTGGTCCACAAACTCGACACGAAACCAGTCTGAAGTGAAACCTACACGGCAACTCCCACCAATTTAGACAATTACTCCAGCGGTCTGACAGGCCTCCCAGTCTGGCCCTCAGCCAGTGGGCTGAAACCCCATTGTGTGTCTCCGGTTTCCTCTCTCCGGCACATACATCACGGCTGGACAGAACACTGTGGTGGAAATAAAAGGGACAAGCAAGCGGCCGTATTAAGTACAACAGTGCGCCATCCATAACCGTCAGCATTAATAGCCATGCCGGCCATTTAATTTTTCATCTACAATGAGGCCAATTAGAAAGAGTTGAAACGAGCCTTTGGAAGGATGCCCATAATTTACAAGCCCAGTGTCACACAACACTGAGGTTTCCTCTCTAAATCGTCCCTCCCCTCACCTGCCACAATTAATGGCTTCAGACAACATAATTATCCTGGCTAATCTGGATCATTTTTGTGTGCAAACCAAAGTTTGATGAGCATCTGAGGTGAGTTGTTGCTCATACACAATCATTATATGATGAGATAAAAGATGAGAAAAAAAAAAGATGAGACTTGCACTTTTGGTTTCAAAAAAAGTATTTGAAATACTTGAAATGTTATGATGATAAATTATATTAAATATAATTAAAAAGCAATTTTTGATACATGCAATACATTACATTACATTAATATATATATATTAGAGGTGGGCGTAGATCATTTTTTTATCTGGATTAATTTGAATTCTGCCAAAGGCATTCAGAACATGTGCGCTACCTAAATAATGACTAAAAGTAAAGCCCTATTGGGACGGGACTAGGTTTACAGAGGGTCGTTAGAGAATGTTTTGTTTCACAGAAGTACTTGGTGATTTTAATCCCATCCGAATCTGCCGAATCTCTAATTCTAGAGTCTGAATGCCATGTCTTTGATATTATTTTTCACAACACGTTTCCTTATGTGTATTGCGCGATAAAAATCTCGATTAAAAAAAAAAAAACTAAATTTTGGTGTCCTTTAGTCACGAATTTCTTCAATACTTATAATCAAGAATTGGTTGTATTATTGTTTACCTTTATTGTCAATTGTTAAGCTTATGTAAATATTAAATTAAGTTTGTTCAAAATATGTTTTTGCAATATTTCATTTTTATATATTTAATGATGGAAGAAAATGTATTATATTCTTTAAAAATTCATAAACAAAACAGATTTTGTGTACATTTAAAAATGCATTATTTTATAATTGTATCAAGTGCATATTTGACAATAATGTATAAACTAATTTTAATGAATTATTATAAATAAATAATACAAAAATATAAATAAATAATCTAATATTATTTAGTATCAATTAGTATTACTACTACTTCTACTACTACTACTAATAATATAATAATAAATTGAGATCTAGGTAAGGACAAGACTTCCCTCGAAACAAGAATTTGCAAAGCCAGTGGGGAGTGAAAATCAACTACATACAGAGGAAGCAGTTTTTATTTTGCATTTGCGTTGTGATCGGAGATCTGTGTCTTTGTTAAAGTTCGACCACAGCGGGCAAACCTGCAGGTGCATTCCCAGCCCCACACACCTGCTCCGGGACAGATTCCACACACTCAACGGACCTGTTGAGTCTTGACCTCTCTGACTGTTAGTCACACGCACACTGCAAATAAAGTCTGGGGCTGTCTGAAGAGAAGCACATTGTTCCAGTTGATTGGAATAACTGAATAACGAATCCTGAAGCTGCTCATTTAACCAATAAACCATTCGTATAGTCTGGTTATACATTAGCGCATTCAAAATAAAAGTTTTTTTGTTTTGTTTGCTGTGCATATTTATTAAGTAGATATAAAAACACACACATGCATGTATATGTTTATATATGAAATATATTTATTTAGATAGATGTTAATATAAATAATAATATAATAATTAATATAACTATAAATAATAAATATATATATAAATACACACACACACACATTTAAATACATATAAATATTTTCCTAATATATACTGTATATGTGTTATATACATAATAAAGATACACAGAATGCACACACACATTACATATATTAACAAAAACTTTATTTTGTATGCAATTGATTGATTGATGATTATTTTCTTAAATGGTTCTTGCATACTCACAAATTATTCATATTCATTAAATAATAATAATAAATATTACAATTATATATTTAGATTAAAAATCAACAATTAATTGTTATTCATTTATTATTTTATTTTAATGAGTCATTACAACAGTGTGTAACGTTTTAAAAATGTATTTACTATAAAAAAAGCACAATATATTTATATTTAAGTTTTGCTGTATATTGGTTATCAAGTGATAAGCTTATTTTATTTTGTTTTGTTTTATGTTATTTCAAAATACTGGATATTTACTTGTATATCCTTCTTGTAACACTTAGTTATAGTTGACCTACAGTTAACTAGTATTTTTTATCACGCCACAACTATACAAAGACGGAATTGATCTCAAAGACCGTAACACACAAATGTTCGGCTTTTCTACATGGAAGCATTGTCATTCTAAAAAATTAGATCCTGTTTATAACACACTGACACCTGCTGGGAAAAAAGTTAAGAGAAAAGAGCAAGAGCGGGATACGCAGTTGCTTTTGGGCTGGACAGACACGAGTTCAGAGCTAAAACACTCCAACCCCAACTGATCAACATGATATCACCAAAACTGATATGATTAGTCAGCGTGGGAGAAGTGATGGGAAATATTGCCGGGAGCCAGACCTAACCTCTTTTTCTCTCTACTGACTCGACTGGGCGCACATAAAGAATCCCAGCCCGTCCTTCACAGTAGCCTGGCAGTGCAAGCCAGATGTGGAGGCACATGTTCAAACCTGTACCCCCCAAAACTAACGGTCCCCTACCCAATGCAGATTAGCCCATCCTGGGGAGAAGAGATAGCACTCGAGGGGGGGAGGTTTCATTTGGCTCCCGGGGTCCCATGAGGAGAACGACTCCACCTGTGCAGTAATCAAAAACACAAGTGAAAAACACCCTATTTTGAACAGCATGGCGTCCTAATGTAAAAGTGGCATGTGGGCACATTTGAAGTGGCTTTTGATTGATCCCCAGCTGCTCTGGAAATTGTCCACCGTCGCTGTATTCAGGTCAGAGTGATAAGAGTTGTGGGTAGGGTCCTGGAGGAGCGTCCCTCCGCGTGCTCCGTTCTAGGTGTGTGTGTGTGTGTGTAGCGCGTGATGCAGGGGCGGTCGGGCCGTACTCAGCGTGGAAGAAGTGCTACCGTCCGCTGCACTGACGACTGCCACATATGAAATACTAAACTCATTTATGCCCAGTTGCTTCTGTGCTTGTTTAGTGAAAATGCCAACGGTTCATTCACATGGCTGAACGCTTTGAGTTGGGCCCCGGTCTCCATCCATGCTTTCCTGTGCCCTTTCAACATCCTTTTCACTTTTCAATAATGTCAATATTATTATGCATATTAAATAAATCGATATAATCATATATGTCCAGAAAATAAAATATAAAATAATATCTGTAGAATAAAAACACAAAATTAACATTGATATTATTATTTCTAACACTAATAATTGTACACTAAATGTTGTAGTAAAGTAAACATATACACCACATACCTATATATAAAAAATGCATACAGTACAATAATAAATCAAATATTTTATATAAATACAAATTACATTTTAAAATAAACATATTTATTGTCATGATTATTATTATTTTATTTATTGCTTAGTATTTTTTATGATTACATTTTGTTAATTTTGAAGCAAACAAGCAAGAAACATATATGCCATATACCTATATAATAAATAATAAATATTATACAATAATTATTAGAATGATTCATACTTCACAATTACACTCAGACATACACTTCGGTTTCTTTAGACAATTATTATAAATAAATAATAAAGATGATGATTAGTAAATACATAATGAGATGATTTATCTATGATAAAAACATAAAATGAACATTGCTGTTACTGTTATTCTTTTATGAATTATTACTATAATTTAGTAGCATAACTAAACAAACACACCATATACTCATATATTGAATTGATGTATAAAATCATTATTTAATTATAATCATTATAATAATTAATAATAATGGTAATATTATTATTTATAATAATAATAATCATAATAATTATTGTTCATATTATTTTGTATAATAGTTCATATTATATATTTATAATAAAAAACATCAAATTAACATGCTGTTATTAATTTATTAATTAATATAATTTTGGAGGAGTATAACTAAACATAAACCCACCATATACTCATATACTGAAACAGTTTGATGCATACAATAATTCTATTATTATTTTATATAATTAATAATAATGCCATTATTTTTAATAATAATAATAATAATAATAATAATAATAATAATTAGTAGTAGTGAATTTCTAAAATCTCTTTATGCAAAACTGAGACATGAAAAAGCAATCACACACGTACAATTCTATTATTATTCCTCAAACTAAACTAGTCTTTGAAGGACTTTGTTTGTAGACAGTTTTATTCAGATTTAAAAGCTGCACTTATGAAATAACAAACACCGCTGCCGAAGACAGCAAACAACATCTGCACGGTACAAACACAATAGCCTCCTCCACCTCCTCCTCCTCCTCCTCCTCCTGCTCCTCTCATTCTCTTCCAAACCTGGACCATAATCAAAGACTTCCACAGGAGGAGCGGAGAGCACCGACAGAAAATGTAATAAAAACTACATGAGCAGTCATCCATTTCTAATGGAGCTTCTTTAAATCTTGAAAGGGAGACTTTCAATAGTGCATTAGTCTTTTCCTTTCTTTGTTGTGTTCCTTTAATGCTTTCCCACAGAAATGTATGCAAATCTCAGGCTAATGCTAACAGCGATGACAAAGAGCCAGTTCCTGCCTGAGTCTGTGCCATCCCGAGGACTGCTGGCCCAGCCAGACTCTCCTCTTCATTTCCCTCTGTTTAATAAAGTCATCGTAATGTTTACAGCAATACAGATAACTGACAACCCTCATTTTATAATAGCGTAAATATTCATAAGATCCAACCTTATTTTAAACACATTAACATACGGTATAAGCAGATGTTATATATGCAGAAATAAATCAGATGTAAATATGTTAACACAAGTAAAATATTAATAATACTTCATATAAATTCATATAAAAGCAATCAGTCTGGCTTTTATATAGAATCTGAATACTACAGTATTGAGCATTGTTATAACATATAATGAATAGAATATACAATACAGTATCATATTACATAAAATATAGTGATTTTTATTATTATGATTATTATGATTATTGTCGTTGTTTTTGTCTCATTTGACAATTAAAAATTTCAATTATCATTTGTACAGTATAACATGATTATCAAAATATATATAATCAATTTCTACAAGAATAATAGTAATAAACTGCAAAATAAAAATATTTTCTTTACAATAATAACAGCAATGATTAAATTAGATTATTAAATTAAAAAACAAAACAGCACAATTATTATTATTATTATTATAATAATGAACAATGGCAATAATAAACAAATTTTCAATTAAGCTACACATATAAATAAAATCTACTATTAATTGCTGTTTATTGCGCATGCTTATTTTTTTTTTTTTAAATATTATATTATACATATTAATATTAATATTTTCCAAAAAACATCCAATCGTGCAAACAATAGCCCGGTACTGGGATTATGAGTTCAAGAGGTTAACAACAACATTTTGGAGTAGCAGAAATATATACACCATATAGTTATGAATCTTAAAATATTAATATTTTCTTACACAGTTTGGCCTGTGATTATTTTGACGTTAAACTTGACCCCAGTGTCAGTTCTAACCAAATAAAGATATTGTTGTGTCGCAATGGCAGATTTTAAAGAGTGACTCGTGACAGTGTCTATGACTTATTCACGTTATTTATGCAATATTTCATACCAGATGCTAAATATAAATCCCAAAGAGATGTTTCTTCCTAGTGCCTGTTTGTTAGTGTGCCAGTGTGTGTGTTGGCTGTGTACTGTTGTCACTGAGTGATCTGCCTCTACGTTTGTTCACAAACTACTTTTCATTTCTCCACCCAATCCCTCCTGGCTCTCTCTCTCTCTCTCTCTCTCTCAATCAGTAGAAAAGCCCAGCAAAAATTTCCTCCCTCGCTGGAGTGCAGAAAAAAGGAGCCAACGTGATCCTCTCTTGAGGGAAATCAGATCCCTGTAAGAGAGCCGGGCCATTCACTCCAGGATACAGATACAGAGCCGCCAACGGACACCAGCGAGAGGAAATGATACTATCACATAGAGAGGAATAAAGGCCGGATTATACCAGGCATGAAGACACTGTAAATGGCATGAAATAAAGCCTAAAATACTGCAGGAGCACAAAAACAACTACGGTTGGGTGGAAACACTGGAACAGAATTATATTCTTCTCATTCAGTTACATTAACGGTTCTTGTACATCATGAGGGAAGAGTTCTTTAAATTAAGCATTCTTTTGGACATTTCACATGGCAAATCCGAAATTAGACTTTATTTCCCTGCTGTTAAGGTATGTTTTGAAGCTGGGATGCTGGTTTATGCTGGTCCTTTGCCAGCACGCAACCAGCATAAACCAGCACCCCAGCTTCAAAACATACCGAACCAGCATACGCTTGTTTTTCAACAGGGTTGCCCCCTCACCTGCTAGTAAGCTTGTCGTTATGTTTCAAGTGGTTTAAGCAGATGCTAAGGTTTTGAGACTAGATTTTAAGTTGCTAAGGCTTAAGAATCATTTTTAGTATTTAGCTACACTGATGCTTTGGTTTTCAGATTTAGCAACTGCTAAACGCTAACGTTTCTGACACGTCGCTATGAGGTCTACAGAATGTGTTATTGTTTTAGCATTTTCCTATACAGATGCTAACATGATCAAAGTTACTACGTTTTTGCTCAAGTTCGCTAAACAAATTTTATAATATAAAATTTAGCTATTCTGTTGCTAAAGTTTACAAATGATAATGTTTGTTAAGCGTCCATGAGACTTTTTGACATCGCTCTGAGGTTACTAAGGTTTTAGATGTTGTTTGTAACACGCTAAACTGATGCTAAGTTTTTAATTAGCATTTATTTTAGGTTATCTGAACATATTTTAACATGTTGCTATTAACATATTTTTAATTGTTTTAACATGCTGCTAAAGTGCTTTGATGCTAAGGTGTTAAGAGTACCCTGCTGAAAAAAAAATACAAATGAAAATCTATCACAGAATTTGTAATAGTTTTACGGGTTTTAATGGAAATTGTAACGGGCCTTGTTGGTCTCTACTGCTAATTGGTCATCTTCTATTGGTGCCCTGTTAAAACCACTAAATCCTAATAGAAAATATCCCAAAACACACTACAGTAAACCATTTTTTAATGGTTTTAAATAATGTTTAAAAGTTGGTATCCATTAAACCATTAAAACTTAAAAATTAAAATTGTGGTTTTTTTTCCAAGCAGGGTACTTTTAAACACTTTTAAGACGATGTAAAGTGAAAATTAACCATAGTTTTACAAAACTGACAAATTAAGTCCCAAAAAATGAATTCATATGTATAGAAAAACACAAACAGACTTGCTATTTGCACATACTAAAACAATAAACATCTAAACTACCCAAAGAAGTCTAAAAAGTTATCAAGACAGTATTTCTGGCCACCATATTTTGGCTGAAAATACTAGCTAACTAGGCAGGAAAGGTCAAAACCAGGAAAGCGTGACTGTAGCTTCTGTTCGGAACACACTCGTTTTCCCAGCGTCTTTATCCATGCTGACTGAACAGGACAACAGGGCAGGCATTTCTTCTTGTCAATACCCACCACATCCATTCTCACCTGGCTGACACCTTTTACTGGTCAAGGAATGAATCAGTCACACTTACTGTTCTCCCCAGGTACTGTAGACTAAAAAAGGACATCAACATGAAGGAGGACTACAGCGTTTCCCTGTCAGCAGCGGCCCAGAGGGTATGGTGAAAAATCGCCATCGATAAAATAACATTTTTCAAAGAGCGTTACTGCTCTTTTAATCTTTGCCCGCCACAATGGATGGCTTCTGGGATGCGTTTCATTTCATCTGAACACAAACAATCTTTCAAAGGGCTTAATAACAGTTACACAAATGAGCGTCATTAATTACCTGCTAATGGAGCAATGACTGTGCCACCTTGTACCGCGTGCTGTTGTTGCGCTGGGAGAT
Source organism: Enteromius unitaeniatus (assembly GCA_032359435.1). Lineage (NCBI taxonomy): Eukaryota > Metazoa > Chordata > Actinopteri > Cypriniformes > Cyprinidae > Enteromius > Enteromius unitaeniatus. The sequence goes on from JAUMHI010000032.1 coordinate 1,821,867, forward strand.
CGGAGCGGGAGGCTATACACATACGCGCGAGCGTTATTAGCCTCGTTGCGTGACGCTTTTTGTTTTCTATAATAAAACACATTTACATATCACTTGACTATCAATACGACAATTTGGGGTCAGTATAGTGCGGATAGTTTTGGTCTTGGATGCTGATTGGTCAGTTACAGCATTGTGGCAACATTAAAATGCATGTTTGAATGACAATTTGTGTCCCAAACAGTATTAATATATATATATATATATAGAGAGAGAGAGAGAGCTGTGATGGTCATGTAAGTAATTCAGGTTTGAGTCCAACCAGCAATTAATTTATATCGTAAAATATTGCAATACTTAAAAGCCATACATAATTCAACACCACATATTTATACATCTGAAGGGAAACAGAAAATTTCATTAAAGTTGTCCTAAAACACATATTGCTTTTAGGTTTTAGGACAACTTTGAAGAAATGTTTCGATTCACTTCAAATGTCGACTATATATTCATAACCTTTTTTTATCATTAAGATATTATACTTTTATAAATTTTAAATACAAATAGTATGTAGCCACTTTTTTAATGAGATAAACATACTTAGTAAACCATTTATGCATACAATTTTAAATGTAACATTTTACTTAGGAATAGTTTTACGAATTTATTGATACATTTTGTCTGCTCGTGTTTCATGAATGTCTCTGCAGTCGAAATCTGAAGCTACATAATTCTAATTCAAATTAAACAACAGAAATGCAAACAAAAAACGAGTATTTGCTCTCTAGATAAAACATTATTCACCAACCAGCAGATACCGATGAATACACTTGGGGCTGAGTTAACCATTGATGAATTAAAGACACAGCAAGCCGTCATAAATTTGGACACCCCGGTGTTGTCTGCCTTGTGATAAAGTGCGTCGCTGGATGGGCGCCACTGCTATGTGTGTATCTTTCAACCGGCTGCCACTTTATCTTTCGCATCCTGCAAGATTATATCTCCTGGGTTCAGGTAGGGATCCATCATGGCTATTATTACCTGAAGTCACACGCCACATCTATCACCCACTAAGGTTACTATAACCTCAATATTAAGGGAGGAAAAAGATCCGCTGATAAACAGTAGGAGAAAAGGAATGGTCTGCACGCCACAAGGTTTCATCTTCCTTTCACTTTTAATAAGCTACTCAGAGGAATAAAGATTACAGGCCATATTTAGCATGCGGAACAAATCAGGGTGCTACTCGGCCTGCGCACACCTGCTAGGAGCTGCTCATTAGGGGCCGTGGTAATAGTATGGAGACAACCTCTGATTGAACAGTCTAGCTAGATAGCGCTACGCTCCAGCTAATGTTCGCACTACGCCATACGTTACATTAGACTATAAACATTTGCCTGGAATGACCTCTGTTCCAACATGAGTTTCACACAGGAGAGTAAACTCACAATCGATTTCAATGCTAGCACGTTGCTATGCTAACAGCGCAATAGCTGCATTAAAAGATGCAATTCACTTTAACATTAGGTAAAATAATTAAGTAAGCTTTTTCATACTTAAGAAATAAGTTTATTTACAAACATGTTGGGCATTTTGGACATTTCCCTACTCGTCACATTGCAGTGAAATATACATACAATGCCTCACCTATTTTGGCTAAAATGAATGCTATGCTCCAGCTAATGTTCATATCAGGCCATAGATAATAAACACTAAGCCAAAGGCTATAAATGTTTGCCTATTCCAATGTAAGTTTCACACAGTTTCCAAACAGTCTTATATTAGCATGTTGCTAAGCTAACAACATAACATTAAGAATAATAAAGAAATAACACACATAAACATTGAGTGAACTGAACCATTTCTTCAAGTCTGAATGAACCTTCACTCCCTGTCAGACATTTTGTGTTTTTTTCCCCCCACTTCTCTTGTTGCAATGATTTCTGGGATTTCTTTCTCATCAAATAATATTGCAATGCTACATCTGACTATGAACACTAAATTCAGCTAATGTTCACCCCAGGCTTCTGTTTCAAAGTGAGCTTCACACAAGGGATTTAACTCACAATCAACTTCAGTAGAGGTTGATGTTAGCATTGCTAAGCTAACAGGAAACGTTGAGTAAATGAATCTTGATACTTTTCCCCATTGAATGAAAAAGTTTATATTCAAGTGAAATTTCACTTCTTGTTGTTTTTTTATTTTATTTTACTGCATTGAATTCAGGGATTGCTGATGTGAGGCACATTTGATTTTGGCAAAAATGAATGCTAATGCGCACTAGGCCTCTGTTCTAAAGTGAGCTTCGCACAGAAGAGTTTGATGTTAGCATGCCGCCAAGCTAACAATAGCCCTATTCGGACGGGACTAGTTTTCTAAACTACGTTTGAGTTTCGATCGTTATCGCCTGATGTCCGTGATTTTCATGTACCATTTCGGACGGGACTAACGTGTTTATTACAGAGGTGGCCGTGTCTATGTGTGCATTGCTACAGTCATTCGGATGGTGAAGCTAACTCATGTTTAATTTTGATAATTAAAACATACGTAACCGAGTGCAGAAATGAATGTTGAGAAAAATTTAACCTGATACTGATATTACAATAGCCAGTCTTAACAGTTTACGTGATCTGGCTCTTTATTTGTGTTTATTTCTTATTTTCTAGATCAAATGGTGTGCAGTAAGAGCATCTCCGGCATATCGCGTTGGCCAAAACACACAAGGAAACGCGTTGTAAAACGAAATATCACCGGCAATGACCGACATCGCATTCGCACGGGATTCGTTTTCTCAGAGGACCATTGAGTTTGCTGAAAAACAGTAGGTAATTTGCTCTGGAATTATCACAGAGGTTGTGAGAGAAAAACACAGACATGGCAGATTCGGACGGGATTAAAATCACCAAGTACGTCTGTGAAACAAAACTTTCTCTAACGACCCCCTGTAAACCTAGTCCCGTCCCAATAGGGCTTGTATAAGGGTAAAAACAGTTCAGTTAACACGACGGGCAAACAAGCACTCATGTTTTTATTTACAAGACATGCAACACTCAAAACAAGCCAGATGTCCGATACTCATATAAGGGTAATAGGATGCAACTCAAAGAATTGAACTATTTTGGATCGTTTTCCAGTCAGCCTTATGTCTCCCTGTTAGCCAGTTTTTATTTTTTCCCACTTATCTCGAAGCAATGAATTCTGGGATTGCATTCTTGGTGAAAAATACATGAAGTGCCACATTATGGTCTTCCTATCTGTATATATCCAGTGATTTCAATAGGAACTTTCCAACATAAATTTCGCAGCTGGTTGAAATTGAACAGGTGGATTAACCAAGTTGAGCAACAAAAGGCTGCTTGATTTGAAAGCAATATCTTTATGAACTTTATATATAAGTTTTGGCAAAACAGGAAAACAACTACTGTTTTGAGTGTATTGGCTCTTAATAACAAAGGGTGTTCGGTGCACTAAAAGATGTGACTAATGCTAGCAAAACGAAAGAGTGTGAGGTTGACTGTTGCGCAAAAAAAAAAACAAGCGGTAAGAAATGAAAGTGGGCTTAAGTGGCTAAGCCTCTTTCAGGATTACTGGAACATGTCAAGGACAATGTCAGGTCAAGAGGTCAGAAGTAAACCAGGGTTTCACAAACCAACAAAGTGAATGTTGCAATGCAAGTCGCAAAACTATTCAAATTCTTACCAGCATAATTCATATGCAATAACACCACCTCGACCCCGCTCCATCCGTTTTCTACTTCAAAATTACACTAAGATCAGAGCATCAACTCTCATAATACATTCAAAGCAATTAAGTTCAAATATATGCAAAGGATTATTTACTTTGAAACCAGTCTTGTTATTCCGCTGCATATCCAACAACAACAAGCATTACTGTGGCTTGGCACCAGAGAAAGTGGAGGGGACCATGTAAATATTTAAAGCCCCCACAAATATATAAATATTCATTCCAGAATGATTTGATGCGCTAAATAAATAATCCCTTATTAAATAAATGACAGCCTAAATAAAACTTTAAAAACAGGATCTAGGGAAATGAAGATGAAATGAATCAGACGGGGTTGGAAGGGATGAAGGAAGTGAAGGGGGTGGTGATGTCAGCTATCACTCCACTGCTTTCAATTCCTGACGGCAGCCGTGCAGAAGAGCCAAACTAATTAAAGATGAACCACCAATTAGATGACCTTTCGCTGTACCTTTAGAGGAACGGACCAGAGAAGGGCCCTAAAATGAATTCAAGCATCGGAAAACTAAAGGTTTGTCTAAAAAACATTCTTAAACGACACACAGTTCAATTCAAATGCCACAGACATTTCTAGATACTGCCTTTCTTAGATTAAGGCATCCTTTAGGCCCGTAGCACAAACAGAGATGAGTTACAGTAGGTGTCAGTTTAACACGACGGGCAATCACGCACTCATGTTCTGTTTTCATTTACAAGACATGAAACACTCAAGCCAAACGTCCGCTTTCTTGTAGACTTTCTCTCAGTATTTCTAGCAAGATCCACAGGACAGTGCCACCTCTCATCTAATCCGCTGCTCCGCCTGAGCTATAACTCACTGAGCGATGGGAACACGGCCTTTGTGATGGCCATGATTAGTCTTTTGTGTTCCAGGTAGAATAAAGATGAAATTCTACGAGCCAGTCATTGCAGATCTATTTTCAGCGCACTCCAAAAAGTTATTTCTTTTTCGCTCGCAGTCTATCTTTTTGTTCTTTTTTTATGCCTCTTTTTTGAAGGTTTGATATGAAGCCCGCAGGGTCTCGGAAGATAGAGGCTGCTCTGTGGGGAAATACAGCCAAGAAACACAATAGGAGCAATCTTGTCCTTTAGTATGCTTTGTACTTCAGTGGACCTCAGTCTGGTCAAGCCATTTAGTCCCTTTTTTTCAAACCTCAGCCTTTATTGTCTCTCCGCACTTTAGCTTTACATTCAAAGTTCTTTCACGTCACTAGAGTATGAGGACAAACTATTCATAGACAACCATGAGTTCATGAGATATTTTGCTTAGAAATTACATTTCAGCCATCATTTAATCATGATCACGTCTTTCCAAATAGTGGTGAACGTCCACATAATGGAAGTTAATGTGGACTGGTGTATTCAAAAAAGCTACCTGGTATAAACGTACCTAGGTGCGTTTTTTAGTGACACAAAACATGTACCAATAAGTACATATCACTTCATTTTCCAAAGGAAATGAACACTAGAGGCAGTAAATCTGTGTAAAAGGTATTAAAATGGCATGATTGCATTAACAAATGCCTTTTTATATTAGTTTTGCCTTTGTTAACATGATAGAGCATTTACTTTTAGCAACAGTTAACAAACATTTCAATTTTGAACTGCAACTTTGAATCCTATATTAATGTAATATAAAAACGTGCCAGGGTTTACATATTGAACCTGTGTTTTAGCACCACTTAGTGGCCATTTCTCTTTGAAACTGCGGTAAAACATGCAGTAAGGCACATAAAAACTGTGTTGCACAAAAAGTGCACAGATGTACGTATTTTTATAAAACCTGGTTGCATAAAAGTGTTTGAAAGTGTAAGAATACAACAAACCATTTAAAGATCAAATGTCCAGTTTTCAAAGAAACTGTTAATTTGACCTTAATCTTTTTCAATAAATTGGTAGACAAACCTGGATCGAGTGATTCATATGGCTTCTGTATATTTTGCAAACTATTGGTTCTTTTGTGTCATGTCTTTACAAAGAATTGATTAGTCCGGTTCATAAAAAAAAACAAAAAACTGTTTTGTTCTTTTGAGTGCATTCTTTTCAACTAATCTGTCAACCTGGTTCAATAATTTGGTTGAATTAATCAAATTTGTTATAAATCTGTTAACCTAGTTCAAATAAACTCAATGATTCTTACACAAATCAAAATGATTCTGTTTTGTCATCTTCATATTAATGTGTTAACCTGGTTCACAAAAATGGAATAAATCATTTGTAAACATATCATATTCTGTTTAGAATTTTGTATGTCACAAAGAATCAAGAAACAGACTGAATGATTCATACATGATTTGGAATCAGTCAGTTTTGTTTTATTAATATAAATCTGTTAATTTGTCAAAATATTTGTCAAATCCATATCAATAATTTCTATACAAACCTGATTGAATTAGTGTTAAAATAAAATATATATAAAAACTCATCATGTGTTTTACAGATAACTAAATAAATCATATTTATCCAAAACTACAATGAGGATGAGTAAATGAAAACTACTTTCTTTTTTGTGGGTGAATTCCCCCCCAAAAAAAAAAAACTGTTTTCTGCAGGTTTAATACACTTTGCTTTCAAAACACCAATGCTATGCAAATACAGTACATGACAAGGGCCCGAGATGTGATAATTATGGGCTTATTTGTTATCTGCCACTTCTCTTATTGCTCAGGGACATCAGGTGAGTTTAAAGGGGCCCATCAGAGGGGATCGCATTTGCTGGAGCACCAGTGATGATTCAAAGAGAGGCAGACACCCATGCAGTTGAAAAACCTGTCAATAAACTGTCACAGTGACAGCCATGTTCTTCTGAGACTCGCAATGTGTGCCGACTGCTTGGAAATATGTCACTCACAGAGGCAGCCGGCTTTTTCTATCAGCAACCAGAAGAAAAAAAAAGTCTCTTTTTTTTTCAATCTGCAAGGCAACTGAAAACAAATCTGGTTTTAGATTTAGTTATTCAGTGTTGTATATGCAGAGTGCACAAAGTTAATAATATTCTAAATAAATAACTAAGGTAAAGAAAGGCAAGTAAGGTAAATAACCAAACAATATTTTTGTATTTTGTCTAGCCATATTTTGCATTAAAAACTCAATGTCACAAATGAACTTATTTGATAATAATGAACTTGAATGAATATAATAATAATAATAATAATAATAATTATTATTATTATTATTTTAATGTTTGACAACCCCAGCTACAAATGTTAATAATAATAATAATAATAATAATAAATACATAATAATAATAGTTGTTAATGTTATTATGCTTATGGTGATTATTATTGTTGTAGTTGTTGTTTTACATTTGCCAACCCAGGCCAAAATTTGAAAATCAATAAATCTTAGTAAATTCAGAAAATGTAGTACTTGTTGAAAACAAAAAAATAAAAAACACTGGTTTCACAAGTGTGTATATTTTGTTTTTCTAATTTAATACATTTTTACTTCATTACTTATTATATTTTGCGCAAAAGACTGAATAAAAAACTGTAAGTACACAAACTTATAAACAATATTTTAGTATTTGGCATTATATTTCATATGTTTATATTTTTTGCATTAAAGACTCATATTTCATGAATAAACTTATTTTGTTACTGAACTAGAAATGTTTCTTATTTTAGTAGTAGTAGTAGTAGTAGTAGTAATAGTAGTAATAATAGTAGTACTAGTATTCATGCAACATTATTTATTTCAAGTTTTAAATGTGCTTTAAAGTTTAGTAGAATTTGTAGTCTCAGACTTTTGGATTCTACTGACAAACAGAGATTTAATATAATTAAAAAAAATTAATAATTTTCAGAAGCTTTTTAACTAAAAACAATTATATAATGGTATATAAATAATATAATCTATGTGAAGGTGTGAGCACTTTTTAGTTCCTTCAGCTAAACATGTTGTCTGTCTTTGCTCTATATCACCATATATGAAACCTGACAAAAGTTTGTTGTCCGTCATCCATCTTGATTTGCTTACCAGGTGTATGTATAAGCACAGAGTACATGCCACTTAGTGGAGGAACCCTGGTACTGTATCCTTGTGTGTGTAAGAAAGCAGCAGAGTGTGACCGGCTGAGTGGTTGCCATCGTAACCATCACATCATACGCACACTACTCTGTTCCAAAGGTCACTAACAGGTGTGATCTAACGGCCCTGACAAGTTTACAACCTTTCAAGTGGTTCAACTCCACATGCAAAAAATAAAAACACTCTTTTATGCAAACTTGGACTTTTTTTTTTTTCGAGAACTGACAGAACAGGCTGAGATATAACAGATGTGCATATGTTTTGATGGGAAAAGCCACAGGATTTGTAATGACACATTAAGACTGTGCCTTTATACAAGATAAATAAAATGGCTTGGTTGTTGTCAGTTACACGAGTTATCATTCCTTAGGATTTAGCTAGGCATTTATAATTATCTAACAGTTTATTAATACACTACAGTACTGTTACATAATTTAAACAGCAAATAATTTTGCACAAAAAAAAAACTGAATAGTAATTTAGATTTAAAACTTACTTAAAATACGCTTGTCATAAATACAAGTTAACTTAAACAAAACAGCAAAACAAAACTTTTTTTTTCAAAACTACAAACACAAGCACAAAAGAAAAAACAACAACAGGCCCTTGTCATAAACACAAGCTAACCTCAACAAAACAAAAACCAACATCAAAGGACTGAACCCTAAAACAAAACACTGTTAAAACCACAAAAAGATAACAAACAAAATAAACAGCACCAAACAAAACCTTGATGTAACTACAAGCTAATGAACAAAACTGTGTTAAAAATAAAATCTAACCTCCATAAAACAAAAACAACACAAAACAAACAAACAAAAAGACTGCTTTAGAAACAAATCACCAAATATCAAAAAGACTTAATTTGATTTTCAGGTGCATCCAGTAGTTTTCAGGCCCGGGTGTAACTATTTTCTATATTAAAATCACTTACCTTTATGATGCAATTCAAAGGAACAGACCGACACACAGCAACCATTCAGAGAGAGAGAGAGAGAGAGAGAGAGAGAGGAAAAAGAAAGAGAGAGTCAAATCAGTACAATAAACAGCACATATTACTGAATTTATAGCATGTTTCCACTACATCAAACAAATAACCCCCCAGCATGCATTTCTAGACCACACTCATAAAAATGCCTGCTGTCTGTGTAGAGATACTCTGTTAAACACTACACAATCTGCACCGCTTTCCTTTGAGAGAGCTCACTTACTGAGGAACAAAATACAATTCCTAATGAAACAAACGAAGGTACTTCATCAAAGACTACATATGTGCCTTACAACGTCAGAGTTTAGGAAAGAGCACGAAAGGAACCAGGTGTCTCATAAAACCATTCTGCTTTATATTTCAAAAAATAACACTTATTTTTAAATGATTTCTGTCATGACAATCCCATTCCTATCAAATTTTTGCATGAAAAATAGATAAAAATACATATAAAATTAAAATATAAAATGACTTACATAGCAGCAGCACAAGTGTTCTTTTAGTATCATTGAGATAAATTCTATATATAAAAAGTAATATATAGATAATATATATAAAATTGCTATATTAAATACATATAATAGTTTAGCTTCAGTTTGGGTTTAGCAGCACAACAAAAATATAATGACTAGTAAACTAAATATCAATAAAAAATGTACAACACTTTATAAAAATTAATACTTTTTTGTCATTGCATTACGGCAATGATAGATTAAATATAAATTAAAACAACCAAATTTAAACAATTATAAAAATATATATTAAAATAAAACAAAAAGCATTAATTTAAGCTAAATATTTATAATTGACATTTGTCTAAACATATAATTACAGTCTTTTAAACTTGTGATTAATGCTTACAAACAACCTGACATTGAGTTAAAAGTGTCAGCATAAAAGCCCCTCCACGCTTCCGGAGAGGTTGGTGCCCAACACGCACACACACACACACACTCGCACTCATTATCGACACAGGTGGGTGTAGCCTCTCTGTGAGAGCTGTCGAAAAGCTGAATCACATCGGCTCTGACGCCGCGTCAAAGCCCTCGGCCTCCAGCGGCAGCGAGACAGATAACGTCCGATGAGCTGTGCAGTGTAATTGAAGTGTAGATTACTATCAGCCATGTGTTTGCCAGATCAAACCCCCCTTAAAAATACACACAGAGTGCTCATGTGGAGCGGCCACAAGCTTCATTCCACTTTCTGCTACAGCAGCTCAACGTACGGAAAAATGTAAGTCGTTTACAAAGAGCTACGGGACTTTGTACTTGTAAAAATGAGGGGGAGGATTCGTCATCATCAGAAAACAAATCAGACATCAATGGAAGAACAAAAGGAGTAAGGAATGTTGGGAAGTTTTTGTTCTAAACAGCCCGTGCTGCCTAACCCCGCCCACAGTGAAATCCCATTGGTCCAAAAAATCCAATTTACTGCATATTATAAAAGACCAAACATGTTGCATTTAGAAAATGTTTTATTCTCAATTTTCTGTTTTTATGCGTTTTAATCTGCTATACATATTTGTTTCTTACAATAACTTTATTTTGCAGCTTTCTTCACGTTGACTTTTTTTTGAGACCGGATCAGCTAGAAAAGGCAGGTCCGAACTGCACATTCACATTTTAAAGTCTGGGTAGCACGAGTGTGAACCTGTATCTGGGCTCATGGGTTGAATGACAGATGAGACAGGCACTGAAGCATCAGTCATGGGGCAGAACACATCAAGCACAAAGCCACTGTGATCACGGCCACTGTTTGATGTCATTCGAATGACAAGCTTGCTTCTCAAACATAAAATCCCAAAGCTGCAAGAGATCTGGCTAATTAACACAGAAATAAAGTTTACTGAGGAGAACACTTCATTTCATTTCCGTGAGAAAAATAAAATCTGTGTAAAAAACATTTTAAAGACTACATTAAAATGATTGTAGCACTTTATAATTACTAAGATTAGTTAAACACAAACTATTATTATTATTCAATGGACCTGATTTCACTAACTAATGTTAAGAAAGATTTTAAAATAAAATAAAGACACTTGCATCTCGTTGATTAATGTTAATTAATGCAGTTCATGGAGCCTGTAATTCTGGGTCAAAGCTGCACATTTTAGGCTTTACAGTACTTGCTGTAGGTTACAATCTGGGGTGCATTCATGATGAAAAAAATAGGTACAAAATTTCTCAGGGTTTGTTCAAATCCTAAACCCTAAGTAAGCACAATAGTAGTGCTTTCCTTAGCAAACAGCCCATATAAGACAGTGAGAGTGAGAAGGATCTACGGAAGTCCCGTAGTTTGCTCTGTACTTCAGCCGTCCCTCATTACTGTACCTCAAGCTGAATTCCAATCACCCTTTGAAGTGCTTTGAGCTACTCCTCTCCATGAAAACGAGCACCGTTAATCCACTTGTTAATTAAGAGCGTGTTTGCAGGCTCATGTCTGAAGTGCCCCTTTCTCCTTGAAAGACTTGAAGGGCCTTGAAAGGAGATTGATATCAAAAGGAACCAACTCGATTTTTCCCTGATAAAACGAGAGAAGCCATATGCTGACAAGCAGGCGCTTTAATACGCGACTTGTGTGTCGGATCGTACCACCAGACTCCAGTGTTTATACTCCGGGCTGTTGCTCGGTGGCAGAAGTTTCAGTCTTCCACTGAAGGAAAGACAAAACAAGCTTCATGCGCTTCTTTGAGAAGTGAGTTTCATTCTCTGAGCTGTGCGAGGAACTCGGCGCCTACAGTGCAATTCCTGGCTCAATGTGATTAACGCACTTCCTTCCTAGAACCAAATGAACACACATTAAGAGATTTAAAAGTTTTCAGAGGGCAGCACTTTGATAAAAAGTAGTAGTAGTTCACAGATGTGCGGGTTTTAATGTCACAAAATGGCAAAAGCTGAGCTTATTAATATTAACTGGGATATAAACAAAAATTATAATGTAAATGAGTCAAAAATATACTTATATACTGTATTATTATATATATATATATATATATATATATATATATATATATATGTGTGTGTGTGTATTTCTTTTACAACCTAGGGTATTTGGAAAAAAACATGCCTCTTCTTACATGCAAAACTCAAAACTAGTGCTATGCATCTAAAAACATAATATATGTTTACATAATAAATGTGTGTTTAATGTGTATATTTATTATGTATATATAAATACATACATCATCATTAGTAAATATTAATAGCAATATATTTACAACATATATTATAAATATTTAATTTGTAAACATAACCTATTTTATATACATGCATGTCTATACATGCATATACATAATAAATATACACAGTATACACACATATATTATGTAAACAAGTTTTAGATAATTTGACAACCCTATTTAAAAACAAACAAACAAACAAACAAACACACAAACAAAAACACTACCTATACTGTACATGCAATATTCTTTCCTAGGATTCTTTACTACTAGTAATAAAACGGCATCAAATTTTATTCATTTTCAAAGAAATTATGATTACAGGGGCAAATTATCGGTTATTAAAGACTCATTTCCTTGCAAAATACTCATTTTAAAATTCATTATGGCCTCAAAACATTTTTTAACACAGTACATGATTTGTAAACTAATACATTTTGATGTTTCCTGCACATAAGCTCCAAGGTATGGCTTTTCTGATTTAGTAAACTTGCTCTGCTGCGCACCTGATACAACATTTTAATCATTAATTAATGAAAATTCAAAGTAAAGACAAATGAGCTTCTGAACTTGTAACAATGGTATAAATGCTTCAGAAAATGTGGTTTTACCACACTTTTGCTTGTTTACACTATCTGATATCAGGTTTAGGCTAGGTTTAAGTTTACGTGGGATGTTATTTTTACAAACGCGACTGACATTTTAGCACCCCTCACTGGACATTTAAGTTCCCAAATTTTCACGATTTAACCAGCAAAATATAAGGCTGGCATTATATTTACATTCATTTGTTTCTGATAAAACTGAACATGTTTAGCACCACTGACTGGATATTTAATATCCAAATGGCTAGAATACATACAGTACAACAGCCAAACATATTCATGTTCACATTTTATTTACTAATTGTTGTGATACGTACAACAACCACCGTCATAAGTCATTGCCAGATTCACATTCGCTAACTAGATATTTTATTTCCTGTATGTCACGATACATTAAACGTCGCCAGATTCACATTTATTCAATGGATGGTTGATTTCTGAACTACCGTGACATGCACAACCAACATAAGAAAAAGTTGTCAGATTCCCATTTGCTTACAGTTTCCATTTCCAAACAGTTGTGATTTGCACAACAACCAACATAATAAAATATTGTAATATTCCTGCTCGCTCAGCAGCCATTACTTTTTTTAAACTGCCAACATTTCCTTAAAAATTTGCCAGATTTACATTCACTCACTGGACACTGGATGATCTGTCGCAATACATATAGTACAACAACCAATGTAATAAAATCTTGCCTGATTCATGTATATCTGTTTCAGTAAAACTGAACCACTTACTCTATATTCGATTTTAAAAAGTGCCATGGTTTATCATTTTCCAGTGAGCCTGGGTTGCAAAATTGAACAAAAGGACATTTCAGATGTATATTATTTAAAAAAAAAAAAGATAAAAGAAAATATATAAATATACAGATGCAGCAATCTACACAATTAATGGTGGGACAAAAGTGGTTGGGACATGTACCCACGTTAAAATATGTCTTATGTGAAAGGGCAAAACCAGGATTTTGGACGAGATGGGTGGGGGCAGACAGTCTACGATTGTCCATTTCTCTCTCCTCTTCTGATGAATGTTCTGTCGTTCTTCAGTAAACAGGGAGAAGACCTGAAGAAAAGAAAGGCGCGCTCTCGTTCTCACTCATTCCTCTCAGCCCTGAGGGTCTTAACCAGGCAAAGACATAGCTGGGTCTTGCACGGCCCCCAAACCCCCCACTGTGCCAACAACTCTCCTCTTCTGTTCAATTAATGAACCATAAATAACCCAATGAAGGTGTCAAGAATGAACGCAATTCATCACGGCTTTCACCACTACACTTCACGAGAGAGACCACTCATTCATAGCCTCGCAGTTTTGGCACCAAACAGAGAAACACACCCCCAAAAAAACAACAGGGGAGTGAAAGAAAAAGATTTATTCCTGCCTGAGTGCTCCAGTCGTGAATTTCTCCTGCGCAGGAACTCACAGGTGCAGCGATTTGACAAATAAGCCGGGAGCGGCCGACCGGCTGCCTTTGTTAGGGTATCAAAGATAGAGTGGCAATAAATTTGGTTAAGAGAGAGCGACAACAGACTCGCCGGGCTCCCGTGGGGGCTACACATTAAAAACACATCCTCTTGCCGTCTGGGTTATAGATCACCAAGCCTGCTTCAGGTTCTTGACGAAAAAAAAAAAGTAGACATAGATATTCAAGGATATTAGATATGCGGGCTCAGAATGTAAATTCTTAAGGAGAGTTGACTTGACTGATTTTTGTAATGCAAATCATTCTCTGGTTGCAGCTAGCACAGTTAGCTAAACATGTTAAACATATTTGTTAACAAGTAAATCCATTATATGCTTAAGCAGACTGCTTTGCTCTGGCAAATTTTGTAAACTAATATATATATATATATATATATATATATATACTGTACATACATAACATTATATTATTGTGACACTAATAATAAAATACTACTCTACTACAATAATGAAGTCAAATTATTGTTTTTTTTTTTTTATTTGTATATCGCTAAAATACCGTCAATACCATCCCACTTTTCAATGCCGGTTAAGTTAAAAATGGTTAAACATTTAAAAAAGTGCGTTCTTTAGGCACATCTTTAGGCAACTTACTATATATATATAAATATATACTGTATAACGCGACACTGAATGAAAATGAACCTCATCATTTAACGTATATGCATGTTTTTAAGCACCTTTTTTTACATAAAAAATATAATAAATATGCATGGTATATATCATATTTTTTTATTTACTTGCATCTTGTAATATTCAATGAAAGCATCATAATCTATCTTCTGGTCAAACAGACTTCTCTCTGATGATATTTGCCGGACTTCTCCAATCGATTAACCCACTTTAAACTCTGCCCCTTTCCTACAATCAACTGCGATCTCCAATTAATCAGCTCCTACATTTTAAAATACAATCACCAACCAACGGATAGATTCAAGGCCCTTTCTTTGAAGGGGCTCAAATGCTATTTTCTAGTTGCTCAGACCCCTCCATGCACCCTGCTCGCATTGAGCATTGTTTCTTTAAGCTCGGCTGAAAGCAGCAAGTCTCGTGAAAGCAGCATATAGTGCTCGGCAGGAAAAAAGAAAACTCATTGAATAATATATGACAGCTCGGGTTTTGAATTCAACATTAAAAGTGATGACGTGCGTACAAACTCCACTTTATTTTAATCTCCAGATCCCCAAATCAAAACCTCAGGCTTAAAAGCAAATGTTAAACAGCCTCTCCTCTCACTGAGATCATTTGCAAAGAAAAAAAAAAGGGAAAAAACACAAGTAGGAGCTGAATACATCTGAATATAACCATTTTTCCGCCTGCAAGCTAAGCCGGAACTAGAGTCCCTATGAAATCCTGCTAAACCAATTAATGGTTCCTGTTAACCCACTCATCTTTGGAGAAGGATTGTCTTTCTCAATAACACTGCAACACCTCCCTTTCTCCAGTGAAAAAAAAAGAAAAAAGAAGAAGTGGCACGGCCCACACTCGCTAGCCGCTGACAAAGAAAATACAGATTGGCATCAGGATGAGAGAGTGTCTTTCCTGTTACAGACGTCCTCATGAGCGTCACTGTTCCTCCGTAACACCTCTGATGCTGAGCTTTTGTCTCGTTTTTTATCTTCTCGCACCTTCTCTGTACGTAAAACCACTGACAGGCTGGAACAAGTGCATAGTATGGAACAGAAAATACATTCAGGCTGTCTAAAAACAGCTCTGACGTGAAACTAAAACCATGGAGCATTTTTAAATCGACTGGTCTTGTGTAAAGAAATGTATAATTTCGCTGGTTTACAGTAAAGTGCAACGCATACCGATCGGATGCTTTTCTTATGAGGGCATTTAAATGTGACAGATAGACAGGAAGCAAATGAAGAGGGCAGAATGTGATTGTTGAATTATTTTCAGTATGACCTAAAACCACATTCAAAGCACAAATTACTTTATTTTGTCAGCAGCAACAACAAAGCCAAAAACTGTGCGGTCAAGGGTTTGATCCTCAGGGAAAATATGCACTGATCAAATGTATGGGCTGAATGCTTTGTAAGTCTCTTTGGTGAATGTGTCTACTAAATGCATAAGTGAATCTCATTCAAAAGTGTCAAATTTTATAAAAAAAAGGTGCGTATAAAATCTCATTTTACAGCATTTTTACACGAGTGTCTAAAATGTTGAACAGTACTGTAGCTTTCCAGGTAGGAGACGTCACCACAGTTCTTCTGGATTGAGTCTGTCTCAGTTTGTTCTGTGTCTTCATGTGATTCCAGACAGACTGGATGATGATCAGATCAGATCTCTGTGTGGAGCACTGGCTGTCGTCAGACAATAATCTCACTGCATTATTACAATTAATGACAAAAATAATGTTTGGAAATGTAAACTGATATTTCCAACTGACACGCTACCGCAAAAGATAGAAATAACCCACTTAAAACCATTTTTTGTTGGTGAAAATACTAGTGGCCTTACTAAGACTTTTGCACAGTACTGTATGTCAACTTATTTTACTAAACCTACCCTAAGAGTCTACTCTGAGAGTTAGTAGACATATAGTTAAAATTATTGAGAATATGTTGACATGTAGTTACAAAGTTACTTATAATTAGTAGAATGTCTAAAGTGGACTATCAAAATAAAGTGTAACCCTCAATTATATCTAGTAGTAACTGTTAGTCGTACAATCCATAATAATACTAAAGCAAAGTCATTTGACAAAAATCAAGCCCTGCCCACATTCAAAAAAGGGGTGGGGTGGATGTTACTGTTTACACTGGAGGTGTTGTCTAGCTGTTAGCCCACATGCTGGGACACAGACTTGAGATCCAGTTTGCATCAATTCCAAATCCATCATTTGGCGTCGCCACTCATTTCCTGTCTATTCTTTACATCCTCACCAGTTAAATTAGCAAAAAGTCTAAACATGAAAAAAACAAACACTATTTTAAAATGAAAACTGACACTAGTGACCATTTCGGGAAGCTGCTTGAGTGCTCGAATATTGATCTGGTGCCAGTTTTCTCCATCCAAACGCTACTGTCACAGATACAACTAATCTGATCCCAGACCAACATTAAAGGGCGGCAGCATTAGGCACAGCTCAGGAAGATAAATGACATTTTCCAAAATCATGCTGACATTTTCAATTATCATGCACAAGACACTGGCACGGCAAGAGCAGGTTTGTCAGGCTAAGGCAGACGTTCACCTTATCACACGAAAAAGAGTCCGCCGACTGAACAGAACGGGGCTTAGGGACAGAATCTGGACCTGATTGGGGTCTGGATTAAGGTGGAATTGGATGTTGAGAAGAAAAAAAAGCAGGTGTGGGTGGCACTCGGTTTGGTAGAGGCTCCAGCTTCAACTTGCCAACTACTCAAAGGGGTCCTGGCTCCAATGAAGACCTTCTATGAAAGGCTACGTTGAAAGGTCAAAGACCGTGGAGGGTTTTTTGGTTGTTTGTGTGGATAAAAATGGCCAGGTTTGGAGTGATTTCCTTACAGTAAATCAAAGAGCATTCTTGAAAATAAAGATGACGTCACTGAAGAACCATTTTTGGTTCCTCAAAGAACTGCTTTTCTAGTGTGAAGAACATTTGAATCATCTAAAGGATCTTTTTCAGCATATAGAACCTTTTGTGAAAATGAAAGATTCTTCATGGATCCATCGATTATTTTTAAGAGCGAGGCGGTTAGAAAGACACTCAGGCAGCAATCGTCAGAAGTTGACATGAAAATTAAAATTTCATAGGCCATAATGACGGAGTTCATTAAAATGACATTTTAAATAGAAATGTGATGTGCATAAATAAGGAAATAATAAAAGACAGTTCAAAAAGGCATCGGGAAGGATGACCGTTAATCTCCTGTCGAGGAAAATGGAAAGTTTGTAGGAGAACGGGCGAAATCTGAGAGTTGATTTCGGAGGAGTCGGTTAAAGCGAGCAGCTCAAATTATGCAAAACATGGCGACAGGAACAAGCAGGTGTCTCTGCATTTCTCCGCACCTTGTCTACACTGCTGCTCGTGTCGCTGGAAGGTACGAGCTGAAGAGCTGCCAAAGCTAGCGCACCAAAACACTCTCCGGGCATTTCAGAGAAACTTCTTTGGGAGTTTTATGATTAAATATGTCTGGTGAACGCAGAAGGTGATTTTATATACATCTAAATGGCTTGTGAAACTTTCACAAGCGGTTCAACATCAACATTCAGATTTGACAAGGACTCTCTTGACATGAGTTATACTGAGTGAAGCACAACCGCAATACTCTGAGCACCATTTATGTGGATGAAAGAAGGACTGCATGATGTTTTAACGGTATCAGTGACAACATATGATGTCCACAAAGCTATCTGCAGAGAAGAGTTGTGTTTGTTATGTTTCATCTGTAATCCTAAATTTACAATTAGATATGAATAAATGCAACACGCTCATAAATCAATTATATATTGTTCTAATTATATTATATTGTATTGTGGCTTTGAAGTATGGTCAACCACAAAAATATAAATTATGAATACATTTACTCATTATTATTATAAAATACATCAACCTAACCACCAAAATGAAATGTATAATTTTTTGTTACAAATTCAAGAATTTCTATTTATTGAATTGCTAGCATGATCTTATTTATGGTTAATACACTTTTTTATAAGCTTATTGCGCTCAAAAGATACTACATTTATGTGATATTACAGTAATATTATGATTTTGGGTTTTTACAGTTAAATGTTTTTTTATTGTAATATATTAATATATTTTGTTAAATGAAAAAGATGAAAAATAGAACAATAGATAGATTCTTGTAAAATTTGCAGGGAAAAACCATAAACTGACATTCCCATAATTCCCTGCATTGCATTTAAAATTTAGTTTGAATTTGATGCTTTTTCTTTGAAATAACTGTTTCTTAATTTAGTTTTTTCTTTTCTTATCAGTTATTTTTATTAGGGTTGTATGTTACAGTACATGTAATGTTGTTAAATTAATGTTTATTGCATATTTTAGTTTAATGAGTGTCACCATGATGGTGTTTAGTGTTTGTGTGAATGACACTGAGCACCTTCTGTGCATGTTCATATTTAAAAGCTGCTTCTGATGGGCTTTGGTTCATTATGTGACTTCTCATCTTCACCTGCATTTGGTGGTTAATCAGTGTATTTAAAAAATGCAAAACAGGTTTCAGTACCTTAATAAGTCCGTATATAAAAATTATATCAGTTAATGAAATTACGGTATTTAACTGTAAATTTAACTTAAAACCTTACAACCTAAACAAATTTTCTTCTGGTCGAATCACAGCTTTCCTTTTTTTACTGTAAAATTTAAGAATTTTTTTTTTAAACAGTGTATATACATATAGAATTTATTCATTTATAAAAATGTTTTTTTGTTTTTTACAGAATTTGCTCTGCACTAGCACGGTCCAGTATATATCAAAAACTCAACCTAGTTTCCACATTTCCACTGTTGCACAGTTTATACTGTAACATTGAGCCCTACTTTGTCATCTACTTTGTTTTTCATGCTGTAGGCTACTGGGTGCTTCTTCACCTTGAATAACTTTTACCAAGTGCTCATCCATCTATCCATATTCACCACTCGCTCTCTTTCTTCCACTAAACAGTTGGCCCTTCCACTATTATTACCAAGTGTCCTTCAAACAATTCTTCCAGACGACCATCACTCAAGTGAGCCATAAGCCTCGCCGCCACCAACGCATGACTTCCCATCACGCCAACGGATGTATTGAGACGTTCCATCAGAACGCTGTCAGCAAAATGGAGGCAAATTCGCCACGAGTGTTTGGTAACGACGGGAGGACGTGGATGCGAGGCTAGATGAGGATGTGAGGGGGTGAGCTTTCATTTGAGCCTGAAGCTTGAGTCACAACATCAAATCCTTTCTAATCCTTAGTGAGTCATAGCGTAGATGCTAACAAAAAGAGGCTGTCTTCCCTCATTAGGGTGCACATGTTCAAAATCAACAACGCATCTAGAATTCCAGGAGTCATCGACAAGCAGTTGGCAGATGGTATCATCATATTCTATTGCACAACGGTGCCAGATTCTCCTCAAAATTTTAGATGGGAGGAACTACAAGTGTATTAAATTTAGACTTTGATGACAGACATGAACCAACAACATTAATTAATAACTTCTGTATTTTGAATAAGAAAGCTACTGGAAAAACACTGCAGCAACAATTATGTTTATAGCAGTCAGCAGTGTTGGGGGTAACGCATTACAAGTAACGCGAGTTACCTAATAATAGCAATAGTTAGCAAGTGAAATATTTTTTTAGTTGTAGTACTTTTTTTGGCACTTTGAGTTGATTTTGTTTTTGTTTTTCTTTGCTACTTTGTGTTCAATATGTTGGTGCTAAATATTTCATTGTGCATGCTCAGCTTTGCAATAAATAAAATGTTGAAAAATTATTTTTTTTATTATAATTAATAAAGTATAGTGTTTGGGTTTGTTTTGTTTTATTTTATTTTGTTTTTTTTTAATAAAATGATTATTATTATTACTACTACTATTTAATATCAGCAATACTGGCCATAACATGGAAATAATTATTAGCTTTTCCATATCTGATATTTTCATATTAGTGCACCTTTAATAAAAAATACAAAATAAAGATTAGACCAGAAAAATAAAATAATAGCGTAAAAATAATATTAATAATAATAAAATAATTACATTTATTTCCATGTTTTGGAACAACACTACTTCCGTGTTTTGTTTTTGTAAAGTAAATATGTTTAAACGTAAATTATAATTCAACTACATAAATTTGTAATTCTTACAGAATTTGTAATATCAGAGCAACTTTAATAAGAATAAATACAAATCTGTAAGAAAATTGTCTTTAAAAAGTTAAAACTTATTCTAAAAAGGCTTCATTCCGTGTTTACATTTAATTTGTAAAAATCTGTATTAAGAATTTATTTTTAAATTAAGTTTTCAGTGGCACATTAGGTTTTGATATGCTGTTGAGTTAGCCCTGAGAACAACACAATTTTACTGTTTATTAAAGTATAATCTTTAATAAATTATCAACAATTGCAAACTAAATGAAGGACTTTTCCTGTGACTATTTTCTTTCTGTCATGTGTAATGACTGCAGCATGAGCGTTCAGATCCATGTGCAAAAACGTTTATTCAATAGTCAATAGGCAGGGTCAAAATCACAGGCAGACAGATACAGTGGAGGCAAGCAAACAATCATAGAGTCAGAGAACAGGACGAGGTAAAAAACTAAACAAAAAAAAAAACACAAACACTAGAGAGAAGTGTGAGTGAAGGGGTGTGGTGATGAGTTGCAGCTGACGGTGATGATTACAGAATGTGAACAGGTGTGAGAGTGCAATGCATGATGGGATATGGAGTCCATGAGAGAATCAGTCCAAGGGAGGTGTGGTCAATGCGGATTCTTGACATCATGACTTCCTTTTTTCTATGAAACAAAAACTTTTTTTTGTTTGTTTGTTTAAAGTCCAACCAATGAAACTATTTGGTTACCAACACTCTTCAAAATATCTTTTTTTGTGTTCTGCAAGAAAAAGAAGCTCATGCAGGTTTGAAACTACATGAGGAAGAGTAAATGACGACCATATATTTTGGATGAACTGTTCCTTTAAAGTGGCTATAGAGTACTTGCCTTACAGAAGGCTACAAAAAGCTATCTGTAATTAGCTGATCCAGGTCCCTTTTATTCCTCGTGTGGTTTTGGTATCAGAGTGAAGCACACTTGTGTCTCGGAGGTGTGGATGGATGGCTTAACATAATATATAAATTATATAACAGCGGGTAAACTCAATACACCCATTATTTCCCCATGCTTTTTATTTCGCCCCTGCAGAAGCTACAGTAATTTATGCCTCCCCTTCTTCTTCTCCATCCGTTTGGATGAAAAAGAGAGATACAGCCCACTTTGCTGACAACCGCCACCGAAAAAACCCATGCACAAACAACAGTGGATGTTTTTTCAGCCTTCACACACGTTTTATTCTAGGGGCGAGAAAAATCAGAATTTAATTAAAAGCGCGGGTATTGATTTAATTGGAGCAACAGTATGTTGATGACTCATGATTGATTGAGGGTTTCTAGATTGTCAGTGGGAGGTCCGGAGCAAAATAACGACTCCTGGGTTTTTCTTTTCCATTAGCTATCAATCTCCCCCCCCCCCCCGGTTTTTTT